>JARHVA010005134.1:935000-1165000 GCA_037957365.1 Torreya grandis
TGCATTATAATTATATTTCAGTTTCTAGATATATAAAAAATGAGTAAAACCATTATAGTTTTTTAATTCCTAATGAAATAGTTATATTAGGAATTACAATGCATTATTTTAATTTCATTTATTTCTTTATGAAATATAGAATACTTAGGAGTATAAAATTAATAACTTATCATTTATTAAAGCATTGGAAGTCACTTTGATCATTATTAATATTAGTTTTATTTCTTAAAGGATATATGTAAAAGTAGGAACATGATTAATGGTTAAATCAAATGATTCTAGAGTGATAATTCTAATCACATTTTATTTTTTCTCTATACTTAAAGTAATAGATTCTCTCTCCTTGTGAAATATCATTCTCTGGATGCAAATTTAAGAGGTTTTCTTACAATGGCATTCAGGGGCACTAAAAAATTTTAATGGCATGAATGTGTTCACTTGTAATTAAGATCCAACATGAGAAAATAAAAATATAACTCTAAAAAAATCGATGCATTGTTTAAACAAAATGAAACATACGAATACAAATAAAACACATGAAATAAAACCAAAAAAATAAAAATAAAAACATAAACAAAATGTAGAGGATCTCAATGAGGGTACATGTAAAATAAAAACTACATAGTAATCTAAAAAGATAAGATTTAGTGCTTCAAATAATATTTATTTGACCATATATATTTATCAGTGAAAGGAAAAATCACTTCTTATGACTGTACAAAAATTAATCCTTGAATTACATATATACATATCATAGAGAAATATGGAGCTCTTGATCATCCATAAAATATGTGAAATTACATTAAACAAATCTCATTTGGTTGGCCTACAACCAAAACAACCTCATTAAAAACAATAAATCAGATTTAGCATGTTGATTAGAGGATAACAATTCCTCTTATATTTGAATGTTTTTGTGTGCGTCTCCTTATCTCTAGATATTTTTGTGGGTTGGTTTTAGATCTAAAAAAATAGTAATTATATTAATTGAAAAAAATCTCTAGAATAAAATATTAATATAATTTCTATTTATAACTATCCATGTTTTAAGTTATTTAAACACTTTATATATATGAAGAGTAAAAATAAAATTTTATTGTTTGTTACATGGATAAAATATTCCTATAAATTTTTATACCTAAAATAAAATATATTTAAAATATGTCTAGGTACAAATAGACATTAGAGAATGTAGATTGTGTTCAGGTTAAAATTCTGAACTTCGATGGTGCATAGTTAATTAAAGCAAATGCAACAAACATCACAATTAACTCCCTGTAAATTGACACAACACATAATATATGTCAATGACTATTTTTTCATGCATGAAAAGACTATCCAATATCTAACCATTAGTTACATTGAGATGCAAAGGATAAACACACCTCATAAAGACAATCATCAATGTTGTCTTCTTGATTTTCAAAAACATATACTGAAGAGGCAACCCTAAACAAAATGTTCTTCTTACTTACTCAATTTACCTTTATCAATTAATTTTTTAATAAAATCCTTACAATAATTTATGTTGATTATACACCTTCATCTACAACCCTGTTATGGAGATTCTTAACCTGATCATTAATTTCCCAAACCATAAATAACAACTCCTTAAATAATATTATCTCCTCTACTCCCGAACATTTAATTTTAAGTTTAGATAAATTGTAAATTCCTGCAATTGTGAAAATACAATATTTTAGATGTATAACTCCCAAGTGACATTTTTTAAGAGATAATGCAAGTGACATTTGTTAATTTATAAATTATAGGTCTTGTAGATGTGGCATTCCCAATATTTATCTATTCTCACATAAAGTAATTAATGGACAATGTTCTTTACTAATTAATTTTACTTCTTTAAGAAAATTTAGACATTATTTTTTATTTATATAGCACCTCATTATTATACACTTTAAAAACATAGACCTTGGTTGTTCTTCTCAATTCTAGAACTCATTACTTCTACAAATCTCACATATGCTCTCTTTTGTGCCCCTTGGCCTATATTTTAATCTAAATAGTCTTATATTGAGTAACCAATCCTTCTATATGACTAAAATTCTTAAAACTTGTTCATCTTATACCTCTACAAATTTTGAGACTATACCAATTTTCTTGCTCTATAGGGACGTGCATCCTAAACAAACACCTATGTCAACGTAGGTGTATTACTCCAATGTAAGTGCCCAGTGCCCTAAAATAGATCTAATTTGTAAATGAAATGTATCTTAATGATAAACCTAAGTGATACTATAATATTTATTCTCCAAAGGTATTGGTATAAATATAATATCAACCCTCATTCATTCATCACCTACCTACTCACTGACAACTTACAAAAAGTAATCAATCAAGTAATCAAGTGATCAAATATTCACTATTTTATCTTATTTACATATCAACCATAGGTAAAACATATTTAAAGGCTTAAATTACCAAAGGATAAGCCCAAGAGATATATTTTACAAGTTATAATCTAGGTCACTATTGTATTTGATTATCACACATTTCATGATTCACACACAAGCCACCACATAGGTGAGAATTACATGAGTTTGAGACCCTATTTGGAGTATTGAATATGTAGGAAATGATCATTCATAGAGGGGTATTTGTTGAATCTCAACACTATGTTCCAACTAACTAAATTCCCCAACAACCAATATGAATATGAAGAACTAGTGTTTTAATCATTTGACAAGGAGTGATAGGACATGACCCAGATCTGAATGCTCCAAATTTAAGGTGATGAAAAACATATCAGCATATAAGTGGTTACATCTTGTTTCAATAGGTATTCTATATAGGAAACCTATGTCCACCCTATATACTAGCATCATTGAAACCATCCAAGGCTGACACAAGTGCTTATAGCTATAGAGGCACACAATCCAGAATTTTTTTACTATTACAAAATACTCTCCCATTTTATTTCTTGCGTGTTCCATATCTATATCTATATTAGCATTATAACTAGTTAAGTATATTATTTATTTATCACTACCATATATAACATAGTTATAATTTATATCTTTAGTATATCTAAGTATAATAAATTTTGTATATGTTCTATCTATGTTTTATAATTAATTGGCCTAATATAGATCTATTTATCACCCGTATGATTATTCATTTATATATTAATAACCCCATTTATATTTTTTGGGTGAATATTTTATCACCAGGTAACTAATGAGCAAAATAGGTCTCTTCAACCACAGCATAGGGAGATTGGTCATCCAAATGTGTGGGTTTACCACATCAAAATGGGACAAATCTCTCCTCTCATCAAGGGGAGGTTCCCTTATAACTATGTGGAGCTATATACTATATATATATATATATGAAAAAAATAACACTCAGGGGTAGGATAACACCATCCATCTCTCTTTTTTTAGAGATGATATTCACAAACATAGGAGAAATCCAAGTGAAAAAACGAAAGGCACTTCTCTTCTTTCAAAAGTGGTCTCACAAGAAATAGTGGGAGTTCTTTTAGGTAGCGAAAAGTAACTAGTAATAGGGGGCATAGTAACTAGCAGATTGAGATGTAGCACAAAGTCTCCACCTCGACTACCACAGACTGAAATACAAAGCACAATGAGGGTGCAAAGTTGTCCCAAGGTCCTTTACATAGGAACAAAAAATAGACAAACACACTAAAGGCAATTGTAGACAGCACAAAGTCTTCCCACAATTGGCTTTAGGACACCTTCTTGATTACTTCCACAAGTTCTACTTATTTCATTAACTAGACAAGAATGCATTCATAAGATATGCATAAGAACAATCTCCTAAAATGACACAAGATATAATAGCACAAAGTCTAAAAGTAACTTGATTTCTCATTCAAACAAAGAAATATGATTAACAATTTGAGTTCAATGTCTCAGTAATCACCTTTTAAGTTCAGTAGAGTTTTTCTTCTATAACAAAGAGATCTCCCTTAAAAAGACATAAGAGAATACAATATATAGCAGCCAAGAAAGGCTTGGTGCTTTGTTCCACGGAACAACCCATGCCACACTCAATGCATTGAATGCACTTTCAATTTTGTCAAAGAGGGCCATGATGGAACAAGGCAGCCATCTTAATTGTGGTGTGTTGATTCATCTCGAATGTCTTCTCCTAGGCCTGAGTCATCTGGTTTGTCACTGATGTTCACGTAGCTATCCACCTTGCCTTTATCCCAAAGGAGACAAATAGGCCACGCCTTCAATAATTGCAAGATTAAATATCTACTTGGTGAGCTATTCCACCTATTGGAATAACTACTACATAGATATTTCTAGTCTTCCCTCTTTCCTGCTATAATTTGAGCCCCTAAGCCATCTTTTCCCCTTTTTGGTTGTTTTGGTTCTTCCTCTCAGTAGTTATTCCTTTCACCCTAAAGGTCTTTGAATGCATTCAGGTCTATGATTAAGTCTACAAAGATCAACAACTATTTCATTGCCACAAATTTGACATCTTCAGGTCTGTCATTGTTTGAAAGCCAACAGCTAGTTGGTTGCCCTAAATTTGATAGTTGTGGGCCCATCATCCTCCTTAGCAATTCCTTCATGTCTTTCCTTCTTACTTTGGCCGCTTTTCACTAATCTCAATAAGTGACGCATGGTGTGTTTTGCTATGAAATAGGTGAGGACATGTGGTAGCATCCACTTAACTTATAGAAGCTTTAGATACCTTTTGAGAGTCCTATGGAAGATGACACATGGCAGCTTCTACTGAGCTTTAGAAATAATATAGAAACATTCAGGAATCATTCATATTCACATGAATGATGACACTTGGCATGCTATGCTTACTTTATAAATTTGCTTAGGGCCCACCATAGTCCTTACTCAATAATGAAACAAAAGGAAGAAACTATGAATGTTGACACTTGTCAGTTTCTACCAAGCTTTACAAGGGACACGTGGCATGTTGTGTTGCTTTTAGAAAGGCATATTGAAACCTTCCACAATTACAACTTGGCACCCTCCATGGAACTCTAAGGAAATCTTATTGAAAGAAGCATTGAAACTTAGATGCAGACACTTGTCATGCTCTGCTAAGTTTTACAAGGGACATGTGGCACGTTTCGCTACTTTTAGAGACAAATTATAATGTGTCCTAGCAGATGACACTTGGAAGCTTTTGCTCTCAAGATTTTTCCTTTCAGGCATTCCTTTAAAACCATTTGATTGAATTAATTGATTGAACTAACTTTGGTTCAATGGTTCAATAGTTCATTCCTTTGTTTTGCTCATTCAATTGACCAATTGAACCAACTGCATTGAACCGTCAAACCATCAAACCCATTGAACCAATTAGTCCCTTTATTGAAAAAGCTTAGAAAATGAGGAAATTGAATGCTCAAAACAAATTTTGAAAAGGGAAGAGATAATTTTTGGTTTCGCAGGACCAAAATAGTTCATATGTTGTCCCAAAAAATGAGTGACATTTTTTGGGGACAACATCTAGCTCTAGTTGGGGAACTTCCTTCAGTTGAAAACTTGAAATAGCTGAGGGGAGTAGGAACCAAAATCTTGAGTGCCTTTGAAGTATGCCATTGGGCTATGGAGTCATGCTACCAACAAAAAAGGCTCCAAAAAAAATGAATGACACAAAATAGAAATAAAGACTATACAAATATACATATGTATAGGTGAACTTATATGATACTTCAAGAATTGAAGTAATTTAGATGTTGCCCATTATGAGACGATGAAAATGGAATTCCATCTTGATAAGCTAGTAGGAAACCATTTTTTCCCCAGAATCAGTGATGGGTGAATGGAACTCTCCACTAGGAATCACATTTCTTGTGCACTCATTTTGGTTCTCTCTTCTTGCCCCATTGCAAGACGTGGTCTTCAATCTGAAAACCATAAATATTTGCACTCTCAGCAGAGAGTTATTTTTTTTGACTTTGGAGCATAGAAGTATGGTCCACTACCATTGCTTGTTGTTCTATTGGTTTAGTCTAGCACATGTTTTGATTGTCCCCCTCAAACACCTGAAAAACCATTGCTTCAGCATCTCCTTTGGCATGAAGGAGTTCGACATCTTTATCCTGAGCAAACTTCAATCCAGGTGACTTTCATGAAGAAGGAAAAACATCTCCTTGAGGAGGTATCGACACAATCCTAGCTTCAGCATTGGTAGAAGAATTTCTACCATCAAATTCTAGGATCCAAACATCATGAAAAGCTGATCTTCTATCAATTTCTCTTCATTACAGATGGAAGATCCTTTTTCATTTATATTGCACCCTACCAATTCTTCTAATGTCTTGTTTGAATCAATTTTAGGATTGCCACCTATAAGACTTTCATCTAAAAGAACATGAACACCCTTTTTGGTCAAGAATTAATTACCCCTACCTGAAGACTCAAGCAGAATTTGCGCTACAAGGGTTGACATTTGGGTGACAACATATTTTGCCTCCTTTTCAAGAAGTAGCCTCTGCATGGTGCCTTTGATAGGGATCCTTGCCTCAGATAGTTCCATGCTTAGTTATCCTCCCACATCCTTGCAAAAATTTCATCCAAATAGAATGCCATAGGATGTTGGGATGTCAGCCACTAGAACTGTCATCTTGATTCTCTTGTCTGTGAATGCCACAAATGCAAATTGGGTGTCCTTGATTTGTCCTAGTAGTGGCAGTTGCTTGTTCTCTATGGAGAAACATCTTCCAAATGTCTTGGTCAGTGTGAGACCAAGGGATTCTACCACTTTGGCAAGCATGACATTGTCTAAAGCTCTAAAATCAATGATGTAATTGTTTAGTTGATGTCCATTTATCAGCAGAGAGACATAAAATGGTTCAGTCCTCTCAGAAGTAGTAGGAGTAATGACAAGGTTATTTGGGATAGATATGTTCCTTGGGGGATCATGAGTCACCTTATTATCATCTTGTCTTTTAGGAATGGTTTGGTTCTTTACACATTGAACCAACTTTTCCAATTACTTGGCGTTGGACTATAAAAATTCAAATTTAGACATTTGAATTTTTTTTTTCTTTATATGATCAATAATGTCAAATTTCTAGAAAGAGCTAGGAGTAGAGGATGGGAGTTCATCCTTTTGGTTTTTAGAAGGGGAAGGACTAGACTATGAATTTGAAGTAGAAGGCATAGGGATATTTGTTGTATTTACCTTTCTTGCAATCACCAGGTCCTTTGGCTGGAAAGGTAGAGTGGTTCCCTACTTAGAAATTGAAACTAAGGGCTATGGGTGCTCCTCTATCTTTTCTTTATCAGCTTGTTGGGTTGACTATTTCTTGGACCATTTGAAAATAGTGTATGATCATTCAGTTGCTTTGCCTTCACTTCTGGGTTCATACTGATAATTCAAGAAACCAATATTGGAGTCACCAGTTAATTTTTCTTCTTCCTCAATGAAGAGATTAGTGTCATCTTAAGGATTCAGTTCAGGCTAGAAGGAGAAATCCAATTCAGCTTCAAGAAATCCAACTATTAAATTGGTTGGAGGTGCTTTGAGGGCAAGGTTCCTCTATAGGGGAGGAAGACGATTTAGCTTCCCTTGATTCCTGGCAGCAGTGCCTTGGTATTCCTGAATAGGGAATATCCTCCTTTGTACATCTCTGTATGAAGGAGTAGAAGACATACCTTGTGCCATATGATTTTTCAATGCTAGTAGTTCATTTGCCAACTTTTGCACAATTTGATCAGTGGTTTATGTAGATGGATACTCAGAAGATGAAGAGGATTTACCTCTGTTAGGATCTCTCCTTATCTTTCTTACCAAGATAAGGTCATCTTCTACCTTAGTAGCGAATTCCTGAGTAGCATCAAGGTCTATGTGACCATCACGTCTCAGAAAAAAACTCACTTCAGGGAGTTTTGAGTTGATGAAGAAGCATTTGAGGTTTTCAGGTGTTGGCTAAGCAATTGTAGGAATTTAGTTCCTCAGCTCGTCAAACTTTGCTATGAAATCCCTCATAGGTTCATGAGGTTCCTTCCTCATCTGTGTGAGCTGGGCCAATAATGCATGTGCATCTTCTATAGGCTTGAACCTTTATTTGAATTTGGCTTTGAGTGCATCTTAGTCAGTCACTAAATTACCCTACAGATAGTAGAACCAGTCTACAATAGCACCTTGTAGTGCTTTCACAAACAACCTGACTACCACATCTTCAAATTCCATTCCTATTATGCCATAGGCTATGCTGAAGGATGCAATGTGTTCATTAGAGTGAAATATCCCTTCCCCAAATAATTTGGGGAAATTCTTTCTTGAGATGGGTGGAGTCAAATTGAGTGGGCCAAATGAGTTACCCTAAGGGCCTTGAGCCATGATTTGATTATGTAAAAGTGGGACAATAAATATGAGTGGAGTATGTATGTGCAAAGCTCTGCTAATAGTAGAAAAGGAAGCTCTACCTTGTGTTGGTCTCCTGGTATGGGTAGGAGGAAGACTCCTAGTTCATTGAAGGTGAGGTTGTGGAGGAAACAAATCAAAATTGCTCTAATGCACTAACTCAAAAATAGGGTCAACAATGTTGTCCCCAAAAACAACTTTTTCATTTTTGGGACAACATACGAACTATTTTGGTCTTGTAAGACCAAAAATTATCCCTTCCCTTTTCAAAATTTGTTTTGAGCACTCAATTTCCTCATTTTCTAAGATTTTTTAGTAAAGGGATTAGTAGGTTCAAAAGGTTTAAAGGCTTCTACAGGTGAGTTTAATCAAAAGAACAAGTTTCCAACACTTGGGCATTTTTAGGATTAGTTCAACACCTTGGTTCAACCAAAAGAGTTCAATCAGAAAGCTTCTAAGCAAGGATTGAACCATTAAACCATTGAACCTTGAACCAAAAAGGTTCAAGGGTTCATTGGGTTCAAGTTTCAATGTTGTCTGCAAGAGTTAAGCGCATTTGTCAAAGTTCAAAGTTTAACCGTTCCATGGCTTCAAACACTTAGCAAAAAAATAAAGGCTTAAACCGTTGAACCTTGAACCTTGAACAATTTTGGTTCAACACTTCAATGGGTTCAACGACTAATTGGTTCAATGCACTTGGTTCAAAAGATCAAAAAGACTTAGCCAAAAAACAAAGAATTAACCGATTGAACCATTGAACTGTTGAACCAAAGTTGGTTCAAACAAGTCGGTTCAATCGGCAGGTTCAAGGGGCTACCCCAAAGCCAAAGGAAAAAGATGCCCTTATGGAGGAAATGAACCAAGGCAAGTGCCCTTATGGAGGGTAGTGAGAAAAAGTGGACAAAGTTGGAAATACCTCAGGAAAATAACTAACTAAAAGAGGCCACAAGAATTCTTTTGAAAGTATTTTTCTATGAGAGAATGACCAAGGAAAAATTCCTTTAGACATTTTGTCCAAAGGAATTCACTCAGGAAGAAAGCCCAAATAAATTGAAATGATTGAAATGGCTAAAGAAAATAAGATTTCCTTTAGATATTTTGTCTAAAGGAAAAGCCCGATAGAAAAAGCCCAAAAGCTAAAGCCCGCTGAAGAAGTAAGAACCCTCTGAGTAATATCAAACCTCAAAGTGTAGCAAAAGCCACCGCATGTCCCTTATAGAATTGAAGTGGAAGCTGCCAAGTGTCATCTATTAGGACACAATTTCTAATAAGTTTCAAATCTACAAAATGTGCCACATGTTCCATTATAACTCAGTGGAAGCACAACAAGTGTCAACATCTTCGGTCTCTCCCTCTTGTTTCATAAGGACTGTAGTGGGCCCTAAGTGTGTTGCTAAGGTTAAATAGAGCATGATGAGTATCATCATATGCATGAATCCAAAATGAGTCCTGAATGTTTCTACAGTGTTTCTAGGAGCTCAGTGGAAGCCACCACATGTCACCTTCTACAGGACTCTCAAAAGCAAAAAAATGCCACATGTCACTTGCTGAGATTAGTGAAAAGTGGCCAAAGCAAGTGGGAAAGACACAAAGGAATTGTTGAGGATGACAGACTTGAATGCATTCAAAGGTCAAAATGCTAAAGGGAAGAACCATTGATGGAAGAGCATAAAGAGCCAGCAAAGCTAAGGATATAGCCCTGAGAACTCAAATCCCAGGAAAAGACAAAACTAGAAAGGGAAAAGATAGCCCAAGGGCTCAAATCATAGCAAAAAGAGGGAAAGGCCAAAATATCTTCAAGGGAGTTATTTCCAGTAGGTGAAACAATAGATCAAGCAGACTTCTAAGCACGCCAAATCAAGTATGTTGCCTATTTTTCTTTCATGAAGTAAAGACAAAGGGACAACTGTGTAGACACTAGGAAACAGACCAGATAGTCCATACTAAGGAAGAGACATTAGATAAATTAGCATGTCATAGTCAAGGTAGCCATCTTATTCCAGCATGGTCCCCTAACTAAACTAAAAATGCATTAAAGGCATTGAATGCACAGCATGGGCCATTCCATGAAACAAAGCACCAAGTCTTTCTTGGCTGCTATATATTGTAATCTCTTTTATTTTTTTAAGGGAGATCTTCCCATTACCAGAAGCAAAACTCTACCCAAATTGAAAGGCATTACTGAGACTTTGAGCTTAGATTGTTCATCATATTTCTTTGTTTGAATTAGAAATCAAGTTACTTTCAAACTTTGTGTTGTTATAGCTTCTATCATTCTAGGAGATTGTTCTTATGTCTATTTCCTAAATGTATTCTTGTTTATGTAATTTAACAAGCAAAGCTAGTGGAAGTGACAAAGAAGGTGTCTTGAAGCTAGTTACTTTTAGACTTTGTGCTATCATAGTTGTCTTCAGTGTGTGTTTGTTTTCTATTACTATGTAAAGGACCTTGGGATGACTTTGTGCCATCACTATTCTTCGTATTTCACTCTTGGGAAGTCAAGGTGGAGACTTTGTGCTACATCTTATATTGTTGGTTACTCTATACTCTATTACTAGTTATTTATCCTACCTGAAAGAACTCATGTTGTCCCCTACAAGAACACTTCTGAAAGAAGAGAAGTGCCTTCAATGTTTTCACTAGGATTTTCTCCTTTGTTTTTGAACATCATCTCTGAAAAAAAAGAGATGGATGGTATATCCTACCCTTGAGTGTTAATTTTAGCTTATTTATATATTTTATAGCACCTTTATACCTATAGGGAACCTCCCCTTGATGAGAGGAGAGATTTGTCTCCTTTGGATGTGGTAAACCTGTAACTTTGGATGACCAATCTCCCTATGCTATGGTTGAAGAGACCTATTTTGGTTACCAGTTAGCTGGTTGACAAAATATTCACCCAATAGTTTTTGGCAACTCTACTAGGGATGAATGTGCAGTCTACAGCCTCAAGTTTTAGATTGAAGCAGTCCATACCCTTATCCATTATATATTCTGGCAACTCCCATCTGGGTCTTACCCACTATCATTATAGCCTTACCATCTTCCTCAACCCCCATGCTAATTGGGATATAATGCGTAGTTTGAAGCCTCAAGCTCCAAGCTGAAGTAGGGCTAGTTATTTCCCATTTTTGTTCTACAATCTAGTAGCTCCATGCTATACAAAAAGCCAAAAATCTCAAGGTGTTATTGACCCTATTTTTGAGTTGGTGCAATAGAGCAATTTTGATTTGTTTCCTCCACAACCTCACCTTCAACGAACTAGGAGTCTTCCTCCTACCCATACCAAGCCACCAACACAAGGTAGATCTTCTTTTTGTATTCTTAGAAGAGCTTTGCCTATCCATACCCCACCCAGATTTGTTATCCCACTTTTACATAATCAAATCATGGCTCAAGGCCCCTGGGGTAACTCATTTGGCCCACTCAGTTTGACTCCACCCCCGCATGAACTTTCACGTAGCTCAAGAAAGAATTTCCCCAAATTTGTTGGGGATGGGAGAGTTCACCTTGATGAACACATTGCATCCTTTAGCATAGCCTATGGCATAATAAGAGTGGAATTTGAAGACGATGTAGTCAAGATTTTAATAGAAACACTATAAGGTGCTGCTATAAATTAGTTCTACCATTTGCAGGCTTGGTCAGTGATTGACTGGGACACACTCAAAGTCAAATTTGAAGCAAGGTTCAAGCCTGTAGAAGATGCACATGCCTTGCTGACCTAGCTCACATAGATGAATAAGGAACCTCATGAACCTATGAGGGATTTCATAGCAAAGTTTGACAAGCTGAGGAACTTAATTCCTGTAATTGCTCAGCCAACACCTGAAAACCTCAAATGCTTCTTCATCAACTCACAGCTACCTGAAGTGAGTTTTTTATTGAGATGGGCTAGACACATAGACCTTATTTCTACTCAAGACTTGGCTACTAAGGTATAAGATGACCTTATCTTGACTAGAAAGATAAGGAGAGACCTAAATAGAGGTAGATCTTCTTCATCTTCTAAGAATTCATCTACAATGGTGCAAAAGCTGGCAAATGAATTGCTAGCCTTGAAAAGACAAGTGGCCCAAGGTATGTCTACTCCTGCTTATCAGGATATGCCAAGGAAGAAATTTTATAATTAGCCATATCAAGGCAATGCTGCTAAAAATCAAGGGTAGCCAAATCATCTTCCTTCCCCATAGAAGAACCTTACCCTTGAAGCACCTCCAACCGACTCAGCAGTTGGATATCTAGAAACTGAACATGATTTCTTTTTCCAACCTGAGTTTGATCAAGAAAATGATGCTAATCTCTTCATGGAGGGTCAAGAAGAGTCAACTGGTGGCTCCCACATTGGTTTCCTAAATTACCAAGATGAACCCAGAAGTAAAGGTGAAGCAATTGAGAGATCATATGCAGTGTTCACCTGATCCAAGAACTAGTCAACCCAGCAAGCTGATAAAGAAAAGATAGAGGAGTGACCTGAACTAGCAATTTCAATTGCTAAACATGGTACCACTCTGCCTTTCTAGCCAAAGGACTCGGTGATTGCTAAGAAGGTAAGTACATCAAACATCCCTACACCTTCTACTTCAAATTCATAGAGCAATCCTCCGACCTTAAAAACCAAAAGGATGAACTTCCATCCTCTCTTCCTAGTCCATTTTAGCATTTGACATATTGACCATGTCAATAAAACCAAAATTCAAATGATTGAATTTGAATTCATACAAGCCAACCTTGAATAGTTGGACAGGTTGGAGGAGTGTGTGAAGAATATAGCCATCCCTGTAGGACAAGAGATTAGAAAGGTAACTCATGATCCCCTAAGGAACATGCCCATCCCAAAAAATCTTGTCATCACCCCTCCTATTTCCCCTAGGAAAATAGAGCCTTTCTATGTTCCCCTGTTGATAAATGGTCACAAAGTGAGCAATTGTATCATTGATTCTAGAGCTTTAGACAATGTCATGCCTACCAAAGTGGTAGAATCCCTTAGCCTTACATTGACCAAAACATTTGGAAGATGTTTCTCCATGGATAACAAACAAGTGCCACCACTGGGATAGATCAAGGATGCCCAATTTGTGTTTGCAGCATTCCCAAAAAAGAGAATCAAGATGACAATTCTAGTGGCTAGCATCCCAGCCTCATACGGCATTCTGCTATGATGCATTTTTTGCAAGGATATTGGGGGAGAGTTGAGCATGGACCTATTTGAGGTAAGAATCCCTATTAAAGGTGTCATGAAGAGGCTATTCCCTAAAAAGGAGGCAAAATATGTTATCACTTAGACATCAGCACCGGAAGCTCAAATTCTATTTGAGTCTTTAGGCAGGGGTAATTATTTTTTGTCTATTGAGGATGTTCATATTTTAGTAGATGAAATTCCTATAGGTGGTGATCCAGATATTGATTCAAGCAAAACATTAGAAGAATTGGTAGGGAATAGTACAGATAAAAAAGGATCTTCCCTCTCTAATGAAGAAGAATTTGATAAAAGATCAATTTTTGATGATGTTTGGATCCAGGAATTCGATGATAGCAATTCCTCTACCGGTGATGGAGCTGGGATGGTGTCGATACCTCCTTAAGGAGATGTTTTTCCTTCTTCATGCAAGTAACCCAAATTGAAGGTTGCTTAGGATGAAGGTGTCAAACTCCTTCAAGCTAAATAAGATGCTAAACTGATGTTTTATCAGGAGTTTGATGCTGACAATCAAATCATGTGCTGGACTGAACCAACAGAACAACGAGTTATGGTAATAGACCATATTGCTGCATGCCAAAGTCTAGAAGAGGAACCCTTCACTGAGAGAGCAAAAAATTATGGTTTTCAGATTGGATACCACATTTTTCCATTGCGCAAGAAGAGAGAACCAAAAGGAGTGCACAAGAAATGTGATTCTTGGTGGAGAGTTCCATTCACCCATCACTGATTCTAGAGGCCAAATGGTTTCCTATTGGTTTACCAGGATGGAACACCATTTTCATTGTCTCACAATGGGCAGCATCTGAATCACTTCAATTCTTGAAGTATTAGATAAGTTCACCTGTACATATGTAAATTTGTATAGTCTTTGTTTTTGCTTTATGTCATTCATTTTCATTTTTTTTGGAGACATTCTTTTTGGGTAGCATGAATCCATAGCCCAATGGCATACTTCAATACACTAGAGATTCTAGTTTCTACTCCCCTCAGCTATTCCAAGTTTTCATCTAATGGAATTTCCCTAATTGGAGCTAGTTGTTGTCCCCAAAAATAGCTTTCTCATGTTTGGGACAACATATAAACTATTTTGGTCCTGTAAGACCAAAAATTGTCTCTTCCCTTTTCAAAATTTGTTCTGAGCATTCAATTTCCTCATTTTCCAAGCTTTTTTAGTAAAGGAATTAGTAGGTTCAATAGGTTCAAAGGCTTCTACAGGTGAGTTCAATCAAAAGAACAAATTTCCAACAATTAGGCATTTTCAGGATTGGTTCAATGCCTTTGTTCAATCAAAAGAGTTCAATCGGCAAGCTTTTAAGCAAGGATTGAACCGTTGAACCATTGAACCTTGAACCAAAAGGGTTCAAGGGTTTAATGGTTCAAGGTTCAATGTCATCTACAAGAGTTAAGTGCATTTATTAACATTCAAAGTTCAACTATTCCATGGCTTCAAACACTTAGCAAAAAACTAAAGGCTTGAACCATTGAACCATTGAACCTTGAACCATTTTGATTGAATGTTTCAATGGGTTTAATGACCAATTGGTTTAATAAACTTGGTTTAAAAGATCAAAAAGACTTAGACAAATAATGAAGAATGAACTGATTGAACTATTGAAAACAAGTTGGTTCAAACAAGTCAGTTTAATTGACAGGTTTAAGGGGCTGCCCCAAAGCCAAAGGAAAAAGATGCCCTTGTGGAGGGAAATGAACCAAGCCAAGTACCATTACGGAGGGCAGTGAGCAAAAGTGGACAAAGTTGGAAATCCCTTAGGAAAATGAATAAGTAAAAGAGGTTGAAGTAATTCTTTTGGAAATATTTTTTTCGCGAGAGAATGACCAAGGAAAAATTCCTTCAGACATTTTGTCCGAAGGAATTCACTTGGGAAGAAAGCCTGAAGAAATTTAAATGATTGAAACAGCTAAAGAAAAGAAGCTTTCCTTCAGACATTTTGTTCAAAGGAATTCCTTTAGACTTTTTGTCTAAAGGAAAAGCCCAATGGAAAAAGATCAAAATCCAAATCCCACCGAAGAAGCAAGAACCCTCTGGGAAAGATCAAACCTCAAAGTGTAGTAGAAGCTACCACGTGTCCCTATAGATTCAATGTGGAAGCTGCTAAGTGTCATTTGCTGGGACATAGTTTCTAACAAGTTTTAAAGCTGTGGAACATGCCATGTGTTCCATTATAACTTAGCAAAAGCACGAAAAGTGTCAACATCTGTGGTCTCTCCCTTTTGGTCCGTAAGGACTGTGGTGGGCCTCGAGTGAGTTGCTAAGGTTAAGTGGAGCATGACAAGTGTCATCATCTGCATGAATCCAAAATGAGTCCTGAATGTTTCTACAGTGTTTTTAGGAGCTCAATGGAAGCTGCCATGTGTCACCTTTTGTAGGACTCTCAAAAGTAGAAAATGCCACGTGTCACTTGCTGAGATCAGTGGAAAGTGGCCAAAGCAAGTGGGAAAGACATGAAGGAATTTCTAAGGAGGATGATGGACTCGAATGCATTTAAAGGCCAAAATGCCAAAGGGAAGAACTACTGATGGAAGAGCGTAAAGAGCCAGCAAAGCTGAGGATATAGCCCTAAGAGCTCAAATATTAGGGAAAGACAAAAGTAGAAAGGGAAAAGATAACTTGAGGGCACAAATCATAGAAGAAAGAGGGAAAGGCCAAAATGTCTTCAAGGGAGTTATTTCCAGTATAGGTGAAATAGTGGATCAACCAGACTTTTGAGCATGCCAAATCAAGGATGTGACCTATTTTTCTTCCATGAAGTAAAGATAAAGGGACAGCTATGTAGACACCAAGAAAAGGACCAGATAGTCCATACTAAGGAAGAGACATATTAGATGAATTAGCATGCCATAATCAAGGTTTCCACCCTATTCTAGCATGGTCCCTTGATAGAACTAAAAATACATTCAAGCCATTGAACACACATCATCGGCCATTCCATGAAACAAAGTGCCAAGTCTTTCTTGGCTGCTATATATTGTAATATCTTTAATTGTTTTAAATAAGATCTTCTCGTTACCAAAAGCAAAACTCTACCCAAATTGAAAGGCACTACTGAGACTTTGAGCTCAGATTGTTCATCATATTTCTTTGTTTGAATCAAAAACCAAGTTACTTTCAGACTTTGTGATGTTATAGCTTGTATCATTCTAGGAGATTGTTCTTATGTCTATTTCCTAAATATATTCTTGTTTATGCAATTTAACAAGTAGAGCTAATGGAAGTGACAAGAAAGGTGTCATGAAGCTAGTTACTTTTAGACTTTATGTTGTCATAGTTTTCTTTAGCATGTGTTTGTTTTTTGTTCCTATGTAAAAGACCTTGGGATGACTTTGTGCCCTCATTGTTCTTCATATTTCACTCTTGGGCAGTCAAGGTGGAGACTTTGTGCTACATATTAGATTGTTGGTTACTCTTTACTCTATTACCAATTACTTATCCTACCTAAAATAACTCTTACTATCGCCTGCAAGAACACTTTTGAAAGAAGAGAAGTGCCTTCAGTGTTTTCACCAAGATTTTCTCCTTTGTTTGTGAACTTCATCTCTGAAAGAAGAGAGATGGATGGTATATCCTACCCCTGAGTGTTATTTTTCATCTTATTTATATATTAATAGTGCCTTTATACCTATATGGAACCTCCCCTTGATGAGAGGAGAGATTTGTCCCCTCTAGATGTGGTAAACCTACAACTTTGGATGACCAATCTCCCTATGTTGTGGTTGAAGAGACCTGTTTTGCTCACTAGTTAGCTGGTTCACAAAATATTCACCCAAAAAGAAACACCTTGAGCTCTCTGGTTTTTGGTATAATGTGGAGTTGCCAAATTGTAGATTAAAAATGGAAAAGAACTGGCCCTACTTCAGCTTGGAGCTTGAGGCTTCAAACTGCATGTTATTCCCTAGCAGAGTCACCAAAAACTATTGACATGAAGCTGGCAATGTTCTTTCCTACTTCACATTATTCCCAAGTGATATTAAAATGGATAAGTAAAAGAACTTAAACTACTCATTCTTCTCCAGTGGAGTCACCAAAAATTGTTGGCGTGAAGCTGGAAGAAAGTGGAAAAAAGAAGCAAAATGTTCGATCCCTAGCGGCTCTAGTTTGTAGACTAGATTATATAATGGAAATGGATAAGGCTATAATGATAATGGATAAGACAAAGGTGATGCTTTAATCTAAAGCTTAAGGCTTCAAATTACACACAAAAAATTGTTGTCTCTAGCAGAGTTGCCAAAAACTATTGTTGTGAAGCTGGCAATGTTATTTCCTACTTCACATTGTTCCCCAACGATATGAAAATGGATAACGAAAAGAACTAAAACTGTTGATTCTTCCCCAGCTAAGTAAATGGATAAGGCTATAATGATAATGGGGAAGACATAGGTGATGTTTCAATCTGAATCTTGAGGCTTCAAATTGCACAAAATTACTGTGTCCCCAGCGGAGTCACCAAAAATTGTTGGGTGAATATTTTGTCACCAGCTAACTGATGAGAAAAATAGGTCTCTTCAACCACAACATAGGGAGATTGGTCATCTAAATTTGTTGGTTTACCACATCAAAAAGGGACAAATATCTCCTCTCATCAAGGGGAGGTTCCCTTATAACTATGTGGAGCTATATATATATATATATATATATATATATATATATATATGTATGCATAAAATAACACTCAGAGGTACGATAACACCATCCATCTCTATTTTTTTAGAGATTATGTTCACAAACAAAGGATAAATCTAGGTGAAGACACTGAAGGCACTTCTCTTCTTTTAGAAGTGGTCTTGCAAGAAATAGTGGGAGTTCTTTCAGGCAGTGACAAGTAACTGGTAACAGGGGGCGTAATAACCAGCAGATTGAGATGTAGTGCAAAGTCTCCACCTCACCTACCCAAGAGTGAAATATCAAGGACAATGAAGGCGCAAAGTCATCCAAAGGTCCTTTACATAGGAACGAAAAATAGACAAACACACTAAAGGCAATTGTAGACAGCACAAAGAATTCCCACAATTGGCTTCTGGACACCTTCCTGATTACTTCCACAAATTCTAATTAGTTCATTAATTGGACAAGAATTAATTTATAAGATAGACATAAAAACAATCTCCTAAAATGACACAAACTATAACAACACAAAGTCTAAAAGTAACTTGCTTTCTCATTCAAACAAATAAATATGATTAACAATCTGAGCTCAAAGTCTTAGTAATCGCCTTTCAATTTTGGTAGAGTTTCACTTCTATAATAGAGATATCTCCCTTAAAATGACATAAAAGAATATAATATATAGCAACCAAAAAAGGCTTGGTGCTTTGTTCCATGGAATGGCCCATGCCGTGCTCAATGCATTGAATGCACTTTTAGTTTTGTCAAAGAGGGCCATGCTGAAATAGGGCAGCCACCTTAACTATGGCGTGTTGATTCATCTCGAATGTCTTCTCTTAGGCCTGAGTCATTTGGTTTGTCACCTAATGTCTACATAACTATCCACCTCACCTCTACCCCAAAGTAGACAAATAAGCCATGCCTTCAATAATTATAGGCTTAAATATCTACCTGGTGAACTATTCCACCTACTGGAATAACTACTGCATAGATATTTTTGGTCTTCCCTCTTTCTTGCTATAATTTGAGCCCTCGAGCCCTCTTTTCCCCTTTTTGGTTCTTTTGGTTCTTCCTCTTGGTGATTCTTCCTTTCACCTTGAAGATCTTTGAATGCATTCGGGTCCATGATTAAGTCTGTGAAGATCAACAACGATTTCATTGCCACAAATTTGACATCTTTGGGTCCATCATTGTTTGAAAGCCAATGTCTAGTTAGTTTCCCTAAATTTGATGGCTACAAGCCCATCATCCTCCTTACCAATTCCTTTGTGTCTTTCCTACTTGCTTTGGCCATTTTCTGTTGATCTTAACAAGTGACACATGGCATGTTTCACTATGAAATAGGAAAGGACACATGACAACATCCACTTAACTTATAGAAGCTTTAGATACCTTTTGAGAGTCCTATAGAAGATGACACATGACGGCTTCTGCTGAGCTTTAGAAACAATATAGAAATGTTTGGGACTCATTCAAATTCACATGGATGATGACACTTGGCGTGCTCTACTTAATTTAGCAATTCACCCATGGCCTGCCATAGTCCTTACTCATTAATGGAACAAAAGGAAGAAACTATGGATGTTTACACTTGTCAGCTTCTACTCAGCTTGACAAGGGACATGTGGCACGTTCTGCTGCTTTTAGAAAAACATATTAAAACCTTCCATAGTTTCCACTTGGTGCCCTCCATGGAACTCTAAGGGAAGCTTATTGAAAGAATCTTTTAAACTTAGATTGAAACACTTGTCTCATTCCACTGAGTTTTACAATGGACATGTGGCACATTCCACTACTTTTAGAGACAAATTATAATGTGTCCTGACAGATGACACTTGGCAGCTTCCACTCTCAGGGTTTTTCCTTTCGAGCATTCCTTTGAACCATTTGATTGAGCTAACCGATTAAAGCAACTTTGGTTCAATGGTTC
Organism: Torreya grandis; assembly: GCA_037957365.1. Classification (NCBI taxonomy): domain Eukaryota; kingdom Viridiplantae; phylum Streptophyta; class Pinopsida; order Cupressales; family Taxaceae; genus Torreya; species Torreya grandis. The sequence continues at coordinate 955,083 of JARHVA010005134.1, forward strand.
AATGGTTCATTCCTTTGTTTGTCTCATTCAATTGACCCCTTGAACCAGCTGTGTTGAACCTTTGAACCATCAAACCTTAATAAAGCGCTTGAATCTTAGAAGCTTGCTAATGACATTGAAACTTTTAACCCATTGAACCAACTAGTCCCTTTACTAAAAAATCTTGGAAAATGAGGAAATCGAATACTCAAAATAAATTGTGAAAAGGGAAGAGACAATTTTTGGTCTTGCAGGACCAAAATAGTTCATTTGTTGTCCCAAAAAATGAGAGACATCTTTTGGGGACAACAATATTAATAGGATCCACATCCATTAAATTTAGGGTTAAACATTTGGTGACATGATTATTATGAATGCAAACATTTCTAATTCTTAAGGTTGTCAAGAAGCTAGTGTTTTTTATTGCTATACTTTTTCACTTCTTGCTTATATTATTTTACGTGCAACCTAGGCATATATTTATAATTGGAAGTTTGCCCATTGAATACATCAATATTCCCATCCTATCACCTAAGATGTCTAAAACTAATGAATAATCTCATCCCATGGATCATGATGATATTAATGTTGAGAACAAAAAACATACTGATGTTATCATAGAAGAATATTCTTACAATGAAAACCATGAGTCTAATCAAACCAATGAACATGAGAAAATATATCATGAATAAGTGTAATTAATTACTATTTTTGTGAACATATTCATCAAAAACCTAAATATATTGATGAAATCTTATGAACCATATTAGACACTAAAAACTTAAAAGACATAGATGCACAACTAGGTCCATCTATTGATCATGATATTTGAACTATGGGTCATCCCCATATGTCAAAAACCCTCACCCTAAGCACATTAATGCCTCACACTTCTAATGGGGGTGTATGATATGAATTTAAAATTTTGATATCTAAAACCACAATTTCCACATCTTATATATAAAACCTATATCTTTCAACTCAAATACAAGTTTTAATGTCTATATCTACTCAAATTATGAGTACACATCCTTTGGCGACTTATAAAATATCAAACCTAAAAGAGGAAGAGGTTCAATATCTTATCCAAACTATAAATATTTTTAAAACTAAGGTTAAAACATTAAGCAAAAAGATTTAATTTCTCCTCATGCTATTTATTCCCAAGATGTGTTTCATAACACTCTTTCACTTGAGATATCTTTACACCTATTTCCATCTAGTTTTATTGTACCTATGTTCCCATTTTGTGATGGTAATGGTGATATTGATTAGCATCTTCAATATTTCTATGTGTCATGCATTTTTTATGCTTTTAATGATAAAATTTTGACTAATTTATTTTCTAGGAACCATAATGACTATGCTTTGAGGTGGTTCTATGATTTACCTCTCCAATCTTTGAATGCATTTAAACCTCTTTAATATCAATTTTTGTAACACTTATATATTAATATTAATAAAACAATTTCATATGCCCAGATGAAAAAATCAAACAATGAACCACTGAACCTATCAATGAATATGTCTTGAGGTATAAGACAATATTGGCTAAAATGACCAATCCTATGCCAAATAAATAACTTCAAGACATATTCAAGAAAAGTTTACTTGATCCTTTACATCAGTCCATTATTTTCAAAAAAATAAATCCTTTGATGACTTGTGTCATGGTTTAGGGATACTAAAATGAAACTTATCTCATTAAAAAAACTTTAGTATGTACCAAACACACCAACTACATCTACATCCAATGCCAAGTTTACAATCAAACCATGTTATAAGGTAAAACCTCTTGAGCTTGAAAAATAAAAAACCAACATGATTAATGCAATTAAATAGTAGCATAATTAGCTTGTCTTATCTAATGCAATAATGAGATAATTTACACACTTACCTAGGTCTATCACTTCATTACTCCCATTACTACTAGATTGTCATCTTATATCTCTACTTCATCTTATAGAGGTTGATATGAGTTAGCCTCTACTCAAAGGATATGATGTGAATTATTATTGTGATTATCACTATTGACCAATAAATTCTATGAATAGATGTCTTGTCTTAGAGCACAAGATCTAAAACCTTATGTATGACCAAATAGATTACATTTGATGATCCTATAAAAGAATAAGGTTCATATCCTGATGATCACTAAAAATAAAATATATTTAACAATTCTTTGGAATACCATTCTAAGAAATAACTAAAGATGAAAATGGAATATAATGCCCATCCTCCTCCATCATATTATGAGAAACCATTAGATGGGATTATTAGTACCTATACATGGAATAAATCTTCTGTGATTCAAGTACATTCTATTTCCTTCGATAATAGTGAGATTAAGGATGATGACTCATATTTTCAATCTTTATTAATTTGATCATACCTTGAAAAACACCCTATAAATAGTGTTATGATATATAATGGTGCAAAAAATAAAATTTGCACCATGTAATTACTTACACACTTGGGTATACTCATCATTTTTTACACCCTTCTAATAGATTATTTAAAGTATTCGATGGGACCTCACAATAGGTTGTTGGTGAGATTGACTTACCTTTATAGGTAAGTCTAACATATGTGGTTACTATATTTTACATTATACCTTACACAGGTGTATCTAATATGTTATTGGGATGACTTTGGATACAAAATCTTTGAGTGGTATCTTCTATAGTGTATGGGTGTGTTAAATACATTCATGCCAATCAGGTAATTAAAATTTTAAGAATTCCATATTAACATCCTCTTAAACAAGAGAAATTTATACCTAGATAATTAATTATCAAGCCTAATAAGGCTAATCCATTTTAAAAGGGTAAGAAACAAGAAATTCCCTTTACTAAGTGGCCAATACTTGAGAGACCATTGCATCAAAGATCCACAAATGGGTTCCATGGAATCCTCATCTACTATGAACCATATCTAGATTTCTAAAACACCTAAAACATGTTCCTATTATTGATGTCTCAAAAGAACATATAACACACAATGATAGGTTCCATGAATCCCTACTGCTACTAATTATTCACAACCATAAAGTCCCATTATACATACATTGAACATCACATATCCTAAAATGACAAATATTGCACCTATACATGTTCCTCCACAAGCATCACTAGTTTATTACACTAGTTTCATATGGGGGAGATATCCATGATAATATTTTAGATGTGATCATAGTGTAATTTATTCACATATTCCAAAAATACCCAAAATAAAACCAATCAAAAATCCAAAAATATTTTTAGCATGAGCATATTCTATTAGATTATTGGCATCTATGTGTTATTTTCATATTGATGGATAACATATCATTTAATTTTACATACATATGTGTTTTGAACTTATATTTGAGTGTGATACAATCATACATAGATACATGATTTATGCACTTTTAGATGTTAAGCTTTCCCTTTACTCACATCACCAAGATGTTGGAGGCATTCACCTTTATGATCATGATACTTACAATTTATATCATTCTATGGTCACTTTAAATTATAATGTTTGAGGTCATATATATACTTACACGTAACTTTATCCATGATTATATCCTCTAAAATGTACTTTATATGATATGTACTTGACATTTTTTGTTAACACATTTGATCCATGGGTTATTATGATATGTTTATGTCAGTTGTGTGTGATTCAATTTATGCACTTCCTTTAGTGTCTTGCATTTTTATTGTATTTTTTCCTAAAAATAATTTGAATGCTATCCATTGATTGTTTCCCTCATGGCTTGGATTTGAAGTAGGTTTGGGTAAGCATGCACAAATGTGCCCAAAATTATTTACATTTGTCCTAACCATATGGATATGGTATTGTTATGTCACTTTTAACTTATAGGGGACAAAATTTAAGGTAAATTAGCATAAAGGAGTGGTTGGGTATGTATGGATTACTGATGGGACCTACATTATCCAATCACACTAATTTGGCTTTGTTTTAGGCTGAATTGGGTTGATCATGCATGAATGTGTCCCAAATTATTTGCATTTCCCCACATCAAGAATGGATATGGTGTTAGTGTGTTGATTTTAGCCTATAAACCCTTGAACTATAATAAAAAATGGGAAAAGTGGTGGTTTTGTGTGCATAGGTCATCAATATGACCGATGTTTCCCCAATCACACCACTCTATATTAAATTCAAAGTTAATTATTGTGATTACACATACATGTGCCTACGATTACTCGTATTTCCATGGTCTTAAGTGTTTATAGTGTTTTTGGGTCACTTTTGGCCTATAATGGAGCTAATACCAAGTAAAATCAACATAAACTTAGGGATGGATGTGAAAGGGTCACTATGCAACTTGAATTATCAAACTCACATTTTTTGATTAAATTTGAATAGAAATGTGGTGATTGTGCACAAATTTTACATAATTTTTTTAATTTACCTTAGTTATAAGTGGATATGGTGTTTTTGTGTCACATTTATCCTATAAGGGGCCTAATTACTAGTAAAATTATCATAAAGCGGTGGTTGGGTGTGCATGGGACACCAATAAGACATATATATATCTCCATGCACACCACTTTGGCATGAATTGATGTTAAATTGGGGTGACGACACATAAATGTGTCCAAAATTATCCCATTTAGTGTGGTTATAAATGATTATGATGTTTTTATGTCAATTTTTTACCTATAAGGTCCCTAATCATAAGTAAAATATATATAAATGATTGGTTAGGTTTGTGTTAGTTTGTAAACATTAATTTTAACAAAACTAAAACTCTAAAGAATGTTAATAAGTAATATGGAAGGCCTCAATATCTAAAAAATGATTATATATTTACCTAAAATTGACATTAATTGTAAAGGTTACAACCTATAATTCCTATATTTTATACTAAAATATTGAAAAACAAACAAGTACTGAGTAGATTGGATTTTGAAAAACTATCTTTCAAACCATTACTCATAGACATATGAGATCAATTATAGAAGATGAAGAGTGACTATAATTTATTATATTTACTAAAATAAATATAAAGTACAAGTAAATAAATTTAAAACTAAAAAAAATTGTGGTTAAATTTATTTAATTATACTTAGCATTTATTTTAGTAAACAACACCCTTTCATTTTTAATTTTTACATTCTTTGTTTTATAAGTCTTTAATTTTTTATACTCTTAGGAATGTGTATGCATTACAAACAACCACCCTCCATTTCCATTGTTCACATTATTTTGTTTCTAAGCATTTAATTTTTTAGCATCTTAGGAATGTGTAGACATTATAGCATGTATGCATTTGTAATATTACATACTCTTAAGGTGCATTATAGTTTGTAAACATTATATAACATACACACTTTTGAATTATATAAATTTAAACACATGCCTCGATGATCATAATTGGCTGGGATTATAGAGCCTAAGGTTTGGACCTACATACACAGTGAAATATATGCTTTTGATTGAAATTAACAAAATATAACTTCCTCCATCATAACATTATGAATTTTATCGAGATGTTTCCCAAAACTACTACTATGATGTAGAACACATTCTCTTGTTTCCAAATATATTATTTTTTATAATTTTGGACCATTTTAAGGTTTTCATATATATTTATGTCTAAGTATGTCTAGATGCCCAAGTTTGGCACAAGCTTATAAAAAATATAGATTTTTACATAACTTTGCTTATTTGGATTATTATTGAAGAACAAATAGCTCATTGGTGCATTGTGTTTGAATTCTTGTTGTTCTATTTTTTTTAATTCTTAAAGTATATTTATTTTATTTTTCTATATTCTCATATTTTATCTAGGGGATCCCCAATTTATTTTCAAAAATTTCCGTATTCATTTAAGATCTTTTTGACAAGTAGGCATAACATGGGCAAGGGTACACTACGGACCTGTCTTATAATGCAGACTTGTCCCAACATAAATTAATAAATATTTATGAGTCTCTATGTCAGAAATGGTCCTTTTTATTACCATTGTCTCTTTTTATTTATTCCCTTCACATGCAAATGAGCCCACAAATTCAAATACAAAGGACCAATGGTAATAAAAAAGAGCATCCACTTTTTCCCTTAACCATAAATCCCCTTATATGAATTTAATGCTCATTTCGTTTATTTTTATGAATTATAAATTTTATTTTATAGGTCATATACATATTAAATTAGGTTTAATAAATATACATGTTGCATAAAAACTTAGGCGAACAAAACTTTAGATACAGTGCACAGTCTAATAAGAAAAAATCATTCTAGATAGACAACAGTGCATTGTTCCCTTGTCCCCTTGCTATAGACATGTCACTATATATTTTTATTATTTATTTTTGAGTGTTACAAATTCATATAACTCTAACATCCAATTCCTAATCTCAAAATAACATGCATATTCAAAAACTTAGTCAGTTTTGAGTTAAGTACATACTTTTCATTACAAATTGTTATTATATAATACTAAAATCTTTTGATATTCCATTGTATTTTATTTTATCTTATTCTATATAAATTTTTATATTTTACCTCTATTTGGTTTATTTATTCCAATTCAAAATAGTGTAAACATTTTGTTGAAATTGATGTTGTTGAACAATGTCAAAACCTAAGCTCTTCACTATGGGCTTTTTTGTAATATCTAAGTTATTTCACATTTTTTTGAAAAATAATTAAATGTTTTTATGTTCATACATAAACTTAATAAAACATGCTTTTATAATAAAATTATTCTATAAATTACTCAAAAATTATAATTTAATATTTTTAATAAATGCTTGCATAAGTGAAAATATAAAAAGACTTTTTATTAATCAATTTATGGATTCTATAAGTTCACTAATTTAATCAAAAAACCTATCTCATATCTCAAAAATGGTTAACCATTTTTCTATAAATACAAATTTTCCATTGTGCATATTCTAGGGCTTCTCTGTGATTACCTTGTAATCAGGGCACATTTTTTTATTCATAATTTATTGTAAATAGCTTAATTTATAAAACTATTACAGGTTTTATTTTATTTTAATATAGACTAAACTAAAAACCTCTTTTTGATTGTCAAAATATTACATAATTTACTCATAAATTACAAATTACTATTTTTAGTAAGGGATGAATTAAGTAATGAAAGTCAAATCTATTATAAAATTAATTTATAGGTTTTGTAAATTCTATTTTTTTAAAAATAACCTCTCTATGTTTTATAAAATGTTTCATAGATCTCTTAACATGTTTAGTTATTTATTATGTAAAAGTATATTACTCATTGCTGATAGATTTTTTGTGGTCTGGGGTTTGGGTTAAATTTTTTATTTTAAAAAATCAAATATTTATAATATTTACACAAAAATAGTTTTCATTATTTTCTATTTATTTTATATATATATATATATATATATATATATATATATTTTAAATTGTGTTTTGTCTATTTTAAAATTACTTATCAACTATCATGAAAGGTTGTGTAGTGTTTTTTTTACACACATCGTGGCATGAGGGGTTTTATTCCAATATTCATAGCCATAATACAAAGCTAAGTATGCATTTAGTTTCCACATGCCTCAAAGTATATTATAAATTCTTAGGATCCCTTTTTATACCAATAGGAAGCCTTTTATCTACCCAATTTGTGATGCAACTGAGAGGAGCGTATCACTCAAGGAAGTTACTCTCAACTTACCCTCAAAATTGGGGTTAATTGGCTATAAAAATGGTTCTACCTGTGTATTTAGTTCTCTAAAATATTAGGACTAAACTAATCAATGAATGATCAAGTATATCTTAGAGCCTACAAATCATTCAATGCCATTTCCTAGATTAGTTATCATGCCTTGTTTTTGTTGGTATTGTTGGTTTAATCACTAGTTATATTGTATATGTTACATTACTTGTTAGCTTTAAACATCTCCTTTTATTTTATTTAAATTAATTACATATATCATCAACACTCAATATGATATTATTGTTCATCCCCTTGATGAATTTTTTTCCACTCACGTTATACCCTTTTATTTTGATCAAGTTGAATAGATAAATAAAAATAAACTAAAAATAATGAAAGATGATTATACGTATTCTTTGATCTTGATACCATGGATACATAAAAACCACTTGAATATGAAATTATATACACCATAAATTAGTCAAACAACCACACATATCATGTATTTTCATAGTCATTTCATAGGAAACTTTGACTAAAGAATATGAGCCTTGTTCACATTATCCATGTCTTTTATTTTACTTAGGTTGGTCTTGTTTCATGCTTGAGTCTCCTTTTTGTTCATAACTAGTCATTCATAGCCTTCTTGATGATCATTCCAGCTCATCCAGACTCTATTTACCATGTTAATTCCATCCCCCCAGGTCTCGATCTTGTAGGGTAGGAGTGCCAAAATTAGACTATAGCATTTGGCCCTAGGGTGTCACATTTCCAGCATTCAAGTCCAATTGCATTTTGATTCCCAATGGTTAGGTTTTATTGCTTAATGAGTCCCAAGTCCTTCTTAGCTTTGTCCTTAATTTTTCTTTGTCTTTATAGTGTTGGTCAAATGTGAATAAAGTTTACAAATTCAAAATAAAGAGTCCCTTATATAAAGGACTTCACAAGGAAGTTTATATCTAGCATTTACCACTTTGGCATAATACATAATTAAAAATTAGTTAAAAGTATAGCTCAACATTATGCATCACACATAGATTTTCATGATTGATGAAGGAATGGCCTAGGTGAAAGTTCTTTTTTTCATCTACCGTGTATGTTGACTATGCACATTCCCTAAGGGAAAACTACATTTGATCTGAGACCCTAGCTTAAGGGTTAATGTAGGCAATGATCAGGACATCATGGGTTTTAGATCATGCGATCATACTTCCTCTAACTAAGTTTTTCCTCATTTTTATTTTTATGTATTTGTTTTTTAGTGTGTGTATATGGACCTATGGTTTTTAATATTAAAATATCTCTACAAGGAGATCCATCAACATTAAAGATTAAAAATTTCACATGTAAGCTCACATAGGGATAGTGGACAAAACCTAGAAAACTTAGATCTCTATGACTAGTTTAGATAATAGTGGTAAGAATTAGACTATAGCATCAGACCTCAAATTATCTTATTTTTAGTGCTCCTATCCTTTCATTAAATGAAGGATAGATCCAGATTATCGACATCTTCTTAGTCTTGTGTATCAATTTTTAGGCTTTGAAACAGTTATCTCAGTCTACTTTTCTAAATAAGTTACTTCTCTTCCTATGTAATTAATTTGATCAAAATATGTATTTTACCATAAAATATTGGATTTTTCCCCTTACTCCAGACCCTTTATTATTTAGGAACTAAACACTAGTTTCCAAAAAGTAATAAAATATTTGGTGAACCCGACTTACTTCAAATAAAAATAATAAAACCCTAGGCACCCTTAGGGATTTTCCTTCATATTTTTTTGAAAAAATTAAATTTGAAATTTATGATTTTTTTAAAAAAGAATTGTACATTTAATTTATTCAAATTTATTTTAAAATTTAAATTATAGAAATACTTTCTAAAATTTTAATAAACCTAACCCACATAACCCTAGATTTCCAAACTAGGTCCTCAAACCCCAAGCCTTCCTTACAATTTTTAGATAGAAAGAATTTGGAATTTTTTCAAATTTCTTGAGTGTCAAAAATACTTTCAAAATCTCTATGTTAATATTTATTTTATGTAAAAATTAAATTTCAAATTTTTGATTTTTCTATAAATTTTTTTTTGCAATTTATTTTATTAAAATATATTTTTAGAATTTAAATTATTGAAATAATTTTTCAAAATTCTTAAACCCCAACGTAAAACCCTAGATTTATATACTAGGTCATCAAACCCCAAGCTTTCCTTCCTTACAATTTTTAAAAAAAATGGAATTTTACAAATTGGTTGGTAGTGCCAAAAACTATTTTCAAAATCTCTATATTAGTAGTTATTCTTGAATTTATTTTTAATAATTATACTTTTACATATTCTCTTTGGTAACATAAATGTAATGGACACACTAAGGCACTTCTTCCTTCTCATCCCATAGATCAATTTCTAAATTTTTCTCATGATTATGACAATGAATGGACAAATTTTCAAAATTGCACATTAGCTAAAAATGTGGGAAAATGATTTCATTTACAATGAAGACAATTAATATTTATTTTAATGATGAATATGATGATACATATAAAATTGATAGCGAAGAAAAAGTAAATGCATCTTCTTCTATCAAACCTATCTCTTTTTTTCCCTATTTTAAAGAAAATAATTTTTGATAAATGGGAAAGTACTTTTTACCTCTTTTTTCTATGTAGAATACATCAAATGAAAAAACTATTAATGTGTTTCCAAGTGAATATCTTAATGGTGATAACTTGTTTACATTTTAACCTAGTCTCTCTCTCTCTCTCTCTCTCTCTCTCTCTCCTCCTCCTCATCTCTCTCTCCTCTCTCTCTCTCTCTCTCCTCTCTCTCTCTCTCATCTCTCTCTCTCTCTCTCTCATCTCTCTCTCTCTCATCTCTCTCTCTCTCTCTCTCATAATTCTCATATTTAAAATGAAAATAATTCATACACTCCATTCCAAGACAAAATAGATGCACAGAAAGTTCCAATTTTACATGACAATTTATTACATATTAGAAAAGCATTAAATTCTTATCTTATCCCTCTCCCTAGTGATGATGGAAGTGATAATGAGTATGATAGTGAACATTCCAATCAATACAAAAATGAGAATTAATATGCACAAAACTCTGATTATGATAATGTATGGACTAATAATGATTATTATACACATAGTGAAAAAGAAAATGCATCTCATGCTTATAACCACTTTTATACTATTTTTGAATTTTACTCTTTATGAATGTATTTATATGTCACTATGGATTGCTTGACTAATTTACCTTGTACAAATTCCTCATTAACAATTATGTGTTGTATATGTTTTTTTAATTCCAAATATGAATGTGTGTGATGCTCATGCATTCTATGATATGCACAGTAATATCTGGATCTTCTCATTAGATGTAGAGGTGGTATTTTGATAAACATAAATTTAATCAGTTACCTTAGTACCTCACTTGAAATCTTATTTTATATTTGAATGATTTTTGAATCACTAGTTATAGATTTACTTTATTATGATTTCTTGTGTTGATATGTAACATTGATTGCAACCAATTGACTAGGTGAAGGTGCATATACATGATTGGCACTAGGCTGCCTTTGAGGCTTTTGTATTATAATATAATTTTACAATATTTTGATATTTTCATGTAATAACTGATTCTCTATTCATAAATATGAAATTAACTTGCTCATAGTTGTGATTTGATCTCTTAGAGTCTCACAAGTGTAAACCCTAGTTGATTTTGATTGAACATATAAGCATATATATTGAAGAGGTTTTGAATAATCTGTAGGCTAAATGTATGCATTAGGAAAAATAGTATAGGCTAACTCTCCTTTTGGAGGGGTGATAGCATGGACCTGGTTAGAGAGAAAGTAGCTATCACCCTCTTTGGGGAGAGGAGGAGAAGGAAATTCATTCTAGTGCATAGGATATGACATTAAAACTTGACAAGTGGTTTTTAACATATGTAATGGATCCTCTAAGTATGTGAGTATTTTATGCTTCATTGAATAATACATAATAGAGATATAACATGTTAAAGAAGTAATGAAACTTTATATTATATAAAGGTAAGCATTGCTTTGAAGAAAAGAGATCTTAACATGTTTAACAATAAATTTCTTAATATCATCCCATATTATGAAAACTAAGCATGAAAGGGAAAGAATGAAGTTTTCCATTAACATATAGTAAACTTCATCATTAATGTACATGATAGGACCAAATATGGACTCCTTATTGTTTGTAAGAAATGTTATGAAATGAGTGAAATCCATTTTTTATTTTATATGTGAAATATGATTTTAAGTGTAAGGTGATACCTCATGTAGACCAAGGGACCTAGTATTTAAAACTAGGGTTTGAGAAAAAAAATGATTTTTTAAAAATTACTATGGTAAATTTAAAAATTTAATGTAATATTCTAATTGAAAAAATAGCAAAAATACACATGTAAGGTGATATCTGAAGATGTAGAGGGACTTAGTATATGCAACTAAGGTTTGTGAGAAAAATTATTTTTAAAATTAGTATGGTACATTTGAAAATTACATGTGAATTTATAATTTAAATATGCAGGAAAAAAATTAGAAAAATACTAAAAAAATATCGACACCTAGTATAGGAAACTACGGTTTGAATTAAATTATTTTAAAAATTACTAAGGTAAATTTAAAAATTAAATGTGATTTTTTTATTTAAATATGTAGGAAAAATTAGAAAAACAATGGAAAAAATAGCAAAGAGTTTTCCCTGGGGTTTCTAGGGTTTTTATGCATAAACAAAGTAAGTCAAGTTCACCAATGGATTTAACATTTTTGGGAATATTATAGTCTTATTCTTAATTTAGTATAAGGTCTGAGTTGAATAGATTAATAAATAATATTACAATAAATTATCTACTAATTTGTATAATTTAACTATATTTTTAACCTTTCTATAAATATCAATAAATATGAAGAAAATAAGACTTAGCTGAAAATCAAATGAAATAGCTAAGATAGGGTCTAGAATTTGTTGTACAGGGCTAGGATATCATCATAAATTAGGATTTGGTTTTCATTTCTTTTATAGGATAGAATAAAATAAATAGGATACCCTAGGGTCTGACACTATAGTCCTCTTATCCAATTTTTCCTAGAGACCTATGTTTTTTAATTTGTGTTCATTGTCCCTTTGTTATCTTGCCTATAAAATTTTGAATGTTGAAGTTCTATGGAACTCCTTTTAGAGATGATTTAGTCTTCAAACCCTAGACTTCATTATTATTTGATAAAACTTGAGAAATGAATTGGGGGGGGGTAGTTTGTGTAAGATGCAATGAACGTGAATTCACAACCCTTGTGTGGGCATGTTGCCTATATACTAGTACTTTGAAGAGGGATCAAGCCATATGTGTTGAGTTGTGGAGCTAAAAGCTTCACTATTATGCAAATGGTGGAGGTTGCTAGGTTACAAAGTAACCAACATCGGTCAGAACCTACCGACATCAGTCAGGTAGGAACTGGAATCTGCTGACATTGGTTATGCATTGGCCGACATCAGTCATCTCTAGATAAACAATGACCGACATCGGTCATCTGTGCGTTCTAGAACTATTGTTCTAATTTTAGATGAACAATTAGTTTACATGTAAAGACTAATTTTAGTCTTGATTCTATGTTTCTAATTATTGTTTGGTTTGGGATCTATTTAAGAGACCCATGGGGTTGTATTGTAATAAGGACTAAGAAGGATTAGATCCTCAAGTGTAAGATCTAGAAGGTCTGCAAGAGTGCAAGATCAGGAAGATCTACAGGTAAGCAAGGTCAATTGATCTATGGGGTAGCAAGATCAAGAAGATCTATGGGTGTGTGTGTGTGTGCAAGCTCAGTTAGATTTGTGGGGTAGCAAGATCAAGAAGATCTACAACACACAGTGTAAGCAAGACCAATTAGATCTCCAGGGTGCAAGATCGAGAAGGTCTGTGGATGAGAGTATGCAACAACAACCATTAGGTTAATTTTCAATGGAGGGAACAACTCAGTGTTTGAGTTGGTTGTAATTGATTGAGAGAGAGAGAACTCTTGAGGGAGAATTATTCTACCCCCAAGAGGTGTGGGAACAGTGAGATTTCTTCATTGTATTTCCTTCTAGAAGAGTGTTAATATAGATTGTATTTTTTCTCGTATCTCATATTCTTTGTTGTTTCTAAATTCTAGTTACATATTACTTCTGGTTTAAGTTTGTGTTTAGTTGCTTATACAAAATTAATCAATTGTACTCTTAAGGAGGAGGATCTTGACAGTTGGTATTAGAGCTTGGTTCACTAACAAGTGGTTCATCAGAGTGGGTTAGTGTTTGTTGATTACAGGTTCACTCTAAAGGGTTTTTGATTGAGTGGGAGTAAAGCAATGGTAGAAGAAAGTAAGCTAAGAATGGAGAAATCCAATGGCAAAAATTATCAATTATGGAGGATGCAGATAGAGGATTATCTATATCCAAAAGATCTATACTTACCATTGGGTGGGGTTTCAAGTAAGCGCACATATATGCAAGATGAAGAATGGAATGTTCTTGATAGAAAGGCTCTGCGATGTATAAGGTTGAGCCTGGCATTGTCTGTGATTTCCAACTTATCACATGCAAAGACAATGGTAGAGTTAGTGGAATCTTTGGCAAATTTATATGAAAAACCCTCGGCTTTGAATAAGGTATTTCTTATGAAGCAATTATTTAATTTGCAAATGTAGGAAGGTGGATCGGTATATAGTCATCGTAGTGATTTCCATGGATTAGTAAATTAGTTAATTTCAATCAAAATAGTTTTTGATGATGAAATTAAGGCTCTCTTAATATTATGCTCTTTATCTAAAAGTTGGAATAGTTTGGTAATGGCAGTTAGTAATATTGTGTCTACTTCAAATATCTTTAAATTTGATGATGTTTTTAGTGTAATCTTGAATGAAGAAATTTGCAGGAAAAGCATAGGGGAAACATTAGGTAATGCTTTAAGTGTTGAAAGCAGGGGAAAGCAAAGAGAGAAGGTCGAGCAAGGGAAATCAAGGTCAAAGACAGGTAGTAGATCCAAATCTAGAAATGGAGGTATAACCTATTGGAATTGTGGAAAGAAAGGGCTTGTAAAGAAAGATTGTTGGTTGGTAGAAGATCAGCATGAAGGAAATAAAGAAGCAAATGATGTAGGTATTGTTGCATAGGATGCTCTTATATGTTCCTTGGATAAAGTAGAGTCTTGGGTTTTAGATTCTAGTGCCTCTTTCTATACAACCCCAAATAGAGAATTTTTTCATGATTATTTCCATGGAGACTTTGGAAAAGTTTATTTAGGGGATGGTAAGCCTTGTCAAATTGTTGGCAAAGGAAAAGTGCAGCTGAAATTGCAGAATGGTAACACATGGGTGTTGAAGGATGTCACACATGTTCCCATCGTAAAGAGGAGTCTAATTTTTGTAGAAAAGTTGGGTGATGAGGGTTGCACAATACCTCTCACAATAGAATCTTGGAAAGTTTCCAAGAGTTCACTTGTATTAGCAAGAGGTAAGAGAGTAGGTACACTTTATCTATCTACTCGTATTACTGATAATTCTCCTTATGTTTTATCTTCTTTGGATGTAGATGCAAAGATGTGGCAATGTAGGCTTGGTCACATGAGTGAGAAGGGAATGGATGTTCTTAAGTCAAAAGGTATGCTTTTAGAGATTTGAAAAGCATAGATTGAGATTTCTATAAGCAATGTATTTTTGGGAAATAGAAGAAAGTGAGGTTTCCCAAAACTGGGTCAACAAAGAAGAAGCACAGGTTAGAGCTTGTTCACGCAGATGTGTGGGGACTAGCTCAGGGAGCTTCTATTGGAGGATCACATTGTTATTCTATAAGAAAGGTATGGGTCTATTGCATAAAGAGGAAATCTAATGTTTTTGACAAATTTAAGAACTAGAAAGTCTTGGGTTTCAAGGAGAAGGTGATGGATAGTGATCAGCTCAAGAGACTAAATATTTCTGAGTAGGGTAATGTTTATTTAGACAAGGTTATGATCCAAAATGAGCTCACAAGTAAAAATCATCACTCACAGGAAAATAGAGATACTGACGTCGGTCAGGTAGAGACCGACATCGGTCTAGTGGAGACCAAAGTCGGTGATGTCAGGCAGGTTCAGGTAGGAACTGGCATCGGTCTGGTGGAGACCAAAGTCAGTGATGTTAGGCAGGTGGAAATTGATGTCGATTAGGTAAGAACTGATGTCGGTCAGGTTGATCACATGGAACTGACATCGGTTGGGTGTAGACTGAGAGATGACTGGGATCGGTCACTATTAGAATGAAATTTAGGCAGATAGTAAGCTATCAATTAGTCTCAAACACCTATGAGGAGGTTTGAAAGGGTAAGTAAGCCTCAAATTCATTAGTCCCCTTCTTTATACTACATGTTTGTCACTGATGGTCGAGAACTAGGAATTTTTGAAGAGGCAATGCAGGTAGAATCCAGGAAACAGTGGGAGCGTGGCATGAATGAGGAAATTGATTCCTTGGAAGAGTGTAATACAGATTGTATTGTTTCTCATATCTCATATTATTTGTTGTTTCTAAATTCTAGTTACATATTACTTCTGGTTTAATTTCATGTTTAGTTGCTTATACAAAATTAATCAATTGTACTCTTAAGGAGGAGGATCCTGACAGTTGACTATCAGGATCTTCCTTAGAGTACAATTGATTACCTTTGTATAAGCAACTAAACACATAATTAAACCAAAAGTAATAACTAGAATTTAGAAGCAACAAAGAATATGAGATATGAAAAACAATACAATCTGTATTAACACTCTTCCAGAAGGAAATACAATGAAGAAATCTCACTCTTCCCACACCTCTTGGGTGTACAATAATTCTCCCCCAAGAGTTCTCTCTCTCTCAATCAATTACAACCAACTCAACCATTGAGTTGTTCCCTCCAGTGACAATCAACCCAATGGTTGTTGTTGCATACTCTCATCCACAGACCTTCTCGATCTTACACCCTGTAGATCGAATTGGTCTTGCTTACACTGTGTGTTACAAATCTTCTTGATCTTGCTACCCCATAGATCTAATTGAGCTTTCACACACACACGCATAGATCTTCTTGATCTTTCTACCCCATAGATCAACTGAACTTGCTTACTTGTAGATCTTCCTGATCTTGCACTCTTGTAGACCTTCTAGATCTTACACTTGAGGATCTAATCCTTCTTAGTCCTTATTACAATATAGCCCCATGGGTCTCTTAAATAGATCCCAAACCAAACAACAATTAGAAATGCAGACTCAAGAGTAAAATTAGTCTTTACATGCAAACTAACTATTTGTCTAAAATTAGAACAACAGTTCTGGAATGCACAGATGACCGATGTTAGTCATTGTCTGTCTAGAGATGACCAATGTCAATTAATGCATAACCAATGTCATCATATTCCAGTTCTTGCTTGACCAATGTTGGTAGGTTCTGACTGATGTCAGTTACTTTGTAACCTAGCAACCTCCACCATTTACGTAACAGTGAAGCTTTTAGCTCCACAATATGTAGTTTTCCAACTTGATGTGCTTTGTGCAATAGTGTTATGAAGATGAAAATATGCTAAATTGGGTGAGATTGAGGTGGATAGAGACCAGTGTGAGAGTTTGGATATGCTTGTAACTATATTACATGGTTGTATGCAGAGAATAGAGAAGTTTGACTCAATGAACTTACATGTATTCTTACTTGATTTTATAATATTTACCAACCTCTTATAAATGAAGATTAAATAGGATTTTAGAGAGATATGTTGGTCATGGGTTGAATGTATTCATGTTAGGCTAACAATAAGAAGGATAGGAACTAGAATGAATTAACCATTGGATCTAAAAATTCAATTGGATAGGAGCATCAAAAATGGACACCCTAGGTTTTGACGCTATGGTCCAAATTGGGAACTTTTATCCTACATCTGTGAGACTTGGGAGGATGGAATTATCATAGGAAATGCAACCTAGTTGAGATGGAATCATGTCTTGAAAGTCTATGGATGATTGGTAATAAGAAAAATAGTGTCGAGAAAGGTCATCAGAACATGCAAAAGGAACCTATGGGTTGGGTGTCATAATCCACACCCAAGCTACCAATTTTCATATTTTATAGGACTTCATTTTCCCCCTCTATATTCTAGTGATGCAGTAAAGTGAAATACCAGGATAATGGCAAAATAGAGAGCATACTTGAACTTACTTACAAGGGTGAAGCTCATGAAGTAGTGTGATGATGTGTGTGCATAGATAGAGCATGTGTTGAAGTGAAAATCTACAAGAGAAAACAAAGAGTATATCAGTTCTTAATAGAAATGATATGCCTAAAATAAGAATCTATAAAATATAGGTAAGGAAGAGAAAGGAATGAATACACCTCACTATGTACATGAACCAATATAAAACCTTTTGTGCTATTGAAAGATGTTTAAGTGATGTTGAGTATGTACTAAACCAAGAGTAATATTGTGAATATAATTGAGTTCTCAATTACCTAAGAGTGGATTAAGAATTCAAAGGCTATACCTTTGACTCCATCATCACCCACTAAGTGAAGCTATGATATCATGCATGTGCTTATCATTGTTTGGATCATGTGTCCAATCCCACTAAGTAGGTGGCTCAAGAATACAAAGGCTAGCTAGTCCTTTGGCTCCATCAATGCCCTATGAAACAAATATATCAATTAATACTATTATGAATGTGTATCATATGAGATATCTCTTATATCCCATGAACATTCTATAATCTAACAATGTGGCATGGGAAGCCAAATGTGTGCTAGAAACTAGGCCACTCTTTGCCAACTCTAGAAGGAAGAGATTAGGATTGTGTGAAATTGACTCTAAAACTAGGAAATAGGCTTATGTGGAAGCCACTAAGAAATGATTCCAACCACCTACATATGGAATAAGGCACATAACTACTAATAATACCTAGGTAATGTAATGAACTCAAAAACAAAAGAATTTGAATGTGTTGCACACATTACCCCAATCATTGGTGTCTGAAACATGGATTCTGATATGAATGTTGTACCAAATGCCTAATCTAAAATTGGAAGTGAGATCCATCATGTTGTACATGATGCTCCCTATATCTAGATTCTCTAAGAAAAATGGTAATGAATCTACTGATTTTGAAATGAATTATTGCTAAAAAAATTGTAACTATACTTACTTTTCTATCAGTTTCTAGAAAATCTAATTTTTTTTGCTATTTGGATAGGAGTGCCAAAATAGGACACTCTAATATCTAGCGTTCTGGTCCAAAGTTGGCACTCTTATCTTGTGATGATTTTGAATATTATTCTTTAATTTTCACTATCTGTCTAGTCTATTCTACCTAGTTTGAACTTTGGTTGATATTCTAGGTGTTCTAAAAGCTAATTTTAGACTAGATAGAAGCTCTAATCTCTATGACAAAAAACCTTTTTTATTTCCCCCTCTTCTGAGGATAGGAATGAAGACCCTAAAATGACTACCCTTAGAATAAAGATCCTTGCAAGTATGTTATGATGTAAAATACATGACATAATAATGATAAATGATGAGATATCTCAAGATATAGCATGGTTTATAATGGATATTTTTAGATCGATAGAGGTATGCCTAGATGGATATTATAATGTAATAGCTTGTGCAATATAATGGACTAGAATTGGAAGTCTGGTTAGTTTTTAGATGTTAGTTTTCAAGGAGGGATGGATCATGATGTCCATCATGATATCCAATAAAACAAGATAATACATGATGTGTATCATGGCATAGAAAATAGTTGAGAATCAATCAAGCAAACAAGCATGTAAGACAAGAAGTAAGAAGCATACAAGAGTGGCCAAGGGACTAAGAAAATAATGAACATGGGCACATCTCACTCAAAATAAAAATAAAGCATACAAGGCATGTTAAAATACCACATACACATATAATTGAAATAATCAAGGTTGGCATAAAGGCCATATGCACATCGAAGAGTATAAACAAAGGACATTGGTAAATGTCCTATGAAACATACAAGACATATAACAAGAACTAAGAAATGTAATTGTATCTAGCTACACAAAACAAGAAAGGAAAACATGTAAATAGTATAAATACAATCATATCTAACTAATCAAAATAAAAAGTGAAAGTATGCAAGACATGGAGTACAAAAATAGTTATATACTAAGAGAAACACA
This sequence comes from Torreya grandis, assembly GCA_037957365.1. Classification (NCBI taxonomy): domain Eukaryota; kingdom Viridiplantae; phylum Streptophyta; class Pinopsida; order Cupressales; family Taxaceae; genus Torreya; species Torreya grandis. The sequence continues at coordinate 974,938 of JARHVA010005134.1, forward strand.
AGTTCTATATACTAGTGAATATTGATAGATTAATATATGTAAGCTAGTAAGTAATGTACATCAACATGATAAATATAATTTGTGGTGTAGGAATGACATAATATAGATGGTGTAGTCATGTATAAGATGCCAGTAGTGGGTAGGTATATCTATGGGTGTCTCAAATACAAAATTAGGATGCCCCCTCAATAGGTAGATTGAAGAAATCAAGGATTTGGATGTCACTGCACACACTAAAAGATGATCAAGTGAAGCATGGTAATGTAGATAAACTGACAAATAATAACATATAATAGTAAATGTAATTCTACAATGGTAGTATAAATGTAAAGCTTGGATGATGCATACAATTGAAATGTTTTTGATGTTTTGATTTATTTGAATGTTTTTAGATTTTGAAATAATTGAATGTTTTTGATATTTTAGAAATTTTGTATTATTTTTGGTATAATTGAAATAAGCCATGTACAATCAATCATAAGGAGACTATGTACAAGAAATTGTAAAGAAGCTATATACAAGTAATTTTGAAAATTTATGTACAATTAAGTTGACACATTATGATACTAACTAATGAGTCTCATAAGAGACTCCCTACGATGGTGTCTTGTGTCAAACAAAGGAATCATGAATGATTGTGATGCATGATGAAATGTATATGAATATGATTCTAAATATTCATATTCATTGGTGGTATTTTGGAAATCATAATAACATGTATTGTAACACTCATCATTATCATCTTGATTTTAAACCAATGGCATGTTAGTGTTAAATTATGTTGTATCTAGATCTTTTCCTTTGATAAATTGTGTCTGTGAATAATTTGCCTTAAGAGGCTCAATAAATCCTAGACCTTAGTGACAAACATTATCAACTGCTAGAATAGGAGTAGTGATTCCTTGTGCATGCTTTCCCAACCCTTGACCTCGATAATCAAATTGTTGTAAATATTTTTGACTAAAACCATACTAGTTTGAAAGTTGAGCCTCATTTTGGAGAGGTAGATTTGCATATTATTCATGCTTTATATGTAGTTTTGGTACTTTTTCTTGCTCTGATTTTGATTTTTTATCCTTTTGTTGTTCTATGTTATATTTTGGTAACCACTTTTTTATTGTTTTTGAATTTGACCCTTTGTGAATGTGTTCCTATGTCCATGTGGAATACTTGAGTAATTTACCTTATATAGGGTCTTCATTAGAAATTATCTATTGCATATGTGTTTTTAATGTCAAACATGAATCTATGTGATGCCCATGCATTCTATGATATGCACAATAATATCTAGATCTTCTCACTAGATGTATAGGAGGTAGTTTTATAAACTTAAATTTAATTAGCTCTCTTAGTACCTCACTTGAACTCTTTTTTTATCTTTGAATGCTTTTTGAATCACTAGTTGTAGAATTACTTTGTTGATATGTAACATTGCTTGCAACCATTTGACTAGGTGAAGGTGCATATACATGATTGGCACTAGGGTCCTTTGAGGATTTTGTATTGTAATATGATTTTCCAATGTTATGACATTTTAATGTAATAACTGATTCTACATTTGTAAATTTAAAATTAGATTCCTCATACTCATGATTTGATCCCTTAGAGTCTCACAAGTGTAAACCATAGTTGCTTTTGATTGAACATGTAAGCACATATATTTAAGAGGTTTCAAAGAAGCTATAGGATAAATTTATGCATTACGACTAATAGCATAGGTTTCCTCACCTTTTAGAGGGGTGATATCATGGACTTGGTTAGTGGAAAAGTAGCTACCACCCTCTTGGGGGAGAGGAGGAGAAGGAAATTATTTCTTGTGCATAAGATATGACATTGAAACTTGATAGGTGGTTGTTAACATATGTAATGGATCCTATGTGTTTGTAAGAATTTTATTCTTAATTGAATTATACATAATATAGAGATAGTATGTTAAAGAAGTAATGAAACTTTGTATTAAAAAAAGGTAAACATTGCTTTGAAGAAAAGAGATCTTACCGTGTTTAAAAATAACTTTCGTAATATCATCCCATATTATAAAAACTAAGAATAAAAGGGAAAGAATGAATCTTTCCATTAAAATATATTAAAATTCATCATTCATGTACATGATAGGACCAAGTATAGACTCCTTTTTGTTTTTAGGAAATGCTATGAAATAAGTTAAATCCATTTTTTATTTTATATGTCAAATATGATTTTAAGTGTAAGGTGATACCTCAAGTAGACCAAGGGACCTAGTATATGCAACTATGGTTTGAGGAAAAAATTATTTTAAAAAATTAGCATGGTAAATTAAAAAATTTAATGGAAAATTCTAATTTAAATATCCAAGAAAAAGAATCAACAAAAATACACATGTAAGGTGATTTCTCAAGATGTAAAGGGACCTAGTATAAGTAACTAGGCTTTGAGATAAAAATGATTTTTTAAATAACTATGGTAAATTTAAAAATTAAATGTGAATTTCTAATTTAAATATGTAGGAAAAAAATTAGAAAAATGCTGGAAAAATACCATGACCTAGTATAGGCAACTAGGGTTTGAATAAGATGATTGTGGATCAGGAGGGGCTCTGCTCCTGCTGAAACCCTAGGTCCAAGGTTGAGGAAGCTGCATTTTAGGGTTGGAGACTATATCTAGTTTTTTTCCATCACCTTCTATCGGCTGGGGTCATTGCTCATGTTGTAGTGCTTTCAGACATCTTTGATGAAGTTTTGATTGCCATGGCGGTGAATCCTCTGAGATTAGCAGAGGGAGAGAATGGGCAGACGATTGGGTGGATGGATTGGGTGTTGGCAGAGTTGGTTCTAGGGCTTGTGTCTTTGAATAATTGATTGGGGCTGGGGTCTGGGGGTTCACGTTTGTGTGGTTCATTCATACCCTTCCTCGTGTATATGCGGCACTGTAAGGTGAGATCTACTATTGCATGAAATTGTTTAGGTTTCAGGTGGTTGTAAAACCTTGGTGCTTTTATTGGTCTATATTGGTGGTTTCAGGTCCCTATAAAACCTATTTTTTTACTATTTTCTAGTAGGATTCAGGAATGCATTTCTTGGTGGTTGTGAATGCTCTATCTTTCATGATTCTGTTAAAGGGTTTTGGGGTCCCTTCAAAACCTGCTTTTACCTTAATCTAAAACTAGGGTTTGAATGAAATTATTTTTAAAATTACTAAGGTAAATTTAAAAAATAAATGTGAATTTATGATTTAAATATGCAAGAAAAAATAAAAAATACTAAAAAAATTAGAAATGAATTTTTCTTAGGGTTTCTAGGATTTTTATGCAGAAATGAAGTAAGTCAGGTTCATCAAATGATTTAACATTTTTGAGAATATTGGAGTCTTATTCTTAATTTTGTTAAGGGCCTAAGTTAAGTAAATCAATAAATAATATTATTATAATTTAGCTACTAATTTTTATAATTTAACTATATTTTTAACCTTTCTATAAATAGCAGTAAATATGAAAAAATTAGATATAGTTAAAACTCAGATGAAATGACTGAGATAGGGTCTAGAATTTGCTATGAAAGATTGGGACAGTGTCATAAATTAGGATCTGGATTTCATTTTGTGAAAGGATAGGAGTGCCAAAATAGGACACCATGGGGTCTAGCACTATAGTTATCTTCTATTATTGTTATCTCAGAGACCTGAGTTTTATGGGTTTTGTTTATTGTCGTAGTGTGAGCCTGGTTATGAAATTTTGACTATTGAAGGTATATGGAACTCTTTGTAGAGGTGATTTAGTCTTCAAAACCTAGACTACATTATGCTTTGATCAAACTTAAGAAAGAAGTGGGGTTTAGTGTGTTTAAGATTCACTGAACATGAATCCACACCCCTTGTGTCAGAATGCTATCTACATACCAATACTCTGAATAGGGATCAATCCATATGTAATTCTTCCATTTGATGTGATTTGTGAAATAGTGTTATGAAGATTCAAAAATGCTAAAATAGGTGTCTTTGAGGTGGCTAAGGATTGGTGTGAGGATTTGAATATTCTTTTAACTATATTTGATGGTTGTATGCAGAGAATAGGGAAGTTTACCTCAATTTTCTTTCTTGTATTCCTGCTTTCTTTTGTAATAGTTACTAACCTATTATAAATGAACTTTGAATGGGATTTTATAGAGATATGTTGGTCATAGGTCAAATATATTCACATTAGGTTAACAATAATAAGGATAGGAACTAGAAGGCAGTGATTGTTGGATCTAAAAATGTAATTAAATTGGAGACAAAAAATCAACAACATAGGGTCTAGTGCTATAGTCCAAGTTGGGAGCTATTATCCTTTAGGTGTAGGACTTGGGAGGATGGAATTATTAGGAAATGTACCCTGGTTAGGCTAGAATTAGATCACATAAGTCTATGGATGACTAGGAATAAGTGAAATAATGTTTAGAAGGGTCATGAGAGCATGCAAGAGAAACCTATGGTTTGGGCATCACGAGCCATACTCAAGCTACCAATTTTCACATTTTATATGACTACACCTCCCAACCCACCCCATACTATAGTAGGACATGTTTCTCACTTTTCACCCAAAGAGAATGGTATCCCACATACCTCTACTAATGTCCAAGTTACCATCACTCTAAAGGTTCAAGTGAGCACAACCCTCTTTATGATCCAATTTCTAAATGTAGCATTCCAATGGCTAAAATAAATGATCAGATTTAATGATGAAATGGACCACTTCAAGAAGCTAATATGCCATCCTAGTATATTATTTATTTGATGCATGCAACTGGTGAATTAAAATACCAAGTACATCTCCTTACTATGGAAAATAAGGCTTATAAGTCTTAGATGGATGTTAATGATTTACATTGTAACCCTCTTCTAAAGACAATTATAAAAGCTTCATTTCCTAAGCATTTATAGATACCATCATTGCCTCACTTTGATGGAACTAGATATCCATTCATACACCTTCAATCCTTTTGAAATCCTTTGTCATCTCATGCAAGTCCTTTGATTCTACTCACATTGTTCTAGTAGACACTAGTGGGTGATCCATAGAATTGATTCTTTCATCTACTCCCTATTGGTTCCTTGAACACATATGATGATCTAGAGGAGGCATTTATCATATATTACATAACAAACATGAGCCCTTATGTTACATATGAGAAACTTACCACATTACAATATAATACTTTAGATCCAGTTAATGATTATATCTTATGATTCAAGACTCACAAGTTAAGATTGATCTACAAACTAGTAGATTTAGATATTTAACATATCTTTACTAATGGGCCTTGCCAACCCCTCTTGATCATATACTATATCAAATAGAGTCCTCTTTCTAACACTTAGGTTATATAGTTCTATTCATGGAGAAGAAATTGGGATTGATTGAGTCATATTTAGTTCATCAGATTACTCCAGATTTCATCTCATTACCTCCATCTACAGCTCCTAACACTTACCATATACCATGTCCAAAACATATTAAAATACCACAACTAGAAAAGCAACTAGTTAAGAATAAAGAGCCAGTTTTTAGAGCACCACCTATAGTATGCACTATAGAGAATAGTAGTAGGGCACCACTACAGAGATAACCCATATGTCATATTATTAGCACTACTAGATAGGAGGTTAATTACATTGCCTTATACTCATTGATGAGATCCACATCTCTTACGTAGATAGCCACATCAACCCTTTTGTAACTATCATTGTATTTATGGACATAGAGATAATGATTGTTATGGACATAGAGATTGAATTAATGATGTGTTGATAATCACATCATAACATTCACATAGGGGGCATCAATATCTCCTCAATTATGGAACCATATACCTCATTCCTCCATGACTAAGTTATCCTAGGACATTCCTTCTTAGGAATCATTAGTTACTCATCATGAGAGTAATGTATTTTCTAGGATAGAGCCTCATACAAGATCTCTTATCCCACCTAATCAAAAGGTTTGGAGACCAGTATAGTTAGAGTATCATATATATAATAGTGTAGTCTGAGGAGTACATAGTGTAGTTCCATATACATATCTATCACAATCATAGGCACCAAAGTAGAGTACCACTCCATAGAGATATTCACTAAAACTACGTTTTCCATGTCCCATCTCACATATCAACCTACTATGGTTAAGATTGGATGAACCCACACCACAAAGTATTGATCTTGAGATATATTCACTATGGACAACTTTTATAGGTCATATTTCACATATCAACCCACTATGATTGAAATTAGATGATCCCACATCATAGGTTATAGTTCTATCTTGAACTATTACTCAGTCATAAAAATCACAACAGAGGCCACAGGGTGTTATTTCATGTAGCAATCGACTATGATTGTAGTTAGATGAGTCTCATTCATAGCACATAATTTCAATTACACATCCATTATGGTTTCATCTTAAAGAGTCTCCATGCATAGCTATATTTAGGGAACCTTAGACAACATAAGATATAGGGCATGTTCCTACACATCATGAGTAATATGGGTAATTTTTTAGTGAACTGTCAGGGTTTAGATGGTGATACAACACAGAGTGATACAACACACAATAATACTTGTATTAGTTCATATGCTTCACTTAGGGGTAATGATATAGCCGAAGGGATATCCTTTGTATTATTTATCCACCTACTTATATGGATTAGATACATAGTCCAAACATCGATTAACACATTCATGATTACATAGCTTCACTTAGTGGGTGATGATGGAGATAAAAGACTAGCTTTTATATTCTTGAGCCACTTTTGGGGAAGTGATATACAGAGTGTGCTCTCTTCCATCCCCTTATACTAAAAACTAAAATTCTTAGTTCTAAGTAACCATACCTATCTAAAAAAAATTATTAAAATCTCAATTTTACTGATATCTTATTTTAACAATCTTAAACTAACTCACTTTAAAATATCAATTTATAAATTATAAAATAGATAATGTTTTTTACTTACATATGATTCAAAATCAAAAATACCACTACACTTGAACAATAAAATCACATCCCAAACAAAATTTTACCTAAACATATGTAACCTCAACATCAATGTCAAGTCATCTATTCCTAAATCCACCATTTACAATAAATATACCATTATATTCCAAAATCCATAACATAATACACATAATTCAAAATCAAACAAATATCCACACACACACACACACACACACACACACACACACACACACACACACAGATATATATAACAATTTTTATAAGCATATACATCATATCAAATTAAAATTAATCATGAATGGGCATCATTCCCTCACTCTTAGTCTAACTCTCCCACCGGTACTAGTCTCATAATCCACTCTAGCACTTAATGGCCCCGCACCTCTTAGAGCTACCACATACCTCTTTTGATGACTCTCTCACTCTAGTAGAGGAAAATGATCCTCATGAAAGTCCATATATCACCTATAAAGGTCTATATACCGATTTATGATCCTTGTGCTAATAAAGCCATTATCAATTACAGGCATCTTATGCCTACCTAGCTCATCTCTCTCTCCTTCTACCCTAGCATATACAGCTATTACAATAGCAGTCCTATCAAATAAATGAACATGAATACTATATGTAACCATCAACTCTCTCTATCAATCACTCCCCCACTTCATCATTAGGTACATCTTGTGTGATCTCTCAAAGTTTAGACTCAATGATGGTCTCTTAATAGTCATCATCTCCACTCCCTACCCCAACATGTGCCTCATCCTATGCACCTCCCACTCCACCTGCACACAAAGTAGGGAGTTACATTAGCTATATACTTTTAAAAATAAACTAAAAGGAAAAAATTATACACATTTCAAATGAAATTATTGCTTACATCCCATCATCTAGAATGGCTGAGGATCCTCATACTCTAGAGTATCCCCTCCAAAAATAGAGTATAATGGAACCTATTGGTTCCTCATCCACCATGTATAATATGAATATATAAATTCAACATCATCCACATTAGGAATGCCCATAACCACATCTCATGCATCTAAAGGTAATGGTGCTAGCTCAGCCTCTATGGGCCTCACGCAAGCTCCTTCCCTTACTGGTGCCTATGCAATCCTCACCCACATCCATACTATTAGGGAAAAATCTTATGGTACTCCAAATTATCTAGTCACATGTTCATAATGAAATTTATCATATAATACAACCTAATGGTCATGCATCAAACATCTAACCCTCTATATTGTAACTACATTCCATTTTTAGCCTACCTAGAAAATCCTTTGTAAGACATCCATATAATGTCACCAATCACCAATATGTCTAGTACCCACCTATAATGATCCATCCCAAGAGATTAGATAGCTAATTTACTCATATAACACTCCCCAAAAGGCTATGGAAGTTCTTACTTCTCCCTTGGTAATCCTATCGGCCATACAACAATTATGTGCTCATAAGCCCAACACTGCAACAACGTCATTGCACTCAATCTATCACTAAATGCCTCCTATGTAAAATTATATAGATCCATATATAGATGGGATACAATATTTCTCCCACACAATAATATATTTCCATATAACTCAACACTATACACAATCCTATTCATATTATATGCAATAAACACTCCACTCCCACCCATAATAAAAAATAATGCCAACAACACAGCCAAACACTTTTGCAAGTGAAAAACTTTGGACTACATAATAATTGATAATAATACATCATTGTCACTCCCTCTCCAATTTATACCTAAGGGAACATCAATAAAATATAAGGATGAATGATCAATATCATCATCACCCATGTCATCCTGCAATGTAACCCACTATCCACTAACTAGTAAATGTAAAAAGTGATACACATCCTCTAGAGTCAAAATAATCTCCCCTATAGGAAGATAGAAACTACATGTATCTACATTCCACCTCTCATGTAAGGTGGTAATCAGATATATATCCCATTGTATTGTGCCTAGGTCACACACATGACTTAACCCTACCCTATCCATAATAGCTCTCTCATTAGTAGATAATGGTAACAACTTCAATGCCTCCATCACCTGACCCCAAAAAAACACTCGCATCTTCACCTCACCCTATGAACACCAAAAAAAACATATATCAATCAAAAATTCCAAATCAAAATCCAAAATAGAATAATAATCAACAAAAAAACATCATTGAAAAATTAAGCCTCTAGGATAATAGTGTTGGGTAGAATATAACAACATTATAACCTAGACAACAGTGATGGATGCAGGACATGAGCACTGTAACTAGTGAAATTTTTATTAAGACACTTTAAACATCTCAAAATCACCAAAAATAAGCTTAAAAATAAACAAACATAAAGTGTTTTAGCTACTTACAAGGGTAACATCACCACTAGCCTGAACTTGGGTTACCAACTGATCAAACCAAGTCATGGTAGGTGTTCATATAATCCACATTTTATCATTATAATAACTAAAAATATAAACTTAATCAATGCACAATTAATAAAGAATCATTCCAGTTTCCTATATCAACTAACTTTTTCATTCCAAACAAAATTCTATTTCAACCATAACCTAAACTGCATAACTTCATTTTTTAAATTGTTTCCTTCAACAAAATCATTACAATGACACCTTTGACATCACATAAGCTTCATTATCTTCCTATTTAATTTGACTAATATAGCATATAAATATTTATATTTATTTTGTACTCATACACACACCTTGATTATTGCCAATTAGAACTTATTCCACTTTCAATAACTCCATCTAATCAATCAAATAACCTCTCAGGATATGCACAACAATCCAACCTTGTTTCTACTTATGACACTAGCCATTACTTTTGGCTTGACATCCTCTATCATAGATTTTGTCCCTCTACCTAAAAGGGGGGAATCATTCTTATTATTCTTGTTTTTATACCTACCCAACATGCCCATCCACTGTCATAAGTGGATACACCATGGTTCATACACATATACTAGTTATATTATCATATGCAACTCATAGTAGTCAAAAGATATAGTGATTCAGATTGCATGGGTCACTTAGCATTACTCAAGACATTCAGAGGGATATACCTTTAGTTTAAAGATACATAGACTATTTAGATATAGTGTTTCAGATTATATAGTTCCACAGTCAATTTAGTTTATAGATACAAAGACTATTCAGATATAGTGGTTCAGATCATATGGATCCATAGTAATTTCAGCTTATAGGTACATAGATTATTTAGATATAATTTTTTAGAATATATGGATTCATAGTAACTTTGATATAGATTTAGACTCAGATACTAGATTTGGGGCATGTAGATTACTACATGTCTCACACATATAATTTCATATAGCATGACACAGTTACATGATTAGATAATAAACTATATGCATAATGCAAATCACAATGTTTATGTCTCTAGTTTTGCACATGGGGAATGAAAATATATTTTGTTTCACATGTGGTTATATAGATTACTATATTATATACATTCATACCATATTTGGGGGCATGACATGAATGTTTAATTTCTTCATCATTCAGGATTCTATATATTGAATGGAAAGACATGTCATTATCTTCTTACACATTGGTCAAAGTTTTAGATTACACCTAGTGGTACCCAGGTTATCACTAGATTAGACTACATGATCATCTATAGTGGTTAGTCCATTATATTACTGAGACCTAGACTACACAAGTTTGTGTGGGATAGAGGATAGACATTGGTTTTGGGCCTCCAAGATTTTCTCAGTTTCAGTTTAGATATTTAGAGTGGGGAAATGACATATTTTTCTCTTCATAAAATATAGATTCTATACACACATTCTACATTACATGAGTTTATGTGGGACAGAGGATATACATTGGTTTTGGGCCTTCGTGCATTCTTCATTTTTACCCATGTTCAGTATAGGGGCAAGCATTGCCATCCTTGTCCATGTTACATGGATTCTACTTTTAAATTCAATACAAGGGGAATCCATTTCATGGATTCTTTCTTTCTCTAGGCACTATTTGGCTCTCCATTTACATTCCTAGCTAGGAAGTGAGTTGGACCCTTTGTAGAACATTTATCTCCATGTAGGTGGGTTTATGTATGCATTTTATTCTTCTTTATTTTACTCTAGTAATTAATTTCATTGGATGACTAGAATAAAATTGGGGCAAGTGTATACACCCTAGATATTTCAAGCAACCACACATATCATATATTTTCATATTCCTTTCATAAAAAACTCTAACGGGAAAATATGAGCCTTGTTAACATTAGCCATGTTTTTTATTTTACTTATCTTGGTCTTGTTTCATGCTTGAGTCACCATTTTATCCATAACTAATCATCTATATCCTTCTAGTCAGTCATTCTAGCTCAATGAGACTCTATTTCCCATGTTAATTCCATCCCCCTAGGTCTCAACCCTATAGGAAAAGAGTGCTAAAATTGGACTATAGCACTAGACCCTAGGGTGTCCCATTTTTATAACTGTTATTCAATTACATTGAGTCCTAATAATCAGGTTTGCTCTCTTAATGAGTTCTAATCCCTTCTTAGCTTCATCTTTAAGTTTTGTTTCTCTTTATAATTTCATCCAAATGTGAATAAAGTTTTCTAATTCAAAATGAAGAGTCTCCTATATAAAGGAATTCATAAGGAATTATATATCTAGAACTTACTACTTTGGCATAGGACATAATTAAAAATTAGTCAATAGTATAGCTAAACAATTGACATCACACATAAACTTGCATGCTTGATAAAGGAAGGGCCTAGGTGAAACTGCATTCTTGCATCTACCATGCATGTTTATTATGAATTATCCCTAAGGGGGAACTACATTTGATTTGAGACCCTAGATTGAGGGTTATTATAGGTAGTGAATAGGATAGTAAGGGTTTTAGATTGTGCAATCATACTTCCCCTAACATAGTTTTTCCCCCTTTTTCTTTTGATATATTTTTTATTTTATGTGTGTAGATGGACCCAAGGTTTTGAATATTAAAAAATACCTTTAGGTATCTCTCTCGACATTCAAAATTTGAAATGTCACAGGTAAGCTCACATAAGGATAGCAGACAAAACCTATGAAACTCAGATTTCTGTGACTAGTTTGGACAATAATGGTAGGACCTGAAATATAGCACTGGACCCTGAAGTGTCCTATTTTTGGTTCTCCTATCCTTTGACCAAATGAAAGATATATCTAGATTCTTGACATATTCCTAGTCCTATGTAATAGTTTTTAGGCTTTCAAATATTCATCTTAGTTTAGTTGTCCATATAAGTTACTTCTCTTTCCTATGTAATTAATTTGATCAAAATATGTATTTTATCATATTAGATTATATTTTCCCCCTTACTCCATACCATTTAATGTTTAGAAACTAAACACTAGTTTCCCAAAAATAATTAAATAGAAACATATTATATCTATACATTTATCTAATCACTTATACTACTTGTCCAAGAAAATTAATATTCACCTTTTGATTCATATTTAAATTCCTCATTATAACATCCTTTGGAACCCTTTTTGTGTTCTTATTTGGATTTACCTTTGTGGCTTATTTTATATCTTCCTATTTGTATTTTTCTTCAATAACATCACTATATCCATATTTGGATTATATTCTAGATTACTCTATATATTACCATTTTCTCACACCTATAGATTCCTCTTCAGATTATTCTTTTGAATCCTCTTCATATTTTCCTTTAGAGTCCTCTTTATATACACCTCCATATTTTTCTTTTCTACATCCTTTAGACACTCTTTTAGATTTTTTTTTTAAATTCTTTGGTCACACCTATATTTTACTCTATATTTTCCCATTTAATATCAACTATGGATGTTCACTTGGATCCCATTCACACTCTTTCCTCACCCCCTTCCTTAGAATCTACTTTATAGAGTAAAGATCTTCCTAGTTATGATTATCTACCCTATCTTATTTTTACACATACTTCTAAGGATGGTGTTATTTATGAAAACTAGACTCTTTCTTCTTTAAATGAGGCTCAAACAAGCCCTATTAGTGATGATACCATCTTTTCTTCTTTATATCCCATAGCTAGTGCACCTATGTGTTATATTTATCCTATTACCCTCTTGTCACTTAAAATAGAATGCAAACTGATTTTTATTTCCTCTCCTTGTGACAATGACAACTATATTGACTATGAAAAGGATTGAGATGATGATAATTATGTCTATGTTCATGATGAACATGTTTCTCCTAATCTTAATATAGAGACTTCTCCACACACCTTTATTAGTGATGAGAAAATTCATATATCTTGTAATGATATTTCTCATTATCCTTTACAAAATAAATTATGTGAACAAACATATTATATTATTAATCATGTTACATATCTTATTTTTTATACACAAGCTATACCTTTATAGACTAATACCATATTAAAATCCAATGAATCTCTAAAACCACGCATCTCTAAGGGATAATTTCTTCCTAAGCATACTTATCCTATTCATAATATTTTACCAATGGATAAGATTTTTTTTTAAAAAAAATTATCCTTTAAATGAACCTCTTAAAAATATTAGCATACCTTCAGAAGAGGTCATTTCCTCAATGTATGTTGTAGATATTTTTCAAGATTAATTACACCATTTATCTTTAGAGAGTAAATAAAAAAATGCTTGGGTTGACTCTAATGCCATTCTAAGTAATCTTATTTTTTGTAATTTCATACATTAACCTTTACCTGCTAACTTCCAAAACCCTACATTTTCCACATTTTATGGAATTGATGACCCTTACACCTTAAATATTTTCATGAGATAATGAATGGATATAATGGTAGTCAAAATGTATTAAAATTATTTCCTAAGAGTCTATAAAGATGAGCACTTTCTTGGTTTCATTCCCTTCCTATTGTGTCCTTATATAGCTATATTATGCTATAAGAATAATTTTTAATTCAATATATTCAAAATAAGGAACCTACGATTAGTTATGAAAATTTACCATCTTTGCATCAAGGTAAACTTGAGTAAGTTTTTGATTACATATTATTATTTAAAACATGTATGCATAAATTAATCTAACTACCTATAAAAATATAAGTCCAATATATATTTTATCAAGGTCTCATTTATGCATTAAAATGGAATCTACTACGTACTACTTTTGAATCATTTCTAACTCTTTTTTATGAAGCCTTAACATATGAATAAGAATTAGGTCCTGTTATTGTTTCAAATCATATACATAAAGACATTCATATAATTCAATATTATAAAATATAATGAAGTACAATCACTTCACGTTAATGTACATACTTTTAATAAATGTCACTAATTAACTCACATTCAAAATAAACTCACTAAAAAAACAACACACTTCAATACTTTAGTACATAATGTTGAATCTAAATCAGAGCAAGTCAAAGTTTTGCATAAAGGAAACCAATATATTCCTAGAGTTAATAGTCACACTCAACCTTTCCATATAAGAAATGAACCATCATTAATATTTTCTTCCAATGAACGTCCACATTTTATGTTACCTAAATTATTAGATAAAAAGTTAATTACTTTACACCCTAATTATTATCATCCTTCACATCCTTTGAATAAAGTTAAGGCCAACAAAATTTTAATTACCATGGAATCAATAGACATCATGATAATGATTTTTATTGACTTCAATAATAAATAATTGAACTTTACAATAAAGGACATATTTCATTTTTACAAAATTCATAACTTAATCAAAAAATGATTCAAAACTCAAAATATTCAAACACATTAATTTCAATCTCCAAATCACATAAAATATGATAATGTTCATACTAATCTTAACCAAACAAATATCTCCACAGAATAAGATTCTAATGCTAAAAATAATAATGTACCCACCCAAGTATGGGTTCCCAAACCAGAAACATTACAAGTTGAACATAATAAATTATATAGACATGATAATTTAGATAATCCAATTGTAAATAATAAAATACTAAATCCGTAATTGGATTTATATATCCATATAGTTGATTATTTACTTAAAGATAAACATTTCACAAGATAAAAAAATAAACTAAGTAAATAAAATCACATGTAAAAGTTATATATTAATCATAGAAAATGTTCTAAAATATAAAAGGTGTTCACATAAGAATATCATCCTATAATCATACTTAGCTACTATCAACTACATCATAATCAATAGCTATATCAATATCATCCACCAATTGTGCACAAGAGGTAGAGGCAAAGGCACTTGGTCTATAACATGACCTAGATCAAGATACTCATTTTGATTCATATATCTCTAATCTCTCCCAAAGTTTGGTATACAAACCCAACAATCAAACATACTCTAAAAATATGTTCCTACTCAATTATGAATCTACTAATAGTAGATGCATCTGACACTCAAATAATTTAACCAACAAATGATCTCATTCAATCACTAATTCATCTCACTCCAACTAGAGTTACTCTACTCTCCCTATTTCATGAACATACATTATATTAAAAATAATCAATCTATCAAATAAAGGGGCATGTAGCCCTGCTACACTACATAACTACACAAGACCCTCAAGAATGGTTCTATCAAGTACATATCTAGTCAAAAAATGTAAAATTTTATTTATCACTAATTTATTTTAATCATCACCTATTATATAAAAAAATACATAAAATTAACATATCCTTGATTCTTCTATAGAAACATATCAATAAACATACTATAAATACACTTACCACCTACACCATCCACTCCTGGATCAATCATTTTGGTAAAAATTAGAAATAAGTTTTACCACCTATGTTGTATCCACCATCAAATATATTAATATTAACAATCAACATCATCAACCTATGTAATATCTATCACTCCATGTCTCTCATATACCAACAAGGTAACAAACTCATTTGTTAATGGTCAAACTTGTTATTCCCAAAATCCATCACTTATTTTTGTGGATAACATAATAACCATTTTGGTCCTGCAAACCAAAACTCTCTCTTTTCTTTCTCAAAAATGTTATGAGAAGTTAAATTTTTCAAATATTCAAGCCTTTTTAGCTAAAAAAGCCATAGGTTTAATAGGCAGGCCTTCTTCAAAGGAAGTTCAAAACACTTGAAGGCTTTTCCTTAGTGTTTTGAGAATGGTTCATTGTAAAGGTTTGTTCAAAAGAATTAATGACAGGCTTCAAGAAAATAGAATGAACCACTTTGAACCATTGAACCCCACCTTCACAAGGTTCAAAGGTTCAGTGAGTTCAAGGTTCAATGACTTCGAAAGACTTAGAGAAAAAGGAGTCAAAGAGATAAGTTTTAACCTTTGAACCATTGAACCTTGAACCTGAAAGGTTCAAAGTTTAAGGATCAATGAGTTGAATAAGTCCAAAAAACTTAAAGAAAAGAAGGCTTCAAAGAATAAATATTGAACTACTGAACTGTTGAACCTTGAACCAAAAGAGTTCAAAGGTTCAACGAGTTCAAAAAAGTTTGATAGACTTAAAGAATAAAAGGCTTTAAAGAAAGAGAATGAAGCGATTAAACCCTTGAACCTTGAACCCGAAAGGTTCAAAGGTTTAAAGGTTAAAAGAGGTCATAAGTTCCAAATGAAGTTTTGAGTGAATGAAGAAGGTAGAAGATTCTACAAAGAAGTTCAAAGGGATGCTTCAACCGAAGAAGAAAAGGAGAGCGAATGTGGCCCTTCACAAAAAATTGAACCTTTGAACCATTGAACCATTAAACCATTGAACCAAAAGAGTTAAAGTTTCAAGGTTTAAAGAGGTTAAAAGGGACTAGTGACATCCCTATGGATGTCAATTTTAAGGTAATGGAATAACCATTGATTTTCAAAAAGCCTTGAGAACAAACTCATCGACCAGCATAGAAACGAGCCGAAGAGCTAGTTGAAAGTGAGAAGATAGCCCCAAGAGCTCATATTGATAAGAAAAGATAAAACATGGCAAGGAAAGGGAGAATGACTACAGGAAAACTAGAAATATTTGTAGAAGAGTTATTTCTAGTAGGTAGAATAGTCCACCAGGTGGACATCAAGGAACACAAACATTCAAAGACGTGGCCTATTTTTCTATGTAAATTAAAGGTGAATGGATAGACATGTAAGCATCATTGAGAAGACAAAATAGTCCATGCTAAGGAAGGGATATTTGAGTTAATTTAGAATGCCAAAGTCAAGGCTAATGCCCTGTTATAGCATGGCTCTTTCATAGATATTAAAGGCATTCAATTCAGCATGGGCCATCTTTTTGAAAACAAGTGCCAAAGTCTTTTTGGCATGCTATATATTGTAATATCCCTTTTTGTATAAGGAGATCTCTCTATTATTAGAAGCAAAGCTCTGCCCAAATTGAAAGACATTCCTGAGACTTTGAACTCAGACTATTAATTATTTTTTGTTAAATGAATGAGAAAGCAAGTGACCTTTCAGACTTTGTGTTGGAATAAGCTTGTGTCTTTTAGGAAATTGTTCTTATGTCTATTTCCTAAATATAGTCTTGTCCATTTAATCAAATAAGTAGAACAAGTGGAAATAAGCTGGAAGATGTCCCAAAGCTGACTATGCAAGACTTTGTGCTGCCATAATTGCTTTCAATCCATGTTTTTGTGTAAAGGATACTAGAGAGACTTTGAGCCCTCTTTATCCTTCATAATCCTTTACTATATTGTAGTTTTAGGTGAAGACTTTGAGCTACATTTAATCCTACTGTGTTCCTTTATCCTAATCAGTAGGAGAGACAACTAAAATTTAGTGTTTTAGTTGGTTCCTTGTGGTTCCTATTTCTACCCTGGGAGAGCCCTATTGTTTACTAAATATCACTTCTGAAAGAAGAGAAGTGCCCTTTCAGTAATTACATTGAGATCCTCCTCAATTCTGTGAACATTGTCTCTAAAAAAAGAGAGATGGATGGTATGATTTCACCCCTGAGTGTATTTTTAGTTTATACTAGTATTCTATAGTATTTTATAGGGAACCTCCCCTTGATGATAGGAGAGATTTATCTCCTTATGATGTGGTAGACCAGTACATTTTGTTGATTAAATCTCTTTATGGTATGGTTGATGCACATATTTTGTCCTTAGTTAACTGGTGACAAAATATTCACCTAACAATTTTTTGGTGACTCCGCTGGGGATCGAAGAACATTTCCAGTCCTTTTTTCCAATCTATTCAAATTGAAGCATTTCATATCACTAGGGAATTACATGAAGTAGAAAAGAACACTGCCAGCTCCACACCAATATTTTTTGGCAACTCTGTTGGGGACATAATGCATAGTTTGAAGCCTCAAGCTTCAAATTGAAGTAGTTTTAGTTCCTTTCCATATCTATTTTAGCACTCTGACAGACCCACCATACACCTAAAGCCAGAGATCTCAAGGTATTGTTGACCCTATTTTTGAGCTTGTGCATCAAAATAAATTCAATCTTTCCCCTCCACAAACTCACCTTCAGTGAACTAGGAGTTTTCCTCCTATAAATGTTAGGTCCCCAATACCAGGTAAAGTTGCTCTTTCCTCTGCTAGCAGATCTTTGTCTATACATATCCCACATAGACTTGTTATCCCTCCTTTCAATAGCCATATCATAGTAGCTTGAGGCCCCTAGGGTAATACTTTTGGTCCCCTAAATTTGACCCCACCTCTACATGAGCTACCCCATGTCATGTCCCCCTTTTTAGGTGACATGTTCTGAGTTCATGGTTAGCCTATTATGCGACCTTCGTAGGCTAATAGGATGGATAGAGGGTCATAATGGAGCTTGGCTCGACTTTGATTCACAAGATTTCTACATTTGATTTTCATTCAGGGTATTTCAGACACATTTGGCCTGAGCTCCTACTTTTTAGAGATATTTGATATGCAGCGGAGCGCCTTTATTGTGGTATGGTTATGTGCGGAATCACTCCCTGATTCACTAGCTTCGATCGGTTCGTGGATCCGACATGTATTGAGGGAGATATTAATATTTGATTGATTTAATCAAATATTAATTATTTAGCCTAATTTTAATTAGAAACCCTAATTCTAATTTAAGAAACCCTAATTAGAGCAAGCATATCTTTCGAGGGTATAAGGGTTTCTCATGGAGGCCATTGTTGATTATGCTATTGATTATTGATATTGATTTTGGAGAATTTCTTCTGTGAAGACTGAGCCTAGGGTTCAAGGATTCCATTTGCATTGGAGAACGTTCCCTCTTCAGTGTGTGCAATTAAGAGGCTGTGGAATATCAGCTGATCTATTGCCAAAGTGTGAGATAACTTCATCCAGAAGTTATCACAGAATTTCAGGTTTGAGAGATAACTTCATACAGAAGTTATTACAGATATTCCAGGTATTTCTTTATTTAGTTTTGATTCAATAAATTATACAGCTAGAGATCTTCTGTGCTAGAAAAGTATATTTCGGATTAGGGGTTGAAAACAAGGAAGTTGTGCGTAATTGGCGGCCGTACAAGGTCCGTACAGGCCCGTACAGATCAGCTCAGGAACCGACCTCGGCAGACAGAGGGTTTCAGTGACCGACATCGGTCGACTGAAGACCGACGTCGGCAGAAAGCTGACCGACAGATACCGACGTCGGCGATATATCGACCGACGACGGCGACTGTGTGTCGACACAGAAGGGCCGAGACTTTCCAAAATTCAATTTGCACTTCCAGATTTGCAAAGCCAGGGTTTTCAAGACTGTATTTCATATTTATATGCATATTAGAGGACTACAATTGTAATAATTTAGAAGGACAAGTGACACAATCTGTAATTTGTTATTAAGAGACTATATTATTGTGATCTTTCTGAATTTATTCAACAGCGATTATATCTAGGTTTAGATTTTTTGTGTTGCTATATTTCCTGTTTAGAAGGGGATATTACAGTGGTATTAGAGCTAAATCCTGCCAGCCTGAGGGTCTATAGATCTTATGCAGCCACAAGAGTTGGGACCACACAGGTATAACACACACAGCCGAGCCTTGCTTGAAGGTATCCAGTTGTTAGATCAGAGATCGATCCTCATGAGTGACAGACGTGAGGGCAGCCCACCCAGGGGCCACAGGTATGATGTTGATCAGGCCACCAGAGAGTTTCAGCGTGCTATGATGATAAGCCAACAGTAGATGACTCAGACACTACAGGGACTTATGACCATGATAGAGAGAATGAATGCACTTGATGGACAGAACAGGGACCAAAGAGATGATAGGAGTGCTACGGTTAATCAGAGACCACAACAGACTCACTCCAGGACAGCGGATAGACCTACACGCCCTTCATTTATTCAAGAAGAACCAGAGGTACCAGCAGATGAGGAGGCAGGGAATTCTCCATTTGCAGATGTTTACATGGCTGCAAATGATGAGTGGGACTTATTACCTCCTCATATCCAGGAGAGAACAACCTTTGATCGTTTTGTCAATTTGAGGAGAGAGCACTATAGATTGGCTAGACAGGACAGGAGACCTAGAGTCCAATTCAGTGAGCTACAGAAGGCTACTGGTAAGCTTTCTTTGACTACTTTTGACGGCAGCGGTAAGATGACAGCGCAAGCTTGGGTTCATAAGCTTGACACCTTTTTGGCATTGAGACCAATGTCAGAGATAGATGCCATCAAATATGCCACTTTGCACTTAGATGGAGTAGCACATGATTGGTGGTACCATGGTATGGTAACACTTCAGCATAATCAAGTGACAGAGTACCAGGACTTTGTGGATAGATTGGTTGAGCGGTTTGACAGGAGAGATCCCGAGGTTTACTTCCGAGATCTGGCACAGTTGAGACAAACAGGTAGCTTAGAGTCCTTCATTGGTGAGTTTCAGAGATTAGCAGTCATGGTACCCAATATTTCAGAGCGTAGATTGGTAGTTCTCTTTATAGAGGGATTGACAGAGCCATTGAGGGGTTGGATCAAAGCCTTTGATCCTCCTTCATTACAGGTAGCTATGAGGAAGGCACGTGATATGGAGATGGCAGCCCCATCCAATAAATTTAACACCAAAGGTACTTCTTCTTCTAGAGACCATAAGCACTCCCACGGGGATACGGAGAGACCGGATTTTAACATAGATAAATCCGAAGTTAAAAATGATTCAAAGGCCAATCCAGCAGCACCACCTTTGGATCGTGAGGCGCTTAATGATCTACGTAGGAAGAAGCTTTGCTTCTACTGCAAGGGACCATATGATATCCATCACGATTGTCCTTTGAGGCCTAAGGGCAAGGCGAATCGTATGATGTGGATATATTATGAGGAGTCAGATTCTGAGGATTCCGAATAGCATAACAGTGCTGAGGGGGCAGAGGCAGAGGCTTCAGGGCCTAATGTAGAGGCAGAGTTAGAGCTTCACCTACAGGAGGCCCGCATATCCAGCATACAGTCAGATGAGTCATTCAAACTCCGTGGAGTTTTGGCAGGGCAGAAGGTTATCACCCTTCTTGATACAGGAGCCACTCACAATTTCATAGATGCTAGGTTTGTGGAGAAGCGTGGACTCACTACAGAAGGTTTTGAGGGCATCAGAGTTAAGGTAGCTGATGGTCACACTCTTAAGTGTGAGCGTATGATTAGAGACCTCCCATTGCGCTTGAACAACTATGAGTTCAACGCTGATTATTATGTGGTAAACATGGGGGATATAGACTTAGTCTTGGGTATGAAGTGGCTTCATTCATTTGAGGAAGTTACTCTTCGTCTCAAGGACATGGAGGTTCTCTTTAATGTTGATGGGACGACACATATTCTTAAGGCAATACGGGGCAGCAGCTTCAGATATATGTTTTTTCATCGGATGGAGGTACCTATACCACATAACATGATAGAGGGTGATGCCAAGAGCACATTGGCACCAGTACAGGAGAGGTACGAGGACGAGCTTGGTCTTGAGGTGAGCTCAGTTCAGGAGTTGTCACATGTGGTGAGGACTCAACTTTCTGTTACAGCCGGATCACAGGTTGATGATGATATTACTATTTCTAGTCTTCACTATCCTGTTTCATATATTATTCAGGTAAGGAGTTTGCTTGCTGATTTTCATTTATGGATTGGATGTTGGAGTGCTTATCTTAGTACTAGAGATGATGTGACACCATTACATGAGAGTTGGGATGGACATGGCATGGGGGTCGTGTTAATTGACAGTGGTGGAGGTCAAAATTATATTTGGGATCCAGGTGGATTGATTGATTTGTCATACAGTGATTGCTTGAGGGCAAGCAATTTCAGGAGGGGCGGATTGTCATGTCCCCCTTTTTAGGTGACATGTTCTGAGTTCATGGTTAGCCTATTATGCGACCTTCGTAGGCTAATAGGATGGATAGAGGGTCATAATGGAGCTTGGCTCGACTTTGATTCACAAGATTTCTACATTTGATTTTCATTCAGGGTATTTCAGACACATTTGGCCTGAGCTCCTACTTTTTAGAGATATTTGATATGCAGCGGAGCGCCTTTATTGTGGTATGGTTATGTGCGGAATCACTCCCTGATTCACTAGCTTCGATCGGTTCGTGGATCCGACATGTATTGAGGGAGATATTAATATTTGATTGATTTAATCAAATATTAATTATTTAGCCTAATTTTAATTAGAAACCCTAATTCTAATTTAAGAAACCCTAATTAGGGCAAGCATATCTTTTGAGGGTATAAGGGTTTCTCATGGAGGCCATTGTTGATTATGCTATTGATTATTGATATTGATTTTGGAGAATTTCTTCTGTGAAGACTGAGCCTAGGGTTCAAGGATTCCATTTGCATTGGAGAACGTTCCCTCTTCAGTGTGTGCAATTAAGAGGCTATGAAATATCAGCTGATCTATTGCCAAAGTGTGAGATAACTTCATCCAGAAGTTATCACAGAATTTCAGGTTTGAGAGATAACTTCATACAGAAGTTATTACAGATATTCCAGGTATTTCTTTATTTAGTTTTGATTCAATAAATTATACAGCTAGAGATCTTCTGTGCTAGAAAAGTATATTTCGGATTAGGGGTTGAAAACAGGGAAGTTGTGCATAATTGGCGGCCGTACAAGGTCCGTACAGGCCCGTACAGATCAGCTCAGGAACCGACCTCGGCAGACAGAGGGTTTCAGTGACCGACATCGGTCGACTGAAGACCGACGTCGGCAGAAAGCCGACCGACAGATACCGACGTCGGCGATATATCGATCGACGACGGTGACTGTGTGTCGACACAGAAGGGCCAAGACTTTCCAAAATTCAATTTGCACTTCCAGATTTGCAAAGCCAGGGTTTTCAAGACTGTATTTCATATTTATATGCATATTAGAGGACTGCAATTGTAATAATTTAGAAGGACAAGTGACACAATCTGTAATTTGTTATTAAGAGACTATATTATTGTGATCTTTCTGAATTTATTCAACAGCGATTATATCTAGGTTCAGATTTTTTGTGTTGCTATATTTCCTGTTTAGAAGGGGATATTACACCCCATAGCACAAGAAAAAATTTCCCCAAGTTCTATGGTGACGGGAAGGTTCATCTTGATGAACATGTTGCAGCCTTTTGCATAGCCTATGGTGTAATAGAAATTAAATATGAAGACATTACAGTCAAATTGTTTGTAGAGATATTGTAAGGCACTATTTCAGACTAGTTTTATCATCTAGAAGTGAAAACAGTGACTGACTAGAACACTCTCAAAGCCAAATTTGAGGCTAGGTTCAAACCTGCAGAAGATGCACATGCCCTGTTAGTTTAGCTTACACAAATGAAGAAGGAGCCTCATGAACCCATGAGAGACTTCATTTTCAAATTTGACAAGATGAAGAATAGGATTCCCACAATTACCCAGCCAATGCCTAAGAATCTCAAATGCTTCTTCATTAGTTCTCAGATTTCTGACATAAGTTTCATGTTGAGTTGAGCTGGCCACATAGACCTCACTGTAGCTCAAATTTTGTTGAATGAGGTTTAATATGATCTTATCTTAGCAAGAAAGATAAGAAGAGATCCTAATAGATTTTAATCTTCTTCATCTTTTGAATTTTCTTCTATAGGCACCACTGATCCTATGGTGTAAAATCTAGCAAATGAATTGCTAGCTCTCAAAAAACAAATGGAACAAGGGATGTCTACTCCTCCTTATTAGGAGGTACCAAGGAGGATGTTTCCTAGCTATTCACATCAGGGAAATAGTACCATAAATTAAGGGCAATTAAATCACCTTTCTCCCCCACCAAGGAGGCTTGCCATTAAAGTAGCACCAGCTAACTCAGCAGTTGGTTATCTTGAAACTGAATCTAATTTTTTGTTCCAACCTGAGTTGAACCAAGAAGATGATGCTGATCTCTTTTTAGAAAACTAAGAAGAATCAGTTGGCAACTCCAACATTAGATTCTTGAATTACCAAGATGAACCCAGAGCCAAAGGTGAAGCATTTGATGGATCATACACAGTATTTACCAGGTCCCAGAACTAGTCAGCTCAATAAGCTGATAAAAGAAAAATAGGGGAAGATCTGTACCCAACAATTTCAATTGATAAATAAGGAACTTCATTGCCTTTCCAATCAAAGGACCTGGTGAGCAATATAAAACTAAGTACCTCAAATGTGCCTTCACCTTCTGCTTCAAATTCATAGACCAGTCCCATACCCAGTAAAACCCAAATCAATGGACTAGCTTCCTCTATATCAAATTCATTTCAGTCATTTGATATAATTGACCATGTTAAGAAAGCCAAAATTCAAATGTCTAAGTTTGAATTCTTGCAATCCAACCCTGAGCAGCTGGATAGGTTAGTTCAATGTGTAAAAAATAAAACCATCCCTACAGGACAAGAAATTTTGAAAGCAACTTATGATTCCCTAGAGAAAATGTCCACCTAAAATAATCTTGTGATTACTCCTCTAGCCACTCCTGGGAAGATAGAATTGTTTTATGTTTCCCTGTTGATAAATAGTCATCAGTTGAATAATTGCATAATTGATTATGGCATGTCTAACAATGTCATGCCTACCAAGGTGGTAGAATCTCTTGGTCTCACACTGACTAATACCTTTGGGAGATGTTTCTCAATGGAAAACAAATAGGTGCCTCTACTAGGATAAATCAAAGATGCTCAATTTGCATTTGCAGCCTTCCCAAATAAGAGAATTAAAATGACAATTCTAGTGGTCGGCATCCCAGCCTCCTATGACATTCTTCTTGGGTAAAGTTTATACAAGGATGTTGGTGGAGAATTAAGCATGGACCTATCTGAGGTGAGGATCCTTGTTAAGGGTGCCATGTAAAAGCTACTTCTTCAGAAGGAATCGAAGTACTTTTTCACTTGAACTTCAGCCCATGAAGCTCAAATTCTATTTGAGTCTTTAGGCATGGGTAATTACTTCTTGAATATTGAATATGTTCTGCTTTTAGCTGAAAATAGCTTACTAAGTGACAATCCAAAAAAATTAGATAAAACATCAAAAGAATTGGTAGGGCAAAATACGCATGAAAAGGGATTTTTCCTTCCTAATAGAGAGAAATCTGAGAGAGGATTAAAATATAATGATGTCTGGATCCTGGAATTTGATGGAAAAAATGCTTCAACTGGTTATGGAGCTGGAGTTGTTTTAATATCTCCTCAAAGAGATATTTTTCCATATGCATATAAGTTTTAGTTCAGCAACACCAACAATATTGTTGAGTATGAATCACTATTGCTTGGATTAAAGGCCACTTAAGATAAAGGCATTAAAATCCTTCATGCAAAAGGAGATTCTGAGTTGGTGGTTTGTCAGGTGAGGAACTTGTATCAAACTAAAAATGAGATATTATGGCATTACCACAATCTAGTGTGGAACTTCATTGAAATCTTTGATGCTTTTAGTATTTCTGGCATTCCCAAAGAATTCAACAGTCGTGCAGATGCATTGACCGTCTCTACAACTCTCTTGGTCCCTCACAAGGACTTCAAAGAAGACAAGTACACTATTGAGTTAGTTTTTTTACCATGTTTACCCGATAACATAGACCATTGGCAGGTGTTCAATGGTGATAACCAAATCATTACTTTTTGAGAACAAAGAGATAGCTTTGAAAAGCTTCATTTTAAAGGCAGTGAGTCCTCTGCCCATCATGAATCAGCTCTCAAAATAAATTTAAAAGTTGATGAAGAGTACCTTCAACTCAAAGGAAATAAAATTCCAAAAGGATTAGTTTCTCTTTAGAAACTTTTTGACAAACATGATAGATTTGTCAAGGAAAAACAAATGGATTCAAAATCCTCCAAGGATTTTGATCAAATAAATTTGAGTTCAGAGGACAATCCAAAAAGGGTAAACATCAAGAATTGTTATACCCCTGATGAAAAACTCAAATATGTCACTTTGCTTCACCATTACATTGATGTTTTGGCATACTCATATGATGATCTAAAACTTCTTAGACCTGAAGAAATATATCACAAGATTACTCTCAAGATTGTGTTACTACCTCATAAGCAGAAACAACGGTAGTACAATATCCAGATATCAACCACAATTTTGTCTAAAATATAGAAAATGATGAATGCAAGGATTATTTTCCCAATCCATCATTCCACCTGGATTGCAAATATATTCCCTGTAAGAAAGATGAATGGAGAAATTTGCCTGTGTGTTGATTTCAAAAATTTGAATTAGTCATCTTTAAAGGACAAATATTCCCTACCATCATGGATCATCTGCTGTAGACAGTGATTGACACTAAGATGTTATCAATACTGGATGGATTTTAAAGATATAATCAAGTGGAAGTTGGTGAAGTAGACCAATATAAGATCACCTTCATGACACCTTGGGGCAATTTTGCATACCAAAGAATGCCATTTGACTTGATCAATGCTGGTGCCACTTTTCAAAGAGCAATGGATCTTGCTTTTAGAAATGAGATGGGTAAGTTCATTGTGGTATACCTTGATGAATTGAAAGTCTTTTCTAAGCATCGTCATGATCATGTGCATCATCTACAACAACTGATGGAGTGATGTAGGTATAATGGTATTTTTCTTAATCCTAAGAAATCAATTTTTGGGATTATAGAATGTAAAATTCTTGGTCACATTGTGTCTCGTGAAGGCATAAAAAATTACCCAAAAAGGGTCAAATCCATTCAAGAGCTTGCTCTCCCTATCAGTAAGACTGTAGTTCACTCTTTCTTTGGAAAGGTAAATTTTTTATGAAGATTCAACCCTAAATTCATAGAGATTGTCAATATGATGAAGGGCAAAGCCACTTTTAGCTAGACTAAATAAGGCAAATCATCATTTAAAGACATCAAAAAAGCTATCACCCACACCCCAATTCTGATTTGTCCTGCTTACACCAAAGATTTTATAATATATAGTTATGCTTCTGAGCATATGCATTAAGCCATATCAGTTCAATAGAACAAAGAAGGTGTGGAATCTCCCATCTCCTTCATGAGTTGTCCTCTTAAAGCTCATGAGCTGAAGTATTTAAACATGGAGAAGCATGATTATGCCATGGTCAAGGCAATAAAGCATTTCTATTTTTACATCTTGAATTCATATACTATCATTCTAGTCCTTGATACAATAGTGAAATCTATCTTAACTCAGAAAGATTTTGGTACTAAAAGGGGAAATTGGATTGCTAAGATCTAAGATTTTGATCTGGATATCAAACCTACCAAGCTTGTGCAGGGAAAGGGTCTCTACCAACTAATTGTTGATAACATACCAGAAGAAGCAGAGTATGAAGAAATAAAAGCTGAAGACATGCCAATAGTTCTCTTTATCATCACTACGAATGAGTGGTACTCAAATATTGCTCATTTTATTACCTATGGTGATTGTCCTGCTCACCTGTCTTGTAAAGAAAAGAGAAGAGGACTGTTATGTTGAAAGCTACCAATTTTGTCATGTGTGACAATGGCCTATATAAGATGAACCTTGATGGAATGGTCCTCCACTGAATGGATAAAGCATAGCAGAACAAATTTTTAGAGTCCTTCCATAATTTGGCTTGTGGAGGACATTTTTCTACCCCTATGACTGCCCATAAGATTCTGCAAGCTAGGTATTATTGGCCTACTCTATTTTTAGATTCATACACTTGGGTGCATAGATGTGAGCTATGTCAATAATTCATTGTCAAACCTAAGTTAGTTACATTGCCTCTCAAGCCTGTGGTGATAGAAGAGCCATTTCAACAATGGGGAATTGATTTCATTGGGACTGTAAATCCTTTCTCAAGTGTTGGACATGATAATGTCCTTATAGCCACAGACTACTTCACCAAATGGGTGGAAGCCATTCCAGTCAAGCATGCTACTTCAGAAGTAGTGTATAATTTCCTCAAGAAAACTATCATTTCCAAGTTTGGAGTCCCAACCAAGATTGTAATAGATAATGCAGCCTATTTCTCTTCTCATGAGATTACTCAGTTCTGTTAATTTTATGGGATTATTCTCTCCCATTCTTCTAACTATTATCTGTAAGGAAATGGTCAAGTATAGTCGAGCAACAAGAACCTAGTCACCATTATCAGGAATCTAGTAGATGAAAATCAAAGAACTTGGCATAAAGCATTACTTGACACTTTATGGGTAGACATGATTACGCCCAAGAGAGCAATTTGTATGTCCCCTTTCCAACTTCTTTACAACCTAAATGTAGACATACCAATCACCCTAGAATTACCAGAATTAACATTAGCAAAAGCAGTGGAAGATTCAACGTTTGAATGTTCCATCGACAAAAGGATCATGTGTTTGACTAAACTTAATGAGTAAAGAACTATGGTGGTGGACCAAATTGTTGTGCATCAAAGTCTAGTTAAGAGACTCTTTGACCAGAAGGCAAAGATCCATGACTTTTGGATTGGAGATTGAGTCTTGTTGTGGGAAAAGAGGAGAGAACCAAAAGGAATGCATAGAAAATTTGATTCCTTGTAGAGAGGCCCATTTACCTTTCATCGTTTAAATGGTAAAAATAGTTTCTTACTAGAATACCAAGATGGAATGCCATTTTCTCTACCTCACAGTGGATAGCCTCTAAATCACTTCAATCCTTGAAGGATTAGATAAGTCCATTCATATACATCTACATTTGTATAGTCTTTCTTTATCTTATGTTTTTTGTTTATTTTTGGTGCTGTTAGTTTTTGACACCTTCCTTTCTTTTTGGATGAGCATGACTCCATATCCCAATGGCATAGATGAAGGCATTGATATTCTTGTTTCTACTCCCTTCGATTATTTTTATTTTCAATTGATAGAAGTTCCCCAACTGCAGTAAGCTGTTATTCCCAAAATCCATCACTTGTTTTTGTGGATAACATAATAACCATTTTGGTCTTGTAGACCAAAACTCTCTCTTTTATTTCTCCAAAATGTTCTTAGAAGTTATTGTTTTCAAATATTCAAGTCTTTTTAGCTAAAAAAGCCACAGGTTCAAGAGGCAGACCTTCTTTAAAGGAAATTTAAAACACTGGCTTTTTCTTAGTGTTTTGAGAATGGTTCAATGCAAAGGTTCGTTCAAAAGACTTAATGGCGGGATTCAAGCAACTAGAATGAACCACTTTGAACCATTGAACCATTGAACCCTACCTTCACAAGTTTCAAAGGTTCAATGAGTTCAAGGTTCAATGACTCTGAAAGACTTAGAGAAAAAGGAGTCAAATACATAAGGTTAAACCTTTAAACCATTTAATTTTGAACCTGAAAGGTTCAAAGGTTCAAGGTTAAATGAGTTCAATAAGTCCAAAAGACTTAAAGAAAAGAAGGGTTCAAAGAATAAAGATTGAACTATTGAACCGTTGAACCTTGAACTAAAAGAGTTCAAAGGTTCAACAAGTTCAAAAAAGGTTGATGGACTTAGAGAATAAAAGGCTTTAAAGAAAGAGAATGAAGCGATTAAACCCTTGAACCTTGAACATGAAAGGTTCAAATTTTCAAAGGTTTAAATATTTCATAAGTTTGAAAGGAAGCTTTGAGTGAATGAAGAAGGTGGAAGATTCCAGAAAGAAGTTCAAAGGGATGGTTCAACCGAAGAAGAAAAGGAAAGCGAATGTGGCCCTTCATGAAACATTGAACCTTTAAACCAAACGAGTTCAAGGTTCAAGGATCAAAGAGGTTCAAAGGGACCAGTGACATCCCTATAGACATTAATTTTAAGGAAATGGAATAATCATTGATTTTCAAAAATACTTGAGAACAAAATCAGTGAACAACGCAGAAAGGAGCCGAAGAGCTAGCTGAAAGTGAGAAGATAGCCCCAAGAGCTCAGATTGCTAAGAAAAGACAAAACATGGAAAGGAAAGGGAGAATGACTATAGGAAAACTAGAAATATATGTAGAAGAGTTATTTCTAATAGGTGGAATAGTCCACTAAGTGGACATCAGGGAACACAAACATTCAAAGATGCGACCTATTTTTCTACGTAAAGTAAAGGAGAATGGATAGCCATGTAAGTGTCATTGAGAAGACCAAACAACCCATGCTGAGGAAGGGACATTTGAGTTAATTCAAAATTCCAAAGTCAAGGTTGATGCATTATTCCAGCATGGCTCTTTCACAGATATTAAAGGCATTCAATTCAGCATGGGCCGTCTTTTTGAAAACAAGTGCCCAAGACTTTTTGGAATGCTATATATTGTAATCCCCCTTTTTTAATAAGGATATCTCTATATTATTAGAAGTGAAGCTCTACCCAAATTGAAAGACATTCTTAAGACTTTGAGCTTAGACTGTTAATCATGTTTTGTTAAATGAATGAGAAAGCAAGTGACCTTTCATACTTTGTGTTGGAATAAGCTTGTTCTTTTTAGGATATTATTCTCATGTCTATTTCCTAAATATAGTCTTGTCTATTTAATCAAATAATCAAAAGAAGTGGAAATAAGACGGAAGATGTCATGAATTCAACTGTGGGAGACTTTATGCTACCATAATTGCTTTCAGTCTATGTTTTTGTATAAAGGATACTAGAGATACTTTTAGCTCTCTTTATCCTTCGTAATCCTTTACTCTGTTGTAGTTTTAGGTGGAGATTTTGAGCTACATTTAATCCTACTGTGTTCCCTTATCCCAATCATTAGGAGAGAACTAAAACTTTGTGTTTTTAGTTGGTTCCTTATGGTTTTTGTTTCTACCCTGGGAGAGCCCTATTGTTTACTGAATATCACTTCTGAAATAAGAGAAGTGCCTTTTCAGTAATTACACTAGGATCCTCCTATGTTCTGTGAACATCATCTCTAAAAAAAGAGAGATGGATGGTATGATTTCACCCCTGAGTGTATTTTCAGTTTATACTAGTATTCTATAGCATTTTATAGGGAACCTCCCCTTGATGAGAGGAGATATTTATATCCTTATTATGTGGTAGACCCACACATTTTGATTATTAAATCTCCTTATGTTGTGGTTGATGCACCTATTTTTTCCTTAGTTAGCTAGTGACAAAATATTCACCCAACAAAACTCACTCTACTACTCATGTTTGGGATCTCACTAATTATACCTAAATAGTTATTATAGTGGTCATGCCATATACAATATCAAACTATCACATCACACAATCCATTTTAGACTAATCATACACCCTTGGAAAATGATCATATATCCCACATCTAAATCATCGTAACTCCATGACATCCTCTTGCCATCCTTTGAACCATTGATATAAATTTAATATCATATCATTTTATCAACTAATCTAATATATAAAGACAATCCATAGTTCTTAGTTGTGCCAATTTCACAATACTCATCTATTTATAAACATACATATGTCAATATGCCCATCCAACTAGTGGCATCCAAACTAGTATTATAACATCTATATAATCATACACTAAGTAATGTAATAATGTGGCTAATACCACACCTCCACCATATCACTTTTGAATAAATAAATGAAAATTTATACAATCTCGAGGATGCCGGCTAGTGGTAGGGGTTAATGTGTCAATATGCCCATCCAACTAGTGGCATCCAAACTAGTATTATAACATTTATATTATCATACACTAAGTAATGTAATAATGTGGCTAAGCCCACACCTCCACCATATCACTTTTGAATAAATAAATGAAAATTTATATAAAGTGATAGGTGTCATACCATACTCCTCAATTATTTGTACAATATCAATCATCCTATATGAAATTTCAACCCCTCCTCCATCAAGTGCTATAAAAGTAGCTTGCAAACCACAAAGAAACTTCAATATTTGAGAAACACATTATACCATAATCTAGTATTAAAAAATGGTATAGTTTCATGTTTAATACCCAACACCCCTCTCATGACCTATTATACACTAACGAACAACACCAAAACTAACTCATTTCTTTATCAAAATCACACACCAACTATGGGAAATAAAAATATACGCCATACATGATCTAATGTCATGGTCATGTCTCACATTATAGACCATAAGATACATGTGTCTAAATCCCAACACTCTATTAAAGTATTCATCATATGCATATCAAAAGGCATGAGACCTAATTGACCAATATCACCTAATCCAACTCTATTGGTAATAAAACGACTGGCCTTTAATACATATTGTCTAATAATAGTATATTTAATATGTCCTTGATGGAACTCTTGAGACCTCAAATTACTCTTTACAATCTATCTTCAATGTCAAAATTTGGGTGATTAATCAATAACAAAGTATAAAATTAGGTTTCACTTCCAAATACATATGAATTATTGTAGACATTGGCATAGACAATAGCATTGTTTTTGGATGCCTAAATAGACATGTCCATGCTAACCTATACATGTCCACAATAACACTAGACAAGATTGGGTGTGGAAGGATAATAATGTATAAATGAAAAAAGTTAAAAAAAATTAAAATTAAAGAAAATTCAAAATGGAATATTTATTAGGGGTTCAATATTTATCAAGCATGTATCAAATTATATATCCATTATGGCATGAACTCTCTTAAATTATGTTAGAATCATTTCTCTCCTTTGATGCATTTTCCTTTTCTCTCAATAAAAATATTGAATTTTCACTATTGGTCTTAAACATAATTAACTATTAACTTCATATTTTTCCAGACCTATTTATACTCTCAATTCTAATCGAAGGTGATGCATATCCCACACAATACCCTTACTAATCACTCAAACATTTAATTATAATTGGTGATATCTTACACGATATTTATCCAAATCACATAACATCATATTTGTTAGAATGATGAAAGCATATATTTCCACATCATATTAATGATAGTCTATTTTCACTATTTTTCAAATTATTGGTAATTTAAAATATCTTTATCACAAAGCACATTTAATAATCTACTACATCCTTTTGAGGCAAAAATCTTATTGATTTCATCCCTCACCTCAAAATGGGGGCAAGACATCAATATCTACACTCTCAAAATGAATTTTATCTTCCTACAATAGATAATACTTGTTAAATATAACATACATAACAAAGAAAAAAAATTAAATTTTTTGGGGGAACGTGTTCCCTTTTATAAAAAAAATCACTTTATCTAGATATCAAAAACACTCAAATATGAGCTTGACACAATACATGTTGAGGGGGAATGAATTTGGTTCATGTTATCCCTCTTATTATTTTATAGAACTTTTATAAGAAAAAATAATATAACTCTCAGTAAGCAATTGTTTCAAATTTTGAAGAAGTTACATATTGATTCTAGATTTATATGCAACCATGTGATTCATATTTTAATAATTGGGCCACATTTGAGCTTAGTGACACTCCATGTCTTGGTTTCACTTTAGTGAAACATTTACTAGTTCCAATTATTTGTCCTTATTCCTATTAGAGTTTAGTGACACTTGATGATTAACACTTTTAATTATTCTAGATCCCTCCTCACAAGTGAACACATATCTATACTCAAATCAAAATATTCACTCATCGACACTTGATCACTCTTGACATTGAATTATGAGCTAGTATGGTTATAATTTAATGACTCCCAATGACATACCAACTCAATCACTTATCACTTTAAAAAAAAATATCTAGCCAAAAGGAAAACAAATTTGAAAGCACCCTATCTCCACTTGGGTCAGCTAGTCACAGAAGACAATTAACACCACTTATGAATAAAAAAAAGTGTTTACATACTTAGGTTTTTATTTCTACTTTACTCTAGTATCTTAACTTTATTGAATTAGTAGACATTTTTTCATAATTTTGATTATTTGGATTATTGTTGATGAATGAATGTCTCATTGGTATATTGTGTTTCAAGTGTTTTTTTTAATCTCTTATCATATTCTTAAAATATCTTTATGTTATTAATTTATATCTAATATTCTATCTATGGGACCCCCAATTTATTTATATGTTTCTCTATATTCATTTCAAGTCTTTTTTATTAGTACACATTACATGGATAAGGACACACTGCAATCCTACCAAAAAAACCTATAATGAATATATAAAAATGTATAAATAAATTAGGGATCCTTAGACATAATATAGATATGTTAAGAGGTAAGAGGTTGAGTTGGTAGGTAATTGGGTGTTACTAAACCATAATCATACCATCTCATAACGTGTTTTTGAGAGTGATCATAAATTGATGAGTGAAACTTTGGATTTAAGTATAGATATGCCTTCACTTATAAGGAGTGCTCTAAAATAAGTAAAAGTGTTAATCATCAAGTGTCACTAAAATCTAACAAATAAAAAGGAAAAAGAATGGGAATTAGTACATGTCTCACTAAAGTGAAACAAACACGTGGAGTGTAATTAAGCTCAAATATGGCCCACTTGTAAAAATATGAATCACACTACTATAGATGGATTTAGATTCAATTTATAACTTTTTGAAACTTTGAAAATATTATTATTAAAAAATTTCTTATCAAAAATTTTATTATTAAATTTTTTATTATTTTGGAATTTTGAAATTTTTGTACTATACTAAGAGGGATGACTTCAATTAACTCCATGCCCCTAACAAATTATATTATGTTAAGCTTGTATTTCAATGTTTTTTTTATATTTATACAAAGTGATTTTTTTTCTAAAATGGGAGGCATGTGCTACCAATATTTTATAAATTTTTGAGTTGTTTCTTTGTTCTATTTATAAATTATCATCTTTCTCACAAAGATAAAAATCATTTTGAGTGTGTATATATTGACGTGTCCTATAATGTAGACATGCCCTAGTGTAACTTGTGGAATATTTTTGAATCTATATGTTAATGTTCCTTCTTATGACCATTAGTTCTTTTGAGTAAATCCATTTATGCACCAATAATCCACTAAATTCAAATAAAAAATTGTGTGTGTGTGTGTGTGTGTGTGTGTGTGTGTGTGTGTGTGTGTGTGTGTGTGTGTGTGTGTGTGTGTGTGTGTGTGTGTGTGTGTGTGTGTGTGTTGTAAAATAAAAATTACTCTCAATGATAAAAAACTATACAAGGTTTTTATACATACTAAGTAAGTGATTTTCTACAAATTCTAAAGTGAAATGCATAATTTACATGCTTGTGCTAAGGGAATTTATAAGTGAATAAACATCTGTTATTTCAACCATGATTTCACATACACATATAGGAGAAATAATTACATCATCTTGAGGCCCATTTGGGCTATGTAGGTAGTTACTAGTTACAAAGGTGTTTTTGAGGCTAGTTGGATTATTCTCTTAATCCTACATCCCTTGTTTCATCATTTAAATCCCATTTAATTTATGTGTAGAATTAGAATTTTGATTTTACATGTCATATAATTATAAAAATGGGTTTTTTGTAAATACATATCACATATAAAATTAGGAGAATAAACTCATATCTTTAGAGCTAGTGCATAGTCTGACAGGATAAAGACATAGTATACAAACGATAGTGTGTTTCACCCTTATCCCCTTATTACAAACTTGTTCCTATACATCTTGATTCTTTATTATCTACAATGACACATTCACAAAGCTCTATTATCTACTCTTGGTCTTAGAATAGCCTGCATATTTAGAATGTTGGTCATTACTAAGCTAAGTACATACTTTTCATTGAAAATTATGATTATAGCATAATAAATCTTTTTATATTGCATTGTAATATATTGTATCATTTTTGTATTAGTTTATATAATTTATTTCTATTTAATTGATTTTTTACAATTCAAAATAGTGTAAACAATTTGTCTTTTATATGCCACTATATCCTACAACCATACATCTCGATATTTTTTTATGAATCTTTTATTTTTTCATCCAAATGTAAAAAACATACATGGTTGAAAACTAGGACTTAATTATATACATGGTAAATAAATTAATTTTCATTTTTTTAAGTAGTTTTGTTTTGGAAGGGGGGAATAGATAACTATCCATTTATTATCTGTCTCTAGTGTTTAATATTTATATATATTCCTTAAAATTTTAAATATATATACTCAACCAAGAATAAGCAGAATCCATGGAAATTTATAGGTATGGAAATATAAATGTGTCATAGATATAAATAACACAATAGTATGAATTTGTAAGTGTTCACACCTTAAAGTATAATAAGCATATAAATTGATTTTCTTTGGAAAAAAAAAAAGATTCGGTCAAGGAAAAACCTATCAATGAGATAGTGAGTTAAATCATCTAGCCTTCAATATAGAGCGGATCAGTGTAAAAGTGCTTATTCATTATAAGATTTGAGAGAAGACATGGGAAAATTTGTTGACCAGATAACATTTTTAGAGTTTTTATGGTAGTTAATTTTTCATCCCTCCAACATTCCCAAACTACAAGATTTGTTAAAAATTGCATTTTGTAAAAGAGGTAGTTTGGTTCCATCTTTATTCATCTCACATTTATTACGAGTGACATTTGAAAATGACTAACATGGCATGATGAGAAGTATTAACAAAACCCTTAAGTGTAATTCAAATATATCAAACACCTTCCAACATGGCCCTTCATTACTTATTCAAGACACCTAATAACTCCACAGTGTTCCTCGCTATGCAAAATTAAAAATAATATATTCCTATGTATTAAATTACTAGTCAAATTTTCATAAATTATTGGATGTATTAATATCAACAGTTGGTCATACATGTTAAAAAACTTATAAATAACACATCGATGCAAAAATGATGACATGGATTTGTACAAATTCCAATTACTTCTCATGTAACTTATTTAGATTAAGATGACACTAAACCATCTAAATGTAAAATTTGACATGATGAGGTAACATTATATAAAAGATGTGTGAAGGTTAAAGGTTTGAAATATTGAGCTCTCTGCCCTACCCAATAAATAATATATTCCTTGTCTTCTTTTCATATAATGGCATTTGAACAAACATTAGGACAATATGAAAGTGGACAAACTAGCATAAATAATTATGACACAAAAGATATCATCAAAATATTTGTATTTGATATAAAAAATAAAAAGGGTAAAAGTGCCCCATTTTTGATGCCAAAGCCTGTAAATCTACTATTGACATAATCCTAAGTGGTGTAATTAATTAAAAATTCAATAATTAAACCAAACAAAAGCTATTAACACTCTATAGAGGAAGCATTAGGCATGGGTTTGATTCTCAACTTAAATTAGGAGGGGTTGAGGGCCCACTTCATATTGCATCAATGTTTATAGGGAGGTCCCACCCTATGTTAGAGCACTGAATTCTATGTACTAGACCGATTGGCCTTGATTCCCTTGAGTTACAAAAAAATAAAAACCCAATAAAAATCCCATTTTAATTAAATTATTATTAGAGAAAATAGAACCACTCAACAATAATAATTATACTCAAAATTCCCATTGATGTTTAATGGGGGAATGGCATAAAAAGCTATGGTGTACATAATATGCATGATTTGTAAAGTGACCCAAAAAGGTATACAACTAACCTCATTTTATAGTGCAAACACATTGATCTTGATTTACAAATAAATATCCTGCAAAACAAGTGTCGTGATATGGATTTAATACCTACTCATGGGAGTAAGCAAAATTATTAGAAGGAGAAGAAGAGGTTTGGAGTAGATGTTGTAGTTGTAGATTATGTCATGGTATGTCATGGTAGCAAGTTGTATAGGAAATTGGTCTATGTAAAAGGCTGAGGTATACACTATAACTAGAAAAAATGCAAATAATTTTTTTCTCAAATATGTATAATACCTTTTTCATTAAAGGAATCACATTCCAGCAATTTACTTCAGTTTACATTAGAAACATTAAGGACTATCAACCTAGAAACTATTTTAGAAGCTTATGATTGTATGGACTTGGAATGATAATATTATGATCAATTCAAGTCCTAAAATGCTTGACAATCAACCTAGAAACTTGTAATGCATGAAAAAACTTTACATCTAAACTATAAATTCAATGCATGTTAAAACTAAAATGTAAGTATCCTTTTCCATTGTGCCATTCCCTCTATTTTACGTCACCTCAATATATAGGTAGGATATCCTATGTTGTCATTTCTTATTTTTGGCTATTACAATAGTTACAATAGCAATATATAGCTAGTAGAATCTCATTAAAGATAATCAACCTACCAACTATTTTAGAAGCTTATGAGTGTATAGACCCTAAAATGATAAATTTATGATTAATGCAATCCCTAAAATGCTTGCTAATTGTTATCAAGGAAACATTTCAAAATATCCTAATTTGACTAGCACATTCCCAAAGTTCTTCCATCCTAATACATACATGAAAAACACATTCTTTTAATTTAGAGACTATGCTCAAGAAATTAAAAGCATGTTGAATTGAAAACTCATGTTGGTAAATTTGAAAACTATAGATATATGATTTGATTTATGTATAGAAACAAAAGAGGATAAATCTTGTAAGTCCAAAACAAAAGTGAATAATTAAGAAAAATATTGAACTCAATCACCCATTTTTATTTATCCTAAAAGAAATATGCTTTTAAGTTTTTGTAACTTAATAATTTTTTAGTGTTAAATATATCGAAAACCCTTAATAGGTTAATAACCATAGTGATGGTAGTAAAACATTATAACAAAGCTCAACCATTGATCTATCACAACACCCCAATGAAAAAAGCCTAAATGCCAATATCCATCAAACAGACCTATTCAACAATAATTAAAGACACAAGCTTAAATGACATGATAAATAAAATTGTGAGAAAGTTATTTGGATACATTATTAAACCAATGCAACACCTTGTCAAAGTAATTAGTTGTAGTCAAATCCAATACAAAGAGATATTTATAACAGTATAGGAACTATTTTCAGCCTATACTTGAAGCTAAACCTAACAAGGCTTTTTCTTATGAACTAAAGGAAAAAATAGATCCAAACCACTTCATGATATCAACACAAATAATAAATTAGAAACCTAAACGTATGTATAGGTTAGCCTTAATTATGTAATTTCCTTAAAAATAAGATCACCAATAGGTGAATTGAACATGTTGTCCACATAGATACCATCAAGATTTATCAGAGCATAATATATACAATAGAATCTCAAAATTGATACAACATAGACTAGACTCTATTATAGCTTGAATTTTGTCATTTGTTCCTTCTGATAAATGATACAAAACACACCATGAATTTGTCAATACTTCCTCATCATCTGATAGAATAATGTGTCCAAGAGCTAAAAGTCCTAGCTTCATCTGTGCATAAAATTATAAAAATTTAGGTATCATATATAGAGTTATATTATCCATAAAATAGCTTGTGATCAAATTTTATCATTTCTCTCAATTATCAAATACCAAAAAACATTGTGCATAATTTACACATGCTCAAAAGACAGTGCATGTGGCTTGTTATTGTAGAAATTAGATACTACCCAATTGGCATTTCTCAGCATAGATAGTGTGGTATGCACATTTAGTTGAACTAGGACTAGTATTAGGGCATCACAACTGAGGACTAGATCTCTTAAGTTTGCATTATCTTTAGCTATATTTTCTAGAACCCAAACAACCTATAATAATGTAAGAAGGCTAATTGTAAAAAAATAAAAGAAAGCTAGAAACTATAAATCATTCCAGATAAGTAACATAGTGGCATGCAAAAATTTTAAGTCATCACATATTCTCAGATAGTTTCAAATCAAATAGAATGTAAAATAATGCAACACTATTTGCATTCCCAATGTTAGTCACCCATTAGCTAAGTAGAGGGCATGGAAGTAACAACAGAGTGCACCTATGGTTGGTTCACCCTCAAGAAATAAATATAATTGCATTTCAAAATTTAAATGAATTAAATACCATTAAAAAATGCAAATGTTAAGGAAAACAAACATTATGGATTATAAAACAATAATTTTTCATTGACTTGGTCTGTGAACATTATTCACACTTTAGTGCTAGTGAGAAAAAGTAATAAATTAATAACAAACTATCGGTAGCATTCGAAAAAAAAAAATTCGAATGGTTTTGATTTATAACCAACAATCAATTTTTATTGGTGGTCAATATCGGTCATGTAAAAATAATTATTGCAGGTGAAACATGTAGTACCTGTATATACTAATAAACAACAATAATATATATGAAATTATGTTGCATATTTCTATATCCTTTCTTAGAATATAGTCAATTCAAAATTATTTTGATTAATAAATTAGATAACTTGAAAAACCATTCAATAAAATATGCTTATAATTACTAGGCTATCAAAATCTAAGTGGCATTCATGTCTAGGACACATATAATTTGAACAAATAATGAAGTTGAACAGCGTGGTGATGAATAATTTGTGACCCTTTATGCACAAGCTTTGAATTTATTTAACAAATAACATTTTCGCTACACTTTTTGTTTTAATAATTATTTTGATATATTTTTTTTATATTTCACTTTTTACAATGTCCCCTTTTAGTCAATAAGATTACAAGGAGACTAGTTAATATCATAATATTGAAGTTTTTTATGACATTTTTGTTTATGTTTTTTTAAATATATTTAAATTAGTCATGTCAATATACATATGGTAGTACGTGAATGTTATATTTGAGTTAACAAATATTTTGTATTATTTTCAAAAAAATATGAAATAATAAATTTGTAATCATATATTACATAACAATTACAGGTAAGTTTGTAGTTGATATTATAATATTATAATTTACCAATATATCATTTTTGCATTAATATATAAACTAGATTAATCATAGTGAATAGTACAAACTTTTAAGTTTTATTTTTGCATTAAATTTTTTTATATAGAATTTTATAATAATTTTGTAATATCATTTTTAAATTATATTTGAAATGGCTTTGTAAATGTTTTATTAGGAAGTAATATAACATAACATTTAAAATTTATATATGATATGAAATGTCTAAATTAAAAATTGAATTAAGCAAAAAAAAAAATTTAAAATAGTTATAATTTCAACAATAAATTTTATATGAAAAATAACTATTTGTATAATTTTAACCATTCCTAAAATACACATGTTAGAGGAGCTCCACTATAAACCTAAGTTTTGAACCTCAAACGTTAGTCCTAGATTTGGAAATTAATAGCCTGAGGTCTATATTTTCAATGTTTGGTCATATATTAGAAGGAAAGTAAAATAAAAACATTAAACATACATAAAAAAATCGAATTTAAAATCCATAAATTTTATAAATACTATAATATAATTTATATAATTTTTTTATTACTAAATTTAATTATATACACTAATAAATTAATAATTTAATTTATTTATTAATATATAATTATTTAAATAAAGCATAGTATATAAAAAATTTCCAAATAACACAAAATCCAAAAAAATATTATACTCAGTGAATAGTAAATGAAAATAACCTAAATAATATTAACTTATACAATTTCAATTTTATATATTTATATAAACCTTAATATTATGGAGAGTAACCATATCAAGTCATAGCAAAAAAAATATTTGCCAAATTGGGTGAAGCAAAATTATATTTGACAAACGCAGATGCCACAGTAAATGACACTTTACAACATGTATGTTTTACACTTTTAAATTTCTGCTTACTGAATCCACATTTGGTTCTTGTTGATGGATAGTCCGAAATTATTCATGCATCTATATAGGACACCAAATTTTTTTAACTATGTATGGTTGATGACCAAACTTGGTATTTATTTTGAACATTTTGTTCATCAATTACAATTTTATTCTTGTTGATGAACAGTTGGACACTATTAACAACATTCTTTAATGTTCTATCACATCCATTGATTGGAATAAAATAAATATTTGCTTGTGGCATTACCTATTAAATCATATATATATTTCATATATATATATATATATATAATTATATAATTATAATGACATTTGAACAAGCATTATGATAATTTAAAAGTGGAAAACCATGTTGTTTGAAGAGACCAAGTTAAGATAAAATAGTTTATACATAACACTTTTTTAAATCAAAATTTTCCTTAAAGCAAAAATTTGAAACCCTAAAGGGAAACTCAAGACTTTTTATTATTAGATATATGTACAGGTTCACCAATATATTTTAATCTAATTTAAATTAATGGATGAGATTACTTTAATTAAGATATAATTTTGAAATACAATTTAAGTCAATAAATATGGCATTCAAGCATACATTTAAATGTAAAAGGTTAAGATTGTTTTTTCTAATTTGATAAGGGTGTATGCTAAATATAAAGAATAATAAATATATCTTATTATTTATCCAGAACTCATAGTGTGAAAATCCACATAAATTGATTGCTTATAAGAAATTAAAAATGTTGCCTTAGAAATAATTGCAGATTTTTTGAGAAGAAAAGGACTACGAAATTTTTAAAATCATATGTTCTAAAAAAGAGCGCACATCCACTTAGATGGGATTATCGATCATATTAAGAAGAAGGAGAAAATAAATAATTTGAGAGAATATTTTTAATGTAGAACATGTAGTGACTGACTATGTCACAACTTACTTAAGGTAATCTTAACGATTTCGTGAAGGTCAAGGCTTTATTTGATGATTGAGGGATATCATTATTTTCTTTGATGTGTTCATGTTATTCCTTTTCCATTTTGTGCTAGGATGTCCCTTATTTCAATGATTTGTAGATCTTGTTTATTTACGAAAAATCACCTTTTCTAATTATTTTCATTTTATTAAAATAGATACACTATTTAACCATATTTTTAATTTATTCTTACTATTGCATATGAGTCCATAATTTAATATTTATTTGGGTTCGCTAGAATATAGAGAATAATAGAGATTTAGGTTTGGAAGTATTTTTACATCAATTGGAACCATGACTACTTTTCTACATAGAACCTCATAGACACCTCCGCTAAGGTGTAGGGAGAGGTGCTCAAGTCTTAGGATCAGTTTCATATGGGTTTTTACTTTCCCAAGGTATTTTTTTATTTACTCTATGCAAACATATTTCTTATTAAGTATGTGATTACATATCATTTAACAATGCATGGATCTCACGTAATTGTGGGTTATGGGACCTTATTTATATGTGACATTATTGTTGGTTTTTTAAATGATGTTTTATGGATTTATGTCATTTTTGAATCTATCTCCAATAGTTTATTAATAATTGCTTATTGTGTTTTTGTGTAATTTTAGCTTTTGATTTTCACCTTATGTTTACTATTATTTCTTGAATAAACTCCGATGTGGTATTTCCCTATTTAACTCACTAGATATGTTACAATTAGAATAATGAGTAAAAAGAAGTTGTCATTTATAACTCAACTTAGCAGTCAAAGGATT
Organism: Torreya grandis; assembly: GCA_037957365.1. NCBI lineage: Eukaryota > Viridiplantae > Streptophyta > Pinopsida > Cupressales > Taxaceae > Torreya > Torreya grandis. The sequence goes on from JARHVA010005134.1 coordinate 1,018,606, forward strand.
TCTCATTTCTACCTTATGGGCATGTTCACTTACTGTGAGGGTGGCCAGATAGAACATGTCACCAAATCATCTCCTCATTTGGTAGATGATTCTATCCAAGTGGAAATCATAAAATGAGAAAAATAAATCATGTTATCATGGTGCATGCATTATTAGTTCTATTTCAGTTTTTATATATTTAAGAATGAATAAAAAAATGATATTTTGGCAATTCTTGGTGCAAGATTTAAGTTTTGAATTTCACTATGTTGTGTGAATTTTATTAAGTTATTTTGTGAAATATGGAATTCTTTAGAGTATAAAATAATATATTTTCATTTATTTAATCATTTTGATCATTATTGATATTGATTCTCTTTCTTAAAGGTTATATACATAAGTAGGAAAAACATTTATGGTTGAATCAAATTATTTCATAATGATAGTTCTAATCACATTTTATATTTTTCTCTATGCTTAATATAATCTATTCTCTCTCCTTCAGAAATGAGACATGTGATTTTCCATAATAAGCTACACCAATTAATGACTTTGTGTTTTGGAACTAATGTGTCATTGTTTTCTCCATAAATTAATTAAGGATATAAGTGCTCCTAGTGAGCTATATAATTAACTCCTTAAGTTTTATGAAATTGGTATTGTATTGTATACTATTGTTTCATAACCAAAACCATATATATATATATATATATATATATATATATATATATATATATATATATATATATATATATATATATATATATATAATGATTTCTTTGCCTATTTGATCACCTTTGAATCCATATAAGTCAAGGACACTAGTATTTGGTGTAGGTTGTAATGTGAAACATTTTCCCCTTCATGGATAATGTTGGTTGGAGATTATAAATTGATACCATTAACATGTATATGTAAAACTTAACCACCATTTCCATTTCCCATGAAATTATCTATTCATCATATACCTTCATTTTCAATCACATGGCCATAATTTATATGCACTTTGACCAAGTGCCTTAGCATTTTACTTAGATACTATAAGTGATCAACATATCTTTGCATCTCTAGGCTATCAAATCTACTTCATGTAGCTTATTTCATTATAATATTTCACTCATCCTTATATTTTTCTATGCTTAAATTAAATTTGTGTTGCCTAGGAATGAAGTTCATAAATTAAGAGCCCAAGATGATTTCACGTGGTGAGGATCTTATCACCAAAGTAACATGATGGTTACATAATATAAAATTGACATTTTATGACCCATCATCTTTAAAATTATGAATATCACTATTTAAGTATAGGCATAACAAATAAATTAATATGACTAACAATACTAAATTATATGTGGATGCTTAAATTATAACTTATGTTTAGAAATTTCCTTAGTCACTTAAGGACCCTATGATCATGCCACTTATAATTTGATCCAAATTCACATATTAATTGCAGCTGATTGCACACCCATAGTATTTATCCACTCCTTAAACCCAAGAGGTCATGATGTTTAATAGTTTCATTATATTAGCAACTTGTATTTGGCTACACTATGTGGAGTTTGTGACTCCCAAAGTGTGTAATTCATATATGTGTGTATCACCTAAAGGCCACACTTTATGGATTTTTTATGGAGCTTAAGTGATCTCTACAACACTTCATGATCATATTCTCACATGATGAAGACATGTGGATGGGTCTAATCATCCCACTGTGTCATAAGTTTTACATCATAATTGACCCTAGTCAAATAATTGATTGTAGTTCTAACCCTAATATGTGTTATAAAGAGGCCATGTGGAAAAATTGACTCCATCAACCTATTGTTTTGAATGTAGTGTTGGTAATTCACATGATTTAGATCAGAGCATAACTCAAAGCTTTGTATCCATGGAAATATAAATCAACACACAATCTATTTGGAATATTCCTAAGATCATGTGGATATATAAGTAACATGTCACACTTACTCTTTGATTTTGTAATGATAAGTAATAAGTTGGTGGAGCTGGGGCACATGCACACACACAATGAATTATAAGGAATCCATTGTACCTTACCTCAAACATAGTCTCACTATCACTGAGTGAACTTTGTGAGTCTAGGATGTAGTGCCACTAATATAATTTGAATATCTAAGTCTCACAAATCTATAAATTTACATGACAAAAAAACTCATAATTCTCCTCTTTTTAATATTTTCATACATTTAGGATCCAAAAATATTTTTACAATTGTATCGAAGATATAGCCCAACAATTTTTTCAAAAATATAAATACGTTGCCAAAAATTATGTAGACATCCAATGTATCCAATATAAGGCCCAAAAATCTAGATGAGGTTATTCAATATTTATTTTGTTTTAAAGTATAAGATTTAATTGGACATCAATAAATCCTAATATAATTTGAAATTTTACTGAAAAAATACATTTAATTTTATAAGCTCTAAAATGTAATAGTTAAAAATATATTTTTTGGAGTTACAAAATAAATAATATGGTGTGTAATCCTAAAATCTATATTGGGGTATCTAGGAAGAATATATAAATGAATGAACACAAAGATGATAAACACACACAGATATATATATATATATATATATATATATATATATATATATCATGCCAACTATTTATGAAACTTGGATAGAATATATGTTAAATTTATTAAACTAAGATATGCTAAAACAAAAAACTACTATATTAAATATTACAATGATAATGAAATTAAGGTATTGATCTAGTTCTATTGCTAATATAGATCTAGATCTATAGCATTTAGAAAATATACTAAAAATATTTTAGGATAGTCACCAGATTCTGGATTTAATGCCCTTATATCCTCAAACACTTGCATCAACCTTGGTTGGTTATGTCAATGCTAGTGTCTGGGTTAGATGCAAGTGTCCTATATAGAATACTTGTTAGAATAAGATGCAACCACCTATATGCTTATGGTATTTTCATCACCTTTTATTGGGTGCATTTAGATATATATCATGGACTATACCTCCTCATCAAATACTAAAACCCTAATTCTTCCTCTTCATAGTGGTTGTGGTGGAAATGGATTAGTGGGCACATAGGGTCAAGCGGTCCAAAATACTCATATGTTAATGAGTGCTACCTACTTAGCCATTGATTTGAATAGGGTCTTAGAAATATGTAGTTATCCCTTACATGTTAGATTCTGTGGCCATACAATATGTGATGAATAACTTCAACATTGACTTGGCTTGTAACTTTTCAAAGCAAACCCTTAGTCTACTCCTTCAGTACTTCAAATCTGTGTATATATTGTTCCTATGACTAGTATGAGAATAGGATTAAATAGGAATTTTTTTCTCTATTGAATTGATTTTGATAAGTTTCCTTGGTATGTGTTAGGTGAGAAATGAATGAGTGTTGATCTTGTATTTATGCCAATCTATTTGGATAAATAACTCACATTAAACCACTTAGGTTGACTATTAGGATATGTTTCATTTAAATATTTGATAACTTTAGCACACTAGACACTTGTGTTGGACTATGACACCTGCATCAATGCAAGTGTCTAGGGACAAATAAAACAAGTACAAGCTTAGAACTTTCAAAGGTTAAAAATAAATAATTTTAAAGCATTTTAGGCAAGATAGAAAGCTTGGGTCATCAACATAAGATTGATCAAACTAGAAGATAGCCCAATATGCACAAGAGAGAACATATGTGAGATTTAAAAAATTAGGAAAGGTATAGAACTAAGAGAAACATCTAAGGCTATGTTTTCCAAGCATACAATCTTGGGGAAGTATATAATTCATAAATAGTGTCTACATTTACCCCCTTTTAATATAGTAATGAAATTTCTAGTTTAAAGGAAATGAATGTGAACCTGGGTGTGTATGACATACCTTGTATTTGAATGAGTCTATATTGAGTGCTTTTCTAGTGAATAACATGAAACCAAGATCATATTATAATATATAATCCATGCATATAATATGAAATTGAAAGATTAAGGTTTAGGAGTACATTTGTGTATCATTACAACCATCTTGCCTTTTGTAAATTTTATTTGAAATATGTATCTATATGAATAATTAAAACTGAGGTTTGGATAAATATATAAATCTGTAAAGTGAATATATATAAGGAGATAAATAATGAGAGACATAGGAGGGCACATGCCCCATCCTTGGAGGAAAGATGGATTTCTACCTAGTAGTTTAGATTAGCTAAATTGTGTAACCCAATTGTACTTATTACTTGATGATTGTGAGTAAAACAAGTCAACTCACACTATAAAAATGGTTAGATTGGATGATACAATAAATTTCAACCTAAAAACTTGGCAAGATTGAGTGATTTAATCACATAAATTAGAACAAAAAACAAACCAACTAATGCAGTAGATTGGCTCAATATAGTTCATAAAAGTCCAACCCAATGGGTGGTGGTAGTCCCTAAAGCATTTTAAATCTAAAACTAATTTAGACATTGTAATTTTAGATGCACATTATATATCATATGCACCTTAGATATGTCTCATGTTGAAACTATGTATAACAAAGGTACCAATGTATAGAATTCTATCTCAAATGTATATTTGAATCATTTAACTATGTACTTTGGCTAGTTTAGAAATTTGAACAATTATGGGTGATATGTTAGCATAAAATTGCCTTGATATATGGATAAATATGAAAACTAATATAAGTACTAATGTAGAGAACATGTTTCCAAAACATGCCCCCACTATATATCTAAAACTATGAATGTATGTAAGCCATGTCTCTATAAAATACCCCAATTGAATCTACAATTGTAATGTGTGGGGAACCATGCCTCTTTGGCATTCCCCTACTTATATTCCCCCCCTTTGTGGTTAGATAAGAATAGAAACTATTAGTTACCTCACATCAAAATTATAAAATAATGATATAATTGTGAATGAACCATCTTGCATATAGGAGAACATGTCTAGGTAAATATATCATTGAAACATATAGAATGTGATCAAATCAAGGCCTAAGATGTATAATGGAGATCATGGAAATGTGTAGATAGTAAAAATACAAGATCAATAAGTAAATCAAGGACACATGTAAGAGCATGGAAAATTATGTCAAAAGGTAATGGCTCAAGGAGATCAAAAATAAGGGGAATGTTCAAATGCTTCACAATTAAATGGACATGACTATGTCAAATGTCCAAAAACCTAATAATGACACATTCAAATGTTTGTAGACAACAATAAATGACATATTAACATGACAAGGAATCAAACAAAGGAATGAAGACCACAAAAAGTGGAGCATATTCAAATACTCAAAAAATAAGACTATAAAAAGGTAAGACACTAAAAAAAGTGAATAAAAGAAAACATAAATAACCAGCATAAATATATCATAGTAGCCCATAGATCAAATGGGTTTAAAAAAAATGTCAAATACTTAGTATTTCAAGTACACTAGGAAAGATATGATAATGTATAAAGGAATGAGTAAGTACATATATGAGCTCAAACATGATAATGTAAAGTGACCACTGAATAACATGACTTATAAATATCATGATCATAGATGTGGATGCCCTTAATGTCTTGGTGACGTGAGAAAAGGGAAATCCAAACATCCATAAGTTTATATATCATGTATTTGTATATGCCTATATCACACTCAAATATAAGAATGAAACCCAATTTTATGTATAGACAATTGAAATTATATACATCAATATGAAACTTACACATAGATGTTAAGGAGCCTATAGAATATGGAGGTGCCAAAAATAGTTTTGGTTTTTTTTAATGTTTTCATTTTTTTGGAAATTTTGGAATATATGGAGGTTTAAAACCTTAAATTGGATATTTTACATTGTTTTCACCATGGTTGGATAGGTTTAAAAGGTGCACAACATGTTACTCCTCACGTTTTACATGTGTAGTATAAGAACTAATGCTATCATTTGGAATATGGATCAATAAGCCTTTATGAGAAAAAGAAATACCTTGATTTTGTTTAATTTATGTTTTTATTTCATATAACCAAAATATGCCAAATGTAAAGGAGTGTAATGAATAATGGGTTAGGAACCATGCTTTTTAAAGGACTTCATGAGGCCCATAAGCAATAGTAATAACATATAAACTCAACTAATATTTCCATTTCCCCTTATCACATAAATATTTGGCATGGTACCCAAATTGTGAAAAACATCTTTTACTAAAATAATTTTATAATTCCGTAGTATCAATGTGGTTATTCCAAAATTAATCACCACCCATGAATAAATTAATTTTTAAATCCTAATGGTGTTGATTATTTTTAGTCTGTTGAAATTGAGTATTTTACATAGGATGTGGGTCTTAAAATAGCCCCATATTATGTAACATTTGAAAAACAATCATATAGAAATTAGGGACACCATATTTTTGTTTAGAATTATCCTTATGTAATTTATCTCCCTCCTTTGTGTGAAGGATAAAAAATTGCTATTTTGAGGGACATATGTTAAGATCCTTTTGTTGATTAAGTATGATTGAAGCATATCTTTGCACATCAATATGTAAATGGGTAAATAACTCATATAGTTTATACAATTATATTTATTTTAATGTAAAATAATCCATTTACTAAAAATGAATTTCAAATCCAAATCTCAAGGTTTAAATTATAGCTCATATGATGTAATTTTGAATCGAATGGTATAATATTGAAGAGATTTATCATCACATTGTTTAAAATTATGAAAATCTTCTACTGTGAGTTTTGGCACCTTTTGGATATTGAAATACATGAATAAATCATATTCCGATTATGCAAAAGTGGTTAAGGAACCTTTTGGTAGGTTATAGAACTAATTGTTAGTCTCACTGGTAATACTAATATGGAATAATTTTAGCAATAATTTGTCGCCCTGTAGACACCGAAATCGTGTCTACCCCTTGGTCCTTTCTCCCCCTCTTGGTCCCCTTCGTCCACTTCACCACTCTTAACCCATGTTTTATTAATTTGAAATAAATATCTTATTTTAAATTAATAATTCCCTCTCTTGCCACCTCGCCACCCTTAGATACCCTTCTTTGGATTCCCATCTTTCCCCACATGGCCAATATTAATGCCTAGACCCCCATTCCTACTTCTCCCCTTTAACCTCTCATCCATTTTAGCCACCTTCGACCATTTCTTCCTCAGACTCGCTGACCTGGTAGTTGGGAAAATAAACGAAAGGCTATTTTTAGCCTTTTTCTTACCTTCCATCCGCCGACGTTGGTCAACTATCGACCGACGTCAGCGATATTACCGGCGTCGACAGCCTTCATAACGGTTTTTTCCATCCGTTATCCCCCCTTCACCCTGGCTCTTCATCTGACTCTTGAATCTTGAAATCTGATCAATCAATCAGCCAATCTTTCCACTAGACCTCTCACTCTCTCCCTCAGGTACACACAACAGACTTCTACACCAACAACAGCATCAGTCTTCTACACCAGCAATAGGTCCTCCACACAGGCTATATCAACAACAGGCACAAGCAGTCTGCAACATTCCTTCTCTAGTAGATATGAGGTAAGTATTTGTTACTCTTTTCATTTCTGTATTTATTTTAATTCATCTGTCATTCAGTCTTCTGCCCATTTGCAACCTCTGTTAGCCCGGACCCAACCTGCTCTTCCTGAATATGCTGAAAGGCCTCCTCTATCCCTCTGTCCCTTTTCAACATTCTACCCATTCAGCCAGACTCTCAGACCTAGACCCCCAGACCATTCAACCCGACTCTCAGACTTAGATCCCTAGACCATTCAACCAGACCCATAGCCTTTCTCAGACCCGTCCACAGAGCAAAATCTCATCCAAACCTCATCCATAGACTACTGCCCTGACCGACACTAGTAATTTCCCCCACCAACATCGGTAGACTAATCGACGTCGGTAGACCTTGACAACCGATGCCGGTAGGACCACCGACGCTGACGACTGTGACTAGGCTGACAGCAACATTTAGGTAAGCATTTGCTTCCATTTCCTTTTCAGTCTTTATCATTGCAGTCTTTTATCATTCTATTATTTATCAGACATCTTTTTATCAATCAGTGGGTTGACATCCCTCAAGCTTTTGTTGGAAACCCACCATCTCCTCATCTAACGCCTTCTTTGTCTTAGTGTCTTTCTCTTGTAGGTGTCATCCTCCATAACCAAAGAGGAGTTCTCACTATCGTCTGAAATTTGGTGCGCATGACTACATCCAAGTAACATCTAACCTTGACCATTTCTTAGTTTCTTATTTCTCTCTTTGAATGTAGAAAGTGAATATAGAGTAGAAACATTCTGGCACACCCGATGGGACCTTAGGGCCTTCTTTGGGTTCTTTTCCTTCTTTTTTTTCATTTAGGTGCATTAGGTTTCTCCCTTTTCACCTCTTTCTTCTCTTCTAAATGACATCATAAGCAGGAATAAAAAGAACTTTTCTTTCTTTTCTTGCATTTCTAGAGTAGTCAAAAATCATATTCTTCAACCCTTTCTCAACTTGATTTCATTCCAACTTAACATTTTGATTTGGGACTTAAAATACATTGCATTCCATTTCTGCTTGCTTGCATTTCTTAGTCCACACTTAGTAATTAATAACAGCATATTGAATTAATCATAGTCCACTTTATGTTACACAACCAAACCACTTGCACCAAATCAAACATCAAACTTACCTGAGACAAGGCCTGACTGAGATTTCATCCCTCAGCGGATACCTTACCCATCCTGGCAATCCTACTTGGATTTCATCACCAAGGGGAAAGCCCACTCTATTCTCTGGCAGAGTCTAATCTCTAGGGAAAGTATATTTTGGCTAAGCGAGACCAGCTTATCACTGGGCTCGTGAAGTGAGGGGAGCTTGCTCCTTAGCACCAGGCCATGTACAAACCTAAAACCATCCATAGACTAACTCTTCTAGGACCCTTCTAACAGCCAACCTCCCCAAACATCACTTTAAGGCATAAGCCACAAGATTCTAAAAGTTGATTCTTAGGATTTAATGCTTAGGGCATGTCTGTCTCCATCTATTTCTCTTTTCTTATCTGCTTGTTTGAGTTAGTGAGGATGCTCTTCTTCCTTTTTTCCAAGAATCTTCAAATTCACTAAGTTTTTGGAAAACCACAGTCACCGACATCGATTTTACCACCGATGTCGGCAACCTTTCCTCGCCGGCATCGGTTATCTGACCGACGTCGGCCATCTTTCCTCACCGACATCAGTTTTTCGACTGACGTCGGTCACTGTCACGATCCTTTTTTTCAAAATAGCAGCCTAAAACCTGACCCCTTTTTTTGCCAAAACTACATTCTAAGTTTCTGAAACTGAAAAAACATAGTTTCTGAAACCTAACCCCCTTCTTGCCTTGAATGGTTTTGACACATGTCAAACCAAGGCTCTTCTTGACCAAGCGAGGCATCAATCGCTTCTATCCTCGCCATCCATAACCAGTCCTATAATGGAGTTCCACTCGGAGACCGAAAGAACTCCCACTCAACCGACCCCAACTTAGACCCCCATTTTTCTTGAAGGGGACCAAGATTTTGAAAGATTCTTAGACCTCAATGTCACAGCCCTCCAAAACTATCTCGTGAGGAACCCAACGCGAGACCTTTTGGGTGAAGTGGCGATGATGTCAACACCATTCGCTACCCAACCTTTTATGACCTAGCCTTTTACCTCAATCATTAACCTGACCATGGCCAATATGCAAAGTTTGGCCTCCCCATCTATTTTTAGACCAACCTCCATCAGGGTTTCATTACCCCATCAACCACCCACAATTCAACCAAGTTCTACATCATACCAAAACTTAGTTGTCTCGACTTCACACACTTTTGTGCCCATAAATGCAGTAGTGTCTACCTATCCTTCTACCAGTGCCGTCACACAACCACCTTTAGCAGTATCCAGTCAACTTATGCCTTCTACCTCCATAACCCAACCACCCCTAACTTCCACATCTATTCCAACGACTAGTTATACACATGTTGCGCCCCTACAAGCGCAACCAACTACGTCGTATGCCTCCTCTAGCCTCTTTCAAGCACCCTACAACCTAGGGGGCACCCCATCCACCAATCCATCAGCAGATCTCATCAAAATACTGATGGACAAAATGTCTAGTCTCGAGACCTCTATTTCTGGTTCACGCAATGCCCTCTCCTATGATCAAATTTGCAATGAACCCATTCATCCTTCTGTCCCCATCCGACCATACCCCAACTAGTGGGAGCTTCCTAAATTTACTCACTTCCAGAGTAAGGAAGACCCAAAACAACACCTATGGGCATTCAGACATGCCTGCTATCTCATAGCCCACAATGATGCGTTACTTTTATGCACATTCCCTATGTCACTTTCTGGCCCTGCCCTTGACTGGTATAGCTCTCTTACCAGACATTCTATCTTTTCATTCATTCAACTCACCCAATTATTCCTCAGCCATTTTTCTATCAACATCACTAAACAAGTCTCAATCACAGACCTTTACTCCATCAGGAAATTTGACGACAAATCAATAGTCAATTTTGTCGCTCGTTGGAGAGGCCTGATTAACCAGCTCTCCTTCTCCTTGCCTCAACCTGAGCTCATTGAGCTATTTTCTTGAGCATGTGCTAGCACATCTCTTCTACCTTGCAAATTCAGACATTCTTCACTTTTGACGAAGCTTTCACCATGGCTCGAAAGCTCGAACTCCGTGCCATTGAAGAGGATAAGGTCAAATTGCGTAATACCAACACAAAAGTCAATGACCCTTCTTCTTCCAAACCTTCTTCTACCAACTCCCAATCCAAAGGAGTGGCCAACATTGTGGTCATTAGATCACCATCTTTGACAACAACTAATCAATCTCAGCCTTCAACATCTCATAGGATCACCAAACAATTCCAATGGTACATCCAGCGTTCATACACTCCACTCGGAGAATCATACACTTCCGTTTTGGAAAAACTTGTCAAGCAGGGGGTCCTTAATCTCCCTCCAATCCAACCACCTCAATTCGACCCTTCAAAAGCCCTCCCTACATGGTATAAGGAGGCTGACTTTTTTCACTATCATCGCGTCCACGGCCATGACATCGACAATTGCCGAACTTTCAAAAATATAGTCCAAGACATGATCGACAAGGGGGATCTTATTTTAGATAACCCGAACGCCCCACCTAATCAAAATATCAACATTTTTAGACAACCATTCCCAAACCATTCTCCTAATCAAAATAATGTCCAGACCATGACCAATGACCCTCAAGACCATAATATTCACACAGTCAACATAGTCTTGCCTCTTGTCCCTGACCAACCTCCTTCACAGGTGAAAGAGTCTTCTTCCCCTATTCGTCCATCACAAGATGAAGAACTTTCTTCTCCTGATAGTCCTCCATCAACTTATCTCACATTGGAGGACGCCTTGACCACACCTATACCATTAAGCCCACCTTCATCCAAAGACCCTACCTTGCCTACTCGTCAAATACAAGTTGAAGGCACCATCATCTCTACCCTCTACCTGCTTGAGGAGCTACACTCTCCCATTTCTTCCCCACCAAGAGAAGAACCAATCTCTTCACTCATTTCGATCGAAGAAGACCCAGTCATGATTTCCTCTTGCCTTTTGCCTGAGATTGCTACATCTCACTCACCTCCGTCCACATCCGAACCCAAACCCGCATCTAACCTCGCCTCGCACAATAGTGGCTCTCAACCCAAACCAAAGAAGACCACTAAACCACACCGAAGGACTCCTCCCCCACCTTCATCATTACCTTCAATCATGGGCCCACATCCGTCCACTTTAATAGGAGTGCTTCCTACTCCCATACTTCATAGAGGCAAGTCACCTCCATTACTCTCTCAACCCATCAGACATATATCTCCTCCAATCCATCGACCAATGCCTCCTAAACCAAAGTCATCAACCCCCACTGCAACAAGACACACAGACCCATTAGTAGGTTCTTATGCCTTGCTATTACGGCATTTATTATAGTCTTCTCGCATCAATCTCTCACCTCTTAGACCATATCAATCTCTCGAACCAAAACCACCCTGGTTTGACAACACTCTTGTTTGTGCATATCATAGCACACCTGGGCACGACATCAGACATTATTGTGCCCTCAAGGTTGTCATTTGCTAATGTTTGGTGAGAGACACCCTTCCTTTTGACCACATTATCCACAAACCTTTGACCTCCTCAATGCTCCACTCATCAACTCTCAGATCAAGACCATCTTGGTTTGACAACTCTAAATTTTGCAACTATCATCAAAAACTGAGACATGACACTGAGCGTTGTTGTGCTCTTAAAGTTGTCACTCGGCAACACCAGAAAAAGGATACCCTTCTCATCAAGGATCCTCTTGACCACCCCTTACACAAATCATCAACACCGACCCATGCTTCTCAAACATCATCACCTAAATCGAGACCTCCGCGCCAGACTATCGTCCCTTTGCCACCTTTAACCCCCTTATTTGACATCAACACAGTTAATCTGACCACCAAGCCTCAACTGACCTTGACCAATCTGTCCAACATTCTCTCTAGCCACTGGGGGAATTCAACGCTCATCCACACCTTGACCAAGCCATTGACCCAATCTCGACCATTGACCAATCATCGACTGAGTATCCATCAACCCGACCCTCGACCAAACATTTGACCAGTCTCAACCAATCAACAACCAAATATCAATCAACCAATCATTAACCATGACCTCGACCAAACATTCAACCCAAACATTCAACCAACTTTTTTATCAAAACATTCAACCAGTCTCGACCTATCAACGACCATACCAATCAGCTTCACATTCAACATCAATCAACACCTGACCAATCTGGAAAGAGGCAAATGGGGCAAGTCTACTCTTAATTGACTTAGACCTTAACCGCACCAGCATGGCCTAGGGACTTATCAGAACCTAAGCCCCTTTTTATGCCTTGCATCCACGACCATTCTACTATTAGTCGGGTACTCGATCACTTGACGTTTTACTTGAGCTCGTCCCTTGAGCAAACCCCCTGTCATTGTCATTCCTATTCATTTCAACCCTATTTCACAACATTAGTCAGCCCTTTTTGTCAAGCAGTAATGCTTTGTCCTAATAAAAGGGAACCCTTAAACTTCTAGAGGCTCGTCCATGGCTAAAACTTTAGTCAGCAAAATATATCAAAAATGGGATACCTATCATATCAAAGGTCATAAAACTCTCAATGTAGACTGCTCCCTCGAAGGATAGCTACATAATTGCTATATTACTAGACTACTCTCTTGAAGGACAGCTAGGCCAAAGTCATATCAAAAGCATATAAAGCAAAAGTATAGACCACTCCCTCGAAGGATGGCTATGACTACATATTGCTATAGACAGCACCTCTTTCTGAAGCTTCCTGCATCGATCAACTTCACATATATGACCACCAAGCAAAACAACATCCCTATGTGGACTTCCCACATCGATCAGTCCACCGTCAAAAAAAAAGACTGACTGACAAGTTATAAAGTCATGGACATGCCTATAGTCATTCTTGGGTCACCTATAAAAGGGGCAAGGTTCTTCTTGCCACCAAAAAGGGTTACCCCATCCTCTCATATCACATATTCAACCTATCACCCCAGCATACTCAACGGACTTCGAGCTCACTTAACGTCAAGTGATTCGATTACTTCTCTAGCACAACCACTAGTCCATGATGCAATACATGAATGAGGCTTTTGTTCTAACAACCCTTATCCATGCCATCATTTTGGTCCTTGTCAATGAAAGAGCAATATGCCTTTCAATTTTTTCTCTACACTTTGGTCACATCTAATCATTTGACATTTATCCAAACCCAACCAACCTCAACATTTTTAGACCAACATCATGACATCCAACATCATCATAGACCATTCACATAGTTTCTATGGACACCAGTACACACAGAAACTATCGACCAGACACAATTTATGTTAAGCATAAACCAATACTTGTTGAAGCATAAATAGACCTCAATTCATTTCTAGCATACATCCGTCACAAATATGGAAAATTGCTAGGGATGAAAGACCCCTCAACCAATGTTATAGAATACACCATTTGGAAAAGGCTGTAACATCTTTTTCTCCTCATCATTTTGACACCTGACCAAGACTAGTCTATCAACCACTTTGACCACCTGTCTACCAATCGGACCCTTCATTCAAACTACATTGGTCTGAGGCCCCTTCCAATCTGGGCTATGTAGGCAGCACTCAGATGACATGATGTCCTCTGGGGTTAGCTCAACCACCCTCATTTGTTCATCTCCCTGATGGACAAACCCTATCATCCTTTTGACCATGACCTTGACCTCGACCAAGACCATCAACCACTTTGACCATTCCTCCCTTTTAGGGAGAACTACATTGGTCTGAGGCCCTTCCAACAAGGGCTATGTAGGCAGCACTCAGTGTTCTGAGGTTAGCTCAGCCACATCCTTTCGACCAATCATCTATCTCAGCCTCGACCAATGACCATGGAGATCATGCCTATCTCCTCCGACCATGACCGCTTCTAAGACCACATTGCCTTGGTTTTTTTTGCATGTATGCTACCTCACAAATGGTTAGCAACATTGTTTGCAGACCATATTTTTGGCCTTCACAAGTATAGGATTGCAAGCCGATTGATCCACACTACTTATGACTTTTTCATGTTTTTAGGAGCACTTCCTGAGCCTAGGATACCTGGAACATGACGACCATTGGAGCTTCAGCTTAGATTGAATAACTTGATTAGCTACGACCAAATGCTGGGGCCTGGTTATTTCAATTTTAGCACTCCTCGACTCTCGACCTGTGATAATTTGACCTGACCATCTTGTGCAGTGGTATGCATGCAATCACGACTATTGCAGCATTCTCACTCCATCTTCACCCTTTTTCATCCACTCCTTGTCAAATTAGCACCCGATTCCAGGTTCCCTTCCCTCGACTCCTGCTTTGAGGGGGAATACCTCATCCATAATCAGGGCAACCAACCTCCTCCTATTTTTGTCTTGCAATTCACTTGAACAACCAACAAGATGAAATCAACCTTAATCCACACCTGGGGCAACCAACCTCCTCCTATTTTTGTCTTCCAGTTCACTTGAACAACTAACAAGACGAAATCAACCTTATCCCACACCTGGGGCAACCACCTCCTATTTTTGTCTTGCAGTTCATCCAGCACTTCCAACAAGACAAAAAGGGGCAAATGTAGACATTGAAATCATGTCTACCCCTTGGTCCTTTCTCCCCCTCTTGGTCCCCTTCATCCACTTCACCACTCTTAACCCATGTTTTATTAATTTGAAATAAATATCTTATTTTAAATTAATAATTCCCTCTCTCTTGCCACCTCGCCACCCTTGGATACCCTTCTTTGGATTCCCTTCTTTCCCCACATGGCCAATATTAATGCCTAGACCCCCATTCCAACATCTTCCCTTTAACCTCTCGCCCATTTTAGCCACCTTCGATCGTTTCTTCCTCGGACTTGCTGACTCGGCATTTGGGAAAATGGACAAAAGGCTATTTTTATCCTTTTTCCTGCCTTCCATTCGTCGACATTGGTCAATTGTCGACCGACATCAGTGATATTACCAGTGTCGATAGCCTTCATAATGGTTTTCTGTATCCGTTATCCCCCCTTCACCCCAACTCTTCATCCGACTCTTGAATCTTGCAATCTAATCAATCAATCAGCCAATATTTCCACCATACCTCTCACTCTCTCCCTTAGGTACACACAATAGGCTTCTGCACCAACAACAACATCAGTCGTCTACACCAGCAATAGGTCCTCTGTACAGGCTACATCAACAACAGGCACAAGTAGTCTGCAACATTACTTCTCCAGCAGATATGAGGTAAGTATTTGTTACTCTTTTCATTTCTATATTTCTTTTAATTCATCTGTCATTCAGCCTTCTGCCCATTTGCAACCTTTGTTAGCCCAAACCCAACCTGCTCTTCCCGAATACATTAAAAGGCCTCCTCTATCCCTGTATCCCTTTTTAACATTCTACCCATTTAGCCAGACTCTCAGACCTAGACCCCCAGACCATTCAACCAGACTCTCAGACCCAGACCCCCAGACCATTCAACCAGACCCATAGCCTTTCTCAGACCCATCCACAGAGCAAAAACATGTCCAGACCTCGTCCACAGACTACTACCCTGACCGACCCTAGTCATTTCCCCCACTGACGTTGGTAGACTAACCGACGTCAGCAGTCCTTGACAACTGACGCTGGTAGGACCACCGACGCCAGTGACTTTGACTAGGTTGACAGCAACATTCAGGTAAGCATTTGCTTCCATTTCCTTTTCAATCTTTATCATTGCAGTCTTTTATCATTCTACTATTTATCAGACATCTTTTTATCAATCAGTGGGTTGACATTCCTCAAGCTTTTGGTTCTGGGATCAAGCTTTTGCTTGGCAACCCACCATCTCCTCATCTAACACCTTCTTTGTCTAAGTGTCTTTCTCTTGCAGGTGTCATCCTCCACAACCAAAGAGGAGTTCTCACTATCATCTATAATTTGGTGTGCATGACTACATCCAAGTAACATCTAACCTTGACCATTTCTTAGTTTCTTATTTCTCTCTTTGAATGTAGAAAGCGAATATAGCATAGAAACACGCCCTTTGCTCATTGATTAAAATAATGAACATAGTTAATCATGTGGTCAAATGGGTCCTTATGACTCAAAAATACAGGTAAATTTAGTAATTCAAAATCTTTTGTATAATGATATTCAAGTATACGGTGGGAAAGAGGTTAATTGTTGAATGGGGTAACAATTTCATTAGTATTATGGAATCCATTTGCATTTGAAGTATGGAAAGCTATTTTTGAAGATACCCAACAATGTTCATCATATAAATAAGATATTCGATGGGAATGGTGGTGTTATTAATTGGTGTTATCATTTGTTCTAATCCACCATATTTTTTTAATATAGTCATATGCATATCATTATCCTCATGGATAACATGTGTAATTTCATGATCATTTAATTTAGGATACTTTGGTAGTGGTAATGGATATTTCAATGTATATAATTTTGGTATATCATTTAAATATCTTGGACCATTGGAATAATTTTTTTCATTCACTTTTGGTAAAGATATATTAATTTGATATTGATGAATCTTTGGTAAAGGCACCACTTTTAGAAGATAAATATCATTTAATATAGGTGCCCTAGTGTATATTAGTAGTAATGCCATATTTGGAACATAAGGATCCTATTGATCTTTACTTTCTTAATTATTTCATCTTCTTAATGCCTTAATATTACTTGATAAATATTCATGATCTCTTGGTTATCCTTTCAAAAAATATCAATATCAAATAAAGGCATGAAAAAGTCATCACCCTTGACAAGTGGGATATTGTTTGGAAATGATGGGATAGGAGGGGTTTTAATCAATAATTTTAAAGAAAATCCCCTTTTGTAATTAGTTTTTAAATACTCCATGATATCCTTATGGATTTGGTGAAATCTATCATGATTAAATGAAGGAACACATTTTCCATGTGAAACAATTTTTTGTGTAAAAGGTAAAGGCAAAAGATTATTATCTTAAGATGTATGATTTCATTTTTGAAATGGTGGGAACATGGGATTGATTAGATGGATAATAGCTACCACCATTCTATGATTTTATATTATACACTTGAGTTCTTAGAGGAATGTAAGAGTAATGAATTTTAATTCCTTCCTTCAGGGAGAGTTGAATAGTTTCATAATCAAAGTCATCAAAGTAATCGACATCATCTATTATGAGAGAGATAAAGAACAAAAATATTAGGATAAGGCATGTGATAATAATTTAAATATAATTTTTGGGCCTCCTCCTTATGGTCAAAGAGGTGTCTCAAGGTTTCTAGAATGGAATATTGGAAAGAACTCAGAGGAAATTGATTGGCTGAAAAGGGAAACTACTCAGCAGTGCAAGGAAATTACAGCTTCTTCATGCCTCTCTACAAGGTATGCCTACTTATTTCACGTCTCTCTTTAAAATACCTACGTATTTTTCTGACAAGTTAGAATAGATTCAAAGAAAATTTTTATGGATGGGGCTGAAAGATAAACAGAGAATGTCCTTGGTCAGTTGGGAAAAAGTGTGCCTTCCTAAATCGCATGGTGGCCTCAATATTAGATCCATCTAAAACATGAAAAAATCCATTCTCTCCAAAATCAACTAGAATCTGATTCATAAACATAATGATTGGGGGGAAATCATGCAAGGTAAATATCTCCATGTTATTGATTGCTCCAACTTTTTCCAATAGGCAGGGTTACCCCAGGGATCTGTGATATGGAATAAAATACTAAAATCTAGAAGTCTTATTAAGGGATTAGATGGAAATTGGGAAAAGACATGTCTATTAAATTTTGGAATGACATTTGGATAAAATATAAGGCTCTTATTATGTAGGGGGATTACAAAGAAATTGTTGGCATTGATACTCATTTTTTTGGAGATAAAGTCTGTGATTACATGGTTAATAATAATGGCAATAGGAGCTAGAAAAATTTATTGGATTATTGTGCTCATTGGCTTGATCTCTCCCCTAGAGTTCAAGATGTTTAACAGTTGATTCAGGGGGTCAAAATCCCTCTCTTCCCTTGAGAGGATGAGTAGTATTGGTAGATAGATAAGAATGGTTAGATCTCTATGAAGTCTGCTTATCATTTGATGGTTCCTAAGGTTCATAGAAAGGAGATATGGAGAAAAGTTTGGAACCATAAACTTTTACCAAAAATAAAAATGTTTTGGTGGCCTATTGCTTGTAACAAAATTTTAACCCAAGACAACTTATAGAAGAGAGGGTTGACCTTGGTCAATAGATGCTATATATGCTACTTAAAGGAGGAAACTACTTCTCATCTTTTCATACACTATGATTTTGCCTAGGAATTTTGGGACATAATCGTAAGAAAATTTGGCATTCAATGGGTCTATAATTCTGCCATTAAGGAAGTTATTAATAGCTGGTATCCTACCTTTTCTCATCCTTAGTTCCTTGAGTTATGGAAACAAACTCTACCCTATTTAAACTAGAATTTATGGAAAGAGTGCAACCATATAATTTTTAGGGATACTACTAGAGATGCCTCTTAGGTATTTCATACTTTTTTTAAGACTCTAATGGAAAGTGTCACTAATGCCCATATTCACACTATGGAGAAACCTCTGACTCATGAAGAGGAACAAATTGATGTTAATTTGAAGATCTTAAATCATATTCTTGTTCATAATAATTCCAAAATATTATAGAGACTCAATACTAGATGGAATCCCCTGAAGCCTAACTGGTTGAAACTTAACTTTGATAGGGCCTCAAAGGCTGATGGTAAAGCTAGTGGGGGAGGGATTATAAGAGATGACAAAGGGTGGATGATTGTTGTCTATGCTGGTGGATTGGGCTATCAAAGGAATAATTATGTTGAAGTAACTACTCTTCTATGAGAGATTAAATTGACTATCTCTCTTGGTATCAGGAATTTGAGTATTTAGGGGGACTCTAAAATGGTTATTGATGTGGTTAACAATGTATCAACTACTGGTATTAAGTTGAAAGATATTATTAGGGATATAAAAATTCTACTATAGAAGATTACCAGCGTAGACATCTCACATATTTATCATGAGGGAAATGGTGTTGCAGATGTTTGTGCCGATCTTGGACAACAATATTCAAATTGGTGATGTTGGTGCCAAATTGATCACATCTCTTTAAATATTAGGGATCTCATTCAAAAGGAAGTGATGTGTTAAGGATGAGTCAGATCTATTGGAAAGACAACTCACTTTTCCAGTCCTTTCAAAGGGTGCTGATGTGTATCTTGGAGTACAAGTCCTTTTGTACTTTCCTAATTATCATTTTTGCTTCATTATGCCCCTTAAAAAGGCAGCAGACTACTTCATCATTATGGTGATTGTCATGAAATTATGTTTAAGCACAGGATGAGTAAGTGTCATCTTTGTATGGTGTTCCTAATTATGTGTTGTTTCATCACCATTATCAATATCCTTGATCAAGGGATTGAAGTTACTGCAAATATGACTATGAAAATTTGGGGTTTGTCTGATCTATTTTATAAATCCAACATGGGTGGTGATAGAATCCAAACATAACTCATTTCTTTTTGTGAATTCAAAAATAACCTAGTTTTATAGCACTATTGCAAAGAGGGTGGGATTAGCCTCTATTTGGAGAGGCTCAATAGGTATGAAGAAAACCTTTCTAAATAATTTGCTAGGTCTTAGCAAAATCAGTGAGTCTCTATAGGGGGAATTGGTTTTGAGATTTCAGAGAATGTGATTTCTATGGCTACTGGCATGTCTACTCAGGGGATTAAACATCAATAGAAAACTAAAATTGTGGACCTTTCCAGTCAAAAGCTCTTTCTTTGAGAAGGTAAATAACTAGTTCCCTAATAGGGGGATTTGATTGAGCCAAGCTGCCCAAGCCTTGGGATGGCATGTGTTTTCTCCTCATGAAGTATTTCACCCTGGAAGGGCACTTCACTAGGTTTTAAAACTATCATCTTCCCCTTTTGAATCATTTTAGGTGAAATTCACACATTAGATTTCCTTTTTATCTACTTTCTTCCCTTGACCATTCTATCCTTAGGGTTAGAGCTAAATTAGCTAAGAAACCTGCTAAGAAACCTATCCCGCTTCATCAAGGCCTTATTTTTTGTCTTTACAATTTCTATCTTGCCCTTGAGCCTTTTAAGGCCATTCAAATTGATAGTGGGGAAATTTATTCTAACCCTAGTGCTACCACTATTGTTGAATATCCATGCCATTCCCCTATTTCTACTAAGACTAAATAAGTTTCATTTTTTACTCCTGAGGAGATTCCCATAGACACTCCAGGCTCTATTATGAGTACGAAGTGCAAGAAGAGGAAGAAATATGCTGGTGAAGTGGACACTATGGGGGATACTGTGGGGACCCCAAAAAATCCTTATAGGACCCCCGTGGGTCAAGGTAGAAATTACCATTCGTCTACTAAAACTATTAAAGAAGGTTTCTCCTTAGGAGTTAGGTGATCAGGGTGAATTGCTGGCAAACTTGCTCCCAAAGCTAGGATTATCGACTACTCTAAGATTAAATGTGATGAATCCACTTAGGATGATGAGGCCAAGGACATGGATGTTCAAGAAATCTCTGTGGATGTTGAGGGTAAGTAGGAGACTAAAGAATTAGAGGTTACTACTAAGGATGTTGTTAACTTTATAGAAAATGATGGCAAAGTAGAAAAGATGTTTGTGGAAGAAGCCTATGATGAAATAGAAATTTATGTTTGTTTGGGACCTAAAATTTAAGTCCTAAGGGGTCACATTTAGAAACAAGAACAAAACCTTTCTATTATGCTCCATAATTCTATTTTCTTTAACATTTTTGTGCTACAGGACTTGGGTGTTATTGTTACTACTGATAATGAGGAGAACTCTATGAATCTAGATGACCTTATTAAATCCATGTTTAAGCAAGGAGAGAATTTTCCTCAATTTTTTATTCTATTTTAATACTTTGCTTCCCTGTTATAACTATCTTATTTTATAGTTGTTATTTTTGTTGTGTTTGTTGGGTTAACAGACTGTGATGTTTTTTTTTGAGGCACTTTTGTGCTGGTTGCCTCTATGGCTTTTATGCTACTTGTGAGGGTTTGGCCCCTTGTTTAGCCACATTATATTATCAAAAAACCAATGGTGCTCAAATATTAGGCTCACCAAATGTTTAACACTAAAATATAGATTTGGGTATCTAGGGTTAAGAATATAGCAATGAATAAACACAAGGGTTATAAATAGATCTATAGGATGTCAATTTTTTATGAAACTCAAATAGAACATATATTAATTTATTATACTAAGATATTTTAAAAATGGAAAGTATAATTATGTTTGATATTTTAGTGATAACGAAAATAAGGTACTTATTTAGTTATGATGCTAATACAGATCTAGATCTATAATGGGTAGGATGTAGACTAAAAGGTTATTATGAGATAGTTCCCAAATTATATATTTAGTTCCTTTGTATCCTTAGAAACTTGCATCATCCTTGGGAGGATGTGTTGATGCTAGTTTTTGGATTGGACGTAAGTTTCTTGTATGAAATACCTATTGGAATAAGATGTGACCACTTGGATGCTTCTAGTTTACTCATGACCTTTACTCTAGTGCATTAAGATATGAGTCATGGATTGCCATTCCTTATCAAATAGTAAAACCCTAGTTATTCATCCTCATAATGGTTTTTGGGAAAATGTGTTAGTGGGAACATGGTGTCCACTTACCCTAAATACACATCTATCAATAAGTGCTACCTACAGAGCCAATACTTTGAAGAGAGCCTCAAACTCGTGTAGTTATTCCCTATGTGTTGGTGTGTGTGTGTGAATCATGTGATATGTGATAATAAAGTATAATAGTTACCTAGCTTGTAACTTATAAAATTAGGCACTTGGGCTACTCCTTTAGTACTTTAGACCTATGTATGTGATGTTCCAGTGACTAGTATGAGAATAGGAGAAAATAATAAATATTTTCTCTATTGAATTATTTTGATAATTTATCTTCATTTATTCTAGGTGAGGAATGAGTAAGGGTTGATCTTTTACTTATATCACTCCATTTTGAGTAATAACTCACATTAAAACACTTATGCCAACCAATAGGATGTTTCATTTGCAAATCAGATGAATTTAGGGCACTGGACACTTGCATCAGAGCACGACACCTAAATCAATATAGGTGTCTATCTAATATGTATGTGTTTAGGGAGAGATAAATCAGGTATAGTATTATAACTTATAGAGTAGAAGATAAGAAATTTTTAAGCATTTAGAGAAATATATCTGGGTTCGGTGATTAAGATAAGACTAGTCAAAATAAGATAAAGGCCAAGGGGAACAAGATAGAATAGGTGTGAGACTTGTGAAATTAGGAAAGTATATAATTTAGAGGAACATCCAAGATCTTATTTTACCAATTATTAAAGACTAGGGTGCTATATAATTCAAAAATTGTGTCTACACATGGCTCGAAAATGTAATTCCATTTCCCTAACACATATATTGATGCGATGTGCATTATTGAAGGTAAAGATGCTAATTTGGATTATAATTTTACTAAATATTTATTATGGGATGCTTATTTATGTGATTTACATTAGGATTTTTTTTTTAATATAAACATACCTCTATCAAAATCATAAAAAATGAAAAATTGACACAAAAACTATTGTAAATTCATGAAAATCTACAAGTGAGAATATTATTTGACTAACTCATATTTTTAGATCTAGGAATATAAAAACATCACTCACCTTTATGATTTTTCACATCAATCCATAGTAAATTTATATTCTTATTTAAACCATAATAAGGAAACCAAACATGCATAAGAAAAGGAAAATAATATTAATTTTGGGGCATATCTTGAGGTCACTAGGGTTTTTTGGAGATGACTACATATTAGGCTCCTCCACAATATATAATATCGAAAACAACATGCCAATTAAAATATATTTTAATGATGAAATATTTTGTGAAGTAATGCATATCTACTATGGTTTTCAATGCCATAATGAGTGTTTCATTTCTTATAGAATGCAATAATAAGTATTCTCCATATTTCCTTAGTTAATTGAATCATTTGTTCATATGTTTGCATTAATTTCTTATGCTCAATAATTTATTGATGTCCCAAATGCACCATGAACCTATGAATTACACATATATAACTCAAATTAGGACATGATTAGTGCATAATCCACTATAAAATGAATGAAATCATATGCAACATGGGACAAGAAATTGTTAGGGGACCCTAATAGGGTTAAAATGGGCCACAACCCAAAAAGTTATGATTTATTTTTATTGGAGGAACACCATAAAAAATGGTAAATAAGGAAACATGAGAGATATGAAGGGAGGAGAGGGAAATAAGGGGACATGACAAAAATGACTAGAAACAAATTAAAAATTTACCAATAAGGCCTAATATAGACTAATAAGTGAAAAACAAATGAGTTTCCTTAGAAAATTGTAATTATTTTAGTAAAAAGTTACAAAGGACCATTTTTAGTTGTCTACAAGTACTAGAATCACCAATGATTTCAATGTCCTCAGCCTAAAAATAAATATTAAATACATAATTTGTTATACTAAATTAATATCAATGACCTTAAGCAATAAATTACTTCCTTCAAGTTCTCAAGCATATGTATTTATTTCCATATCATTCTCAACATAAAAATCAAAATATAGTATATGAATAACCCCTCACATTCACCTCAAGCCTTTAGGCAGTAAGGATATCTCAAGCTTATACCTAAGCCATCATCCCTTATTTAATACATGAAAGGAATCTAAGAGGCCTTACGCATTGGATTTCTTCTTTAAGTTTCTCAAGTGAGACCTCCTTTTGTTTATATCATTATATACATAAAAATTTAAATCCACTTCATGAAAAAACATTCTCAATTTCCCAAGAACTCTCTTCATATTGTCCTAAAAAATAAATTCTACTTAATGAACAATCTCTCTCAAGTTATTAAGTGGACATCCGTCTCTCCATATGATTATTGACATAAAAATACTACATATATCTAGAATAATCATGTTAATATTTTTTAACAAATATTTTGTACTATATTATAAATAAATTAATTAATAAATTTGTAATCATAAACTACATATATAATAATCATATATAGGATCATCAATACTCATTATACATATCTTTTGTATTTGTTTTCCTCAAAAATAAAAGTGTAGTATCAGAATAGGTTTGCAAACTGAGTATACTATAAAATATCATAACATTATAGTTTACTATAATATCATTTATGCATGAATATATTTTATAGATTAATTAGAAAGATTAATAAAAACCTTTATGTAGTATTTTTACATTAAATTTATTTATTTGATTTTTTAAAATAAAATTGTAATGTCATAAAATGTTATGCTTATACATTTTAAATGGATTTGTGAATGTTTTATTAAGTAATATAGAATAAATATTTACATGAAATGAAATGTTATATAAAAAATTAAAATAATTAATTTTGTTGTTATAAATTAATAATTTTAATTTTAATAATGTGAAAAAGAATTATAGATGATACCAAGAAAATTTTGATGGGGATAACACATTCTTCCTTCATTCACACATATTGTAAGGGGAATGGGGTGGCAGACTTACTTGCTAATATAAGAGCTGGTCTCCCTCTTTTATCGACCTAGCATGTTGGATGCCATGTCCTTAAAAATTTCATGTCAGAAATCCAAAATGAAGTCACTTATGGATAGGATGATGACATAACCATCAAACACATGGATATTACATCTTAAGAGAAGGCATTAAAAAATCATAACCTATCATCATTTATATATGTGGAGAGTTAACAATAAAAGGTGGGATAAATCATGCACTTAAAGTTTATTTCAATCTGTTGGGTCTAAGTCTTACTAGGGTTCAAAAAATTTCATCTTCAGCTTTCAAGCTATAACTAAGATGGGCAAAGATAGGGTTACACTTGAACCAACATCTTTCTTAGAGTTCCAAAGAATGAAAAAGGTTTGGAGGAAGCTCAATAGAGGGGGCCTCACTAAATTTATGTTAAGGTTCACTAATCATGATGTTGACTTATAAAAAAAAAAATTGTGGTAATGAAACAAGTGGGTTGTCAAAGTAAGAGACACAAGAATCTATGTAAAAGAGGAGCTGATAGGTGAATCTATAAGGATGTCATGTGAAGTAACAAATGTATTCAAAGATTAATACAAAAAAATAAGAACTCTTACAAAGGTTTTTTCAAACTAATGACATCATTAAAATGGATAAAAAGGGGTTTCCTCACTCAGATCTTCCTCATCATTAGGTTGAAGTCTGATTAAAGATAATGAAGTATATCACCCTCAAATGTAAGTATAGTGTCATTTTTTCAAATCAATTCCTTTTATTGAACCATTTTCAAGGCTTCAAAAATATCCTTCCTTATTACCTCCTAAAATCCTTAGAGATCACTACTCTCTCATACCAGATCAATAAATCCAATATCGTCATCTAATAGGGCCTTATTCTCCTACTTGTAAAACATGGTGAGAGATCTTAGGGTAGTGAGGTTCCACTAGAGGGGTCCTTTACTAAGTAGGACTCCCCCAAGGAATATCTTTCCTCATAATCTCATTCCATAATAACTATATTTTTGCATCCTATCCCTAGTTCCAAAAGATCAACCAGGGATCCTCCCTTGAAACTCTTTATTTTTAAGCTTAAACCCCTCTTAGTGGAGGAAGGAAACTTAGAGGAAGTGATAGGGAAATAAAAGACACCCCTAGTAGAAGAAATTAAAAAAAAACAAGGATCATTCGGAAAGGTTTAATAAAAAAACTTCATGAGGCAGGGATATGTTTAGTTGGTTTAATCTAAGACTGGAATTCCATGAACAAGGAGGTCACCAAAATGATTCAGTCTTTCTATCAACTAGCAAAGGATGAAGGGACCCCCCTGAAGAAACCTATCATGGAGGTGAATACTTATTCCTCTAAGCTCCCCTAAAAATTCCCCACTAAGAAGACCCCTGTGAAGGAACAACTACAAAAGAGACCCAAAATGATCTTGCCTAAGAAAGATGCAGAAGACCTAGGAAATAAAACTAGGCTAGAATCACAAAAAGTATAAAGGTCATGTAGGAGAAGGTGATAAAGGCTATGAAGGTACATATGGAGGGATCCTCCTCCTATAATAGTTTCATCTTTTACTTTCCTTTTTATTTTTGTCCTCCACATGGATAGTTAGTTGTTAGTTATATTTTTTGGTTTTGTATCTCAACCCACGGGGCTTGCTCTTTTCTATTGAACTTTTATATACTTTGGTTCCTATTTCTTATAAAACTAAGATTTTTACCATATGAAATTAAAAAAGTATAAAAAATAATTATCAATATTGCTTTATATTAGGTTTAGACTAATGGGTGATTAATTCCCCTTTTAAAATAAATGTAATTGACTAGTGTTTTATTATTCATAAGAGATGGGATTATGAAATAAGTTTGTTTATTTGAAATTTCTATTGTTCATTTGTAATATGATTATCTCTAAGGTTATATATATCTTGCATCAAGATAAGATAATTCCTACCCTATTATATGGGGAATATTTTTGGCATTAATATTTATATAAATACATGTTTACAAACATTTCTTGTTGGTATAAAATATTATTATTATTATTATTATTATTATTTATCCATAGTAATTAGTATCAGAACCTATAATTTAAGAAGTTATTTTATGTATCCACTCTATGAAAAAAATTGTGCAACTTAGATTACACTTGCAGGAGATTTTTGGGCTCATTTAGGTGCAAACAAGTTCTTATTTTCCCTCTTAGTTGTACAATTTTTTGATAGTGTAAGTCATGCATGCATGTTTTGGAGGTAATTATTTTATAGTAGAATGTGTGTTGAATTTTTTGCCATATCCAATTTATTTGAATCATTTTAATTGAATCATTACATCCCTTTGGTTCTTTAGAAACTAATTGGTCCTTATCTATCCTATGTTGCTAGCATAACAACCTATATGTTATTTTTTTATAATATCTTGAATTTCATACATAATTAAGACCTAAAATTTTCCTATAACTCATGTCTATAACTCATCCCTATACCCATCCATAATTTTCCATAAATGTTTGGATTAGTTTTTATGATGTTTGCAATTTATCTATTGTCATTATGAACCAACCATATAATTTTATGCAATTTTGAGCCATACAGATCAAATTTTTGGGTTTGCTTTTCCATCATGATCTTAAGTCCATCATGTTCCTTTGTAAAAACCTTTTTATAACTTTGTATGTTATCAAACAATGTTTTGAGATTTTGGAAGTCACTATAGTGATCTTAGTCAACATTCTAACTAGAAGATTAGTTTTCTATTGTATTTATCCATGTGGAACAAATTTTCTTGATCTGATTATTGGAGTAAGTTTTTTGCTTCATGTACATCAACTTGAAACCTATCATACACCTAAAATAATTATTGTATAGTTGTTGTGTGGTGTACAAGTTGGTAGATTGTTCAAAGCATGAAAAGAGGAATAAAAAGGTGTCTAATCTATTTTCCCCTACCACCTAAGCAAAATCACGTGGGTTTTCACATTTTTAGGTGAGTTTACTATTTTTATCATTTATATACCTAAATTTATACATAGGAGGACTAGTCAATTAATTTTTTTCTAAAACTTAGGCACAAGAGGTCTAGTGTTCAAATCTCTAAAAGTAATTTTTTGCCAATTTTTTTGCAAAAGGACAAAACCATAAAAAGACAAAACAAGAAAAATGAAAAAACTAGAGGGATTGTATCATTTATTTCTCCTAATATAATTTTCCATTTTATGTAATTTAAAATTGAAAATTATAATTTTTATTATGTTACATCCAAATTCCTCGCTAAGTAAATTTACTTGATTATCTATGGATTATCTATGATTGATTATTACTAGCTAAACTGTAAGTCATATAATGTTATGGGGCAGTTGTATGTTTCTTAGATTTAATGATTTGTGTTTTATTATTTTTGAAAATTAGGTGTTTAATTCCTAATCAAATAAAAGTCTGATTAAATGTAAATGAGTAATTAATGTGTCTCAGTTAGCCTACTGATTTGTGTAACTAGATATTTATTTTACCTTTTCTAAAAATAGTAAGAAGTGTGTAGAAATCAAACTAAGCTTATCCTAGGCTGAAATGGATGATACAATATCTATAAATTATTGTGCAGGGATGGTATCTTATCGTAAATAGGACCCAAAACTCTATTTTTATATTGGATAGGAGCACCAAACTTAGGACACCCTGTTACTTGGTGTTGTAGTCTACTTTCTAAAATTGTTGTCTACTTCTATCATTGTTGTTCACTTTTGATGGTTTTTTCCTAGAGGTTTAGTTTTTTAAGGTTCTGCTTGGTAGGCCTATAACACCCTAGTATTAAAATATTGAAGCCTGGACTTGTGTGGAGCTCAATGTGTGTCTGATTCAATCTTTGAAACCCTTAGGATCTCTTGGTACTTGAACTTGAGTAGCAAACTTTGGAAATATATAAGGGGCTAACGTGTAAAGGATATGATGGATGCATTCCACATCTTGTGTGTGGGCACGAAGTCTACATACCAAATCTCTGAAGAGGGATCAAGGTAATGTAGTTCTCTTATTTGAAGTGCTTGGTGTAATTGTGTGATGTATGCAACTAAATGTGAAATTAGAATGTACTTTGGATGACTAGAGACCATTACAAGTACTTGAATAAGATTTAATTCTTCTTGGAAGGTTGTATGTAGAGAATAGGGAAGAGTGTTTGAGTGTACTTTCTTATATTCTTATTTTTATGGATAAGAATAGGGAAGATTTAACCCTTCTAAATGGACATTGAATGGACTTTTATGGGTAAATTAATGATCATGGGTTAGATGAGATTGAATTAGGTTGATAGGGGAAAAAATAAGCATCTAGGAACTTTGATCATTTGAGACTAAAGTGAACTTGGACAAAAAACACCAAAAATAGGACACCCCTAAATTTTGGTGCTCTTATCTAAATTTATCACTATTGTACTAAGAGGATGAGCCCTAGGTGGATGGATCTAGGTCCAATAGGTCTTCTTAGGTCTCAAAAAGGTAATTCCAGGAAGCTATGAGAATCTAGGAATTAGTGAAAGTCTAGCTGGGAAAGGTTGAGTGAGCAAGAAAGCAGACCTATAGGTTGGGTGCTATTAGCCAATCCTATGTCATCCAATTTCAAATTTTATATGATTATATTTGATTGCCTTTTATTTTAGTGATGCAACAAAGTGAAATACTAGGATAAAGGAAAAATAGAAAGCATACCTAAACTTACTTGTAAGGGGAAAAGCTCATGAAGTATGATGTTGGATGTGCATAGGGAGAGCATGTTGTGATGTGTGAATATATAAATAAGAACATGAAGTCGAATAGTTATTACTAAATATATTATATATAAAATAATAACATATAAAATATGAGTAAAGGAAGAGAAAGGAATGAATATACCTAACTGGGTACATGAACCAAAACAAAACCTGTTGTGATGCTAGATTATGCTAAGTATGTGTTGAATCAAGAGTAATATCATTAATAGAGTTGAGTATTCAATTCCTCAGAATGTGGCTCTAGAATGTAAATTCAAGCCCTTTAGCTCCATCATTTTCCAACTAAGTGAAGTTAATGAATCATGCATATACTGATCAATGTCTAGATTATATGTCTAATCCCTTTGAATAGGTGGCTTGAGAATAAAAAGGTTGGCCCTTTGTCACCATCATTTCCCCATGAAATGAAACTATGAAGTGATACCAATATAGAATAGATGTCATATGAGATGGCTCATGGAACCCATGAATGTGATGAAAATTTTACACTGTGTCATGGATATCCAAATGTATAATAGAAATTATGCCCCTCTTGGCCATTTCAAAAGATAGAGATTAGACTTGTATGAAAGCCACTCCAAAACTTATGTACTAGGCTTATATGAAATCTAACTCAAGAAATCAAGGACTCAAAAATATAAACATGTATTAAATTTTAACTTCAATGTGATGCCAACCAATTTTAG
Organism: Torreya grandis; assembly: GCA_037957365.1. Classification (NCBI taxonomy): domain Eukaryota; kingdom Viridiplantae; phylum Streptophyta; class Pinopsida; order Cupressales; family Taxaceae; genus Torreya; species Torreya grandis. Next base: position 1,049,296 of record JARHVA010005134.1, read on the forward strand.
ATGGAGTAAGGCATTGAAAACAAAAGAAGATCATTGTGTTACGCACATTTCCCACAATCACTGATGTTTGTAACGTGGATTCTAATTTGGAATTTATGGCAATTTCCCAATCTGAACTAAAAGTGAAAACCATCATGCCATGCATGATAACCCCTAAATCTAAGAAAACTATGTTGAAATTAGTGAATCTAAAGGATCAAGAAGTGCAAAAACTATCCCTAAGCTAAACCTTTTATTTATTTCTAGAAACCTTGAGTTTTTTTTTTCATGGATAGGACCACCAAACTATGGGCATCCTATGATTTTAGTGATACTATCCATTTCTTGTGCTATTTCCATTTTTGGCATTGTTATGCAATGTGAAAATTGACTATTGATTTGAGACTATTCCTATTTTTTTGCTCTAATTTGATTGGTTTGACATCTAGACTTTATGCTAACTATTATAAATGATACTATTTCAATTGATAAGAGGTTTATCTCTATAATAAATCCCCTATTTGATACCCCATCTTTTGAGGGTAGGAATGATAAACCTACAATGACTACCCTAAGAAGAAAAAGGTTTTGCAAGTGTGTTAATTTGAATATATATGATATATCATTTGATATTTGAAAATATATTTCAAGATATAGCAAATTTTTGTACTGATATATTTTTATATCAATAAGGGTATGCTTAGATAGATATAACAATGTGAAAACATATACAATGTACTAAATTGGAACTAGGAATGTTAATTGTTGGTTGTTAATTGGAGGGATGGATCATGATGTCCATCATGGCATCCGAGAAAGAAAATAAAATGCATGATAGAGATCATGAAATTGCACACATTTGACAAGCAACAATCAAACAAGTAAGAATAAATAATCAAGAAGCAAAAAACATACTAGATGAGCCAAGGGGCCATGAAAACAAGGGACATGGGCACATGTTACTCAAACTATAAATAAGCATGGAAGACATGTGAAATAAGAAGAGTTGGCACATAGGCCACAGACATATAGAGGAGTAATAATAAAGGAAATTAGCAAATGTCTTAAGGCACAACATGAAAAAGAAGAAAATGACATTGGAAAATGTCTTAAGGCACAAGTAGGAGATAAATTAGAATTGAAAATGCAATCAGACAAGATAAGTTAAGTAATCAGAGAAAACATGTAATAATTAGAAAAATACAAGCACATCTAACTGATCAATGTAAATGTGAGAGTATGTAAAACATGTGTAGTACAAGATTAGGGATATGATAATAAATACACAAGTCATAGATACTAGTGAGATATCGATATAGTATTCTATGTAATATATAAAGTAACGTCCATCAACATGATAATTTAGAGTGTGTGGTATAGGAATGACATAGCTTGGATGGTGTAATCATGTAGAAGATGCCCTCAGTTGGTATATATAGCAATGTATGTCTTGAATGTAGAAGTAGAACTCCCCCTCTATGGGTATAATTAAGCAATCAAGTAGATGGATGTCACTGCACATACTCAAAGAAGATCAAGTGAAGCATGGTAATGTATAAAATCAACATACAATAGCATGAAATAAAAAAGTTAAGTCCTAGCATGATAGTTGTGATGTAAAGCATGGATGATGCATACAATCTAAATATGTTTGGCATTTTTGAATTTTTTTTAATGTTTTTGTATATATATATATTTTTTGAAAATATTTGAACTATTTACAATTAATGTAGGAGATAATATGTATAATAAATGATAGAAATAAAATATGTACAATCAATGCTGGAAAGAAAATATGTACAATCAATGCTGGAAAGAAAATATGTACAATCAATGCTAGAAAGAAAATATGTACAAGAAATTTTGGAAATAATATATGTACAATCAATGATAGAAATAAAATATGTACAAGTATATACATCATAATATAAAATACTAGACTGGTGGTGGGAAGAGATCCAAAGATGGAGCTTGTTGGGGATGAAAATAGAGGAAAGGATCTCATACATCATCAAATTCATCAAGATCATCATATGCTAAAAATGATATGTTTATGATGGCATCACGTTGAAGGTGAACTGAGGGTTTCTCTAGTGGTGGAGATGTTGATTCTACTCTTAGATGTTTCACCTTGCTAGTAAGTGACTTTAGTGGAAGTGGTGAAGTTGGTATTACTAGTGGTGTTGGTGGTTCTATAATCTAAATAATACCATGATCTTGTAGTTTATTCAATCTCTACTATAAGGCTATGCATGATTTTGTATCATGTCCTATAATCTTATGAAAGGTATAAAATTGTGGTTGATTTTGTGACAATTTGCTAGTAGATATATGGCATACTATAGGTGTTGTGATAAATCCATGATCAAGTAATAACTATAACATAAATTATGGTTGATTTTGTTTGCTGACTACCTAAATCTAAATAATATCATCTATATCCATATATGTAACCATGTGAATTATATGTGCCAAATGAGATGACTATGGTTATGAATGTGGAGGATGTCCTGAAAGTGTAGTGTGAGATGCTAAAATAACTATAAGATGTGGTATGAGAGATATAGAGTCATCTCTATACTATCCTAGGATGACTAGGAAAAAACTCAACACACAAAAATAATCATCTATGAGTGTGGGTGTTGTATCATCATCTAAAGAAGCTTATAAATCTGTATCAACATCATGTACATATACTAACTCCAAATTTACCGTTAGGGGTAACTATGCTATAGGAGTTTCCTCAACTATAGTAGTAGAAGAAGGTGATGCTACGAAAATATATGTAATTGATGTAGTAACTATGGAATCAACTGTAATTATTAGTACTATTGTCAATGATGGTGGATGTGTAATAGGTGTCAAAACTATGACCACTAGAGTGGCTGAAATGGAAAAAGCTGCTATGATTGGCAAAAGAGATGGTGTTGATGGTGAAACTATAAGTAGAGTAGCATGGGAGTGTTTGTCTCACCAACCTCATATATATGTATTTTATCAAGTGAAATGTTATGAAGTGTTGGTTGTACTATGAGATATGGTGTCCCATCTGATGAAATTATCAAAGATGACTCTGTAAGTTGATAATATCTAAATGGTTCGTTGTCTTTTGGACATGTATATAGATATCCCTCATGGAAAAAATTAATACATCGATGGAAATTTGAAGGGATAGCACCCATAATATGTATCCAAGGTCATCCGAGTAAAATATTATAATGAAGTGGACTTGGCATGACCTAGAACTGTGTTGGGAGGTTTTTTAGCCCACCATGATATCTAAAGTAATATTACCTACTATTTGTTATGGTATATCATCAAACCCTTGGATGTTCTTATATGTTTTTTAAATTAATGTAAAATCTACACCCATTGCCTATAAGAATGTTATATTTCAATATTTATTTCAAAACCACTATTGACAAGAACTCTCTTGAGTAAATTGGTTTTGACTTATACATGTATGAATAGTAATTAATTTTGATCAATAATTATCTCACAAGGCATTTCCTCACTATCAAAACAAATTGAATCTTCTATAGTTTTTAGAGTATTGACCACTGATGCAAAATAAGAAGGTTCCAAATCAAGATGCATAGAAGTTTAAGTGAGTGCCTAATAAAGAATGTCCTTGAATACATTATTTTTCTAAAGTAGTTATGACATGGAAATTTTAGTTAGAGTGTTTCTCAATTGATAAATAATGTTATATGCCTTATACAAATCTACATATGCTGGTTGGTTGAGCTTAAGACAGGTTGTAATAGCAAGATGATAGGGCTCGTAGGTAGGCAGAGGAGGCAGAGTTGCACGTTGAGTGATAGCTCTAACCACAATATCTACTATCTATATAAGACTTGTAGTTATTATGGGAGGAGAGCAAAGATAATTGATGGGTCAATGAGGTGGAGGAATAAAAGGTGTCAATTGAGCTCTTTGGTGATGGATAGTGACCTAGGGAAGAGTAAAATGGACCATGCAACATGACTTGGTACATAGAAAGGGATCCAAGGGAGGTGATGCAGGAGATGGTTTTACATATTTAAAAATAAATTTCTTAACATCATCTGATGCCATGAAAAATAAATATGAAATTCAAATAATAAAACTTTTTACTAACATATGATAAACTTCATTGTTCATGTACATGATAGGATCAATAATGGAATCTTTATGATTTGCAACAAATGTAAGAAAAAAATTGTAGATGAGAGAACATTATTTTTGTAATTACAATTTTTTCGTATGAGTGTAAGATGATACCATAAATAGTAAATGAGGAACTAGTATATGCAACTAAGGATTATTCAAAAATATTTGTGCAAAAATACTACGACTGTTTGATTTTTGAATTTATTTCCTATGTTTGATATGCAACTAAATTATCACCAAATGATGTGAAAAGTACTAGAAAATAACTAAGAATATATTTGATACAACTTGAATTTTGAATGATTTTTTTCAAAATTAGTACAATAATTTTAAAAAATTATAGAAAATTTGTAGTTTTAATTTCGAAAACTAGAGGAAAAATTGGAAAATATTTCTAAAATTAGTAGTATATTTTTCCTAGTGTTTTGAAAGTATTTGTATGAAAATAGGACCTAGTATGTGTAAACTAGGGTTTGGGTGAATTTATTAAAAATATTTCAATTAATTTTTAGTTTTTTTTTAATTTTTAAATTTATAAAAATCAAGAAAATATTGTAAAAAATTAGCCCTAAGGTTTCTAGGGTTTTTGTGCAAAAATTTGAAGTATGTCGGGTTCACCAAATGTTTTATTCTTTTTGGAAATTAGGTGCTTAATTCATAATTAAATAAAGGTTTGAGTAAATGTAAATGAGTAATTAATGTGTCTCAATTATCCTATTTATTTGTGTAAATAGATGTGTATTTTACCTTTTCTAAAAATAGTAAGAAGTGTGAAGAAATCAAACTTAGCTTATTCTGGGTTGAAACAGATGATGTAGCATCTAGAAATTATTATGCAAGGATGGTAGACTATCATACATAAGACCCAAAACTCTATTTCTATATTGGATAGGAGCACCAAACTCAGGACAACCTACTACTTGGCACTATAGTCTAATTTTTGGCACTATTGTCCACTTCGGGTGATGTTGTCCACTTATGGCATTGTTGTCCTTGTGTTTTAGTTTTTTTGGGTTCTACTTGGTAGGCTTGTGACACCCTAGAAATAAAATATTGAGGCTTGGATCTATGTGGAAGTCGTTGTGTTTCTAGTTTAATATTCAAAACTCTTAAGAGTTCCTAGTACTTGAACTTGAATAACAAACTTGGGAGAGAGAGAAGGGGTTAGTGTGTAAAACATACACTAGACACACTTCACACCCTATGTGTGGGTATACTGCCTACATAACAATAATCTAAAGAGGGATCAAGCTAATGAAGTTCTCCCATTTGAAGTGTTTTGTGAAATTATGTGATGTATTCAATTAGATTTGAAATTAGAATGTACTTTAGATGACTAGAGATTGGTATGAGTGCTTAAATAGGATTGAATTTGTCTTGAAAGGTTGTATGCAAAGATTAAGGAAGATTGCTTGAGTGTACTTGCTTGTATACTTGTTTTTTATTATTAATGATTGTCAACCCTTCTAAATGGAAATTGAATGGCCTTTTATAGTGATATTGATGATTGTGGATTATATTTGCTTACATTAGGTTGATAGGGGAAAATATAAGCATCCAGGGAAATCTGACCATTTGAGACTAAGGTGAACTTGGACAACAACACCAGAAACAAGACACCCTTGAATTCCAATGCTCCTATCCAAATTAGGTGTTATTGTCCTAGGAGGATGAGACCTATGGGTATGGATCTAGGTTTGAGAGGGTTCTTAGGTCTTAAAAAGCTAAGTTATGAAAGCTACAGGCAATTGGGAATTAGTGAAAGTTTAGCTAAGAAGGGTTGAATGAGCAAGAAAGAGGACCTATAGGTTGGGTGCTATTAGCCATGCCTAAGTCATCTAATTTAATATTTTATATTATTATAATTTCATTGTTCTGAATTACTTATAATGTATATTATTTATATTATGATCATGTTAATGTGTTGTTTCAACATTATTTTATGATATACATGTCATGATATTATGGACTAACTACCTATTTTTGTGAGGTTGATGCAAGAGAAACTCAATCCTCAAAACATGATGAAGGGAGAGCATTATCGAAGAGGGTGATGTAGATGGATATGCTGGGATATGATAGATAAATAATATATAACCCTACACATACCACATTAGTTAGTACATACTAGATATATAGTAGAATTACAAATGCTAGCATGATTATGATGACTAGTTGCATTTAGATAAATGTTTCTATATTTTGATAATTGAGTATATATGCTAGTTTATGTGGAACTAACCTTGTAGGATTTTTATTATGGTTGATATAAATATGGATTGGATTAATAAAGAGGGTAATACCATTTTTTGATTAAAATAATATTAATGACTTATTAATATTAAGTTGTATTATTATTAATAAATAAATACATTCTAATGAATGTATAAATAAGGAAAAGTGGTAAAAAAGGAATAAATAGATGAAATAGTTGTTTTGATTTTTATAAATTAGTAAATAAAGAGAAATAAAATAAATAAAATCAAAATTGGGAACTACATATTTGGGAAATTGAATAAATAAAAAAAGGAATAAAACTAATAAAAACATAAACATAAAAATAAGAGAAGCGGGGCACAACATAAAGGGGGAGAGAAGGGAAAATGGAAAGAAAAGAGAAGGGTAGTCAAGTGGAGTAAAATGAGAAAGACTAAAGCTAGTAAAAAGATGGTGCCTTACCAATTCATAAGGTTAACCAAGTAGGTGAAACCTTAAATTTTGTGTGAAGTTTGTTATTTATGTATGAAAAATCTAAGATTATTGTTAAATAAAGACCATAAAATAAAATATGACTAAGTAAATAGAGATTTGAGACATACAAAAATATATATATACTTCCCATTACATGATATTACTTTGATGCATATGTGTGTGTGTGTGTGTGTGTGTGTGGGGAGGGGAGGGGCGGGCGGGGAGGTCGGGCTTTATCTTCTATTCATCCTAGGTGATATCTTTAAAAAACATAGAAAGTATATATGCTAGGTGATTTGTGTTCATGGGGATTGAGTTTGAACAATGGTATATTAAGCAAATTTCATAGTGAATAAACAATGACTTATATGTGAAATTTTGTTACTTGTTCAAATCAACCACCTCTATATGGAGGTCTGATCAGGGAGTATAAGATGCAATATATATGTTAACACAAATTTTTTATATTATTGTCAAGCTATATGAATAATTATATACTGAGTTGTCATTACAAGAATAAATATTATAGCAAGAACTCCCCCAAACTAAGTGAATAAATAGCAAAACAGGAGTTAATTCCTTATTTACAGCAAAATGCCATAAAAAATTAATGACTTATCAAAACAAAATAATGATATAGCATAATAGATGTATCAATGTAAGAATTTGAAATGACTGAGTATCATATTTAAATTTCTAAATGGAAAAATAATGATGTTTTTTAAATTACTAAAGTGTGAATTCTAGGTGGATGTATTGCAATGTATACTTGGTTGGTATTCATAGTTTAATAAAGTGCCATAGTTATATATATATATATATATATATATATATATATATATATATATATATATATATATATATATATATATATATATAGGTTTATCATAGTACTATAGTTTAATATGCATAAAATGAGTTACTAATAAGTTTAATACTATTAAACGACTATTTATATATACCATCATACTTATGACTATGTAATGAATAAATGTTTAATATATGTAATGTGAAATATTAAAATAAATCATTATACTTATGGCTATTTAAATATAGTGGTTATTATGATAATGTAAAGCAAAATATTAATATGTATCAACTATTTAATAAATTATTGTATTTTGGTACACTGTTTAATATAGTAATATGTACTATCAGTAAGTCGGTAATGTTAATATATATCTTATCATTAAATATAACATTGACAACTAGTTTTTATTATGTAATCCATGAAGAAGTCTATATATATGCCGTGTGAACTTCTTTAAATCAGAGTATTGTATGGTATAAATTTATCATATAAAATGGGCAATGCATGTTATCATATTCATTTTATGTATTTGAGTTATTATATATTCCATACCTCACTGCTAAAAATGTTGTAGATACTCATACCATGCTCAAAAATAGTCTTGAATAATATAAATAAAATCATGTGGTAGATATTGAGTATAGCAACTCATTAGAGTTATAATAACATGCTTTTATAATCAATAGTATACCAAACTAGGTATATATACATATATGTATACACACACACACATGTATGTATATGTATATGTGTATATATATATATATATATAAATATATATATATATATATATATATATATGTATATATGTGTGTATATATGTGTGTGTGTGTGTGTATACACACACATATATGTATATGTATATGTATGTATATATATATATATATATATATATATGTATGTGTATATATATATATATATGTATATGTATATATATATATATATATGTATGTATATGTATATATATATATATATATGTATGTATGTATGTATATATATATATATATGTATGTATCTATGTATATATATATATATATGTATATATATACACACATACACATACATATACATACATACATATGTGTGTGTATAAGATTTTAGTAATGTATAAACACAATGATAATATAATATGCAATGACATTATTGGTATAAATATGTGAATACTTAAGCTAGTGAAAGTATATGTGTGATTGTGCATTGTGCCATATTATTCTATAATTTAGTAAGATATGTATAGTTTATCAACATTATATATTCTAGGTGGATGAATATGCCATGTTACAGTGTAACATAGAGGTTAATAGGAGTTTATACTATGTACTACTATTGGCTTTAAGTCATAATCAAGTAAATTAAGAGATATATAATTGCTAGTGTATATGATGTCACAGATAGTAAATGTAACTAGTTTATATTGAAATGGTTAAAGTCTATACCTGGGGATAGTTAGCTAATTGTTTTTGATAAAGTAAGGTGGCAAACCAGGGGCCGAACCCTTGACAACCAAAAAAGACAAGAGGGAAAATAAACAAAAAATGCCTTCACAGAGACGACAGCATAGCTGAGAACAACAGACAGAAACAAAACACAAGCAAGAGAAAGACCAAAGTTAGAGAGGTCTCCCCTTACATAACTATTGATTTGATAAGATCATTAAGTTTCTCATTCTCTACATTTTCAGCATACTCAGTATTACCCACCACTTCCAGCATAGACATGTTGAGTAGAATTGTATTTTGAAGCCCTTTGGTGAAGACCTTCTCTAGCTTTTGAATGTGGTCCTTCAAGGCCCTAATTTTAGTTTTCCAATCAGTCTCATTCTTAGTGCCCCACTAGCTTCCTCAACATACATTTTCCCCTTATTGTCAGTAGTTTACATAGTGTCAGCACCCTGCTCCTTAGTAACCTCAAAATCCCTAGTAGCCTGCTTCCCTCCAGTGTCCTCCAAAATTTCTTGGATTTCCAGCTCCTCAGACTCTTCCTCCTAGGTTGCTTCTTTCGAAGCACTTTCTGAATAATCAATCAATCTAGCCTTAGGGGTGGGTTTACCAGCAATCTGCCTCGACCTTCGAACACTAGAGGGGAATCCTTCCTTATTCATTTTGGAAGGCTTGTGAGATTGGCCACCTTGGCCCCCCGTGGCCCTACCCAAATTCTTGTGGGTCCCTTCCATAGTCTCTTTAATATTTTCTTCCTCTTCATCAACCTTTCTCTTCTTAACCTTCTTGCTTGCAAAGGAGCTAAATGTATCAACAGGGGTCTTTTCAAGGGTGGAGAAAGAGACATCTTTTTTTTAGTAGGAGCAGGGTAAACCCAAGACTCATCAATAGCATCACCGGACACCAAGTTGGAAGGAATGTCTCCACTATCAAATCTGATATTCCTGGTTGTATCAAGGGTGTGGTGAAAGTTGTATAGGTAGAAAATTAGCCCCTAGTGTAGGGGAATAGGGTTTATATCTGGCTTCTTAGCCATTTTAGCTGTCACCCTCAAGACAGAGTGTTCCAAAAAGGAGAGTAGGTAAAAAGGAGAGTAGTAATAACATTGCACCTAAAATGATTTAACAAAGGAAGGTGGTAATTGTAGAACCTAGTAAATCACCCCTCTAGAGTGAAGTACTTCATGAGAATGAAGCACACTCCATCCCATGGCTCTAAAAGTTTAGCACGCTCGAACCCTCCTCGATACGGGATGAGTTCTTCTTCCTCACCCAAATATAGTTTATGGCTAGCCATATCCATGATTTTGGTTTTCTTTGAAGTTTTATACCCTGCATGGTCATTCCTATGGCCATAGAAATCACCTTTTTAAAGATTTCAAAACTAATTCCACCCACTGTGACACAACTATTCAACTAGGATCTCACGAACTACTTGGATAAGTTTTTGTCATAACCATTCAGTCTTTCCAAATATGGGTTGATACCCCCTTATTTACAATTATGCCAAACCAGTGGATTATCTTTAAATTCATAGTAGGAGACAGGTTCATTTTGAATGCAGTCTCCCCCCATTTTGTATTTGTAGACCTAGATAGTGGAGTTCCTAAGTTCCACCTTCAGCTTTGAACTGGTAGTTAACCCTTGCTTCTATTTATGCAAAATGTAGATGTGATAGCTCATTTTATGAAATGACCTGCAGCGATGACGTTGTCTACTCCCATACTTGAAAATAATTTTCCCTTGATTTTTATGATGAGACCCGCACACCTCAACCTCATGATACAATGAATTATGAATGATTACCAAGAATGTAATAAGGTTATCAAGTTCTAAGATCCATGATAGCCCTCTCCATGTGGACCACCTTTGAGAGCTATCCTTGTCATCAATGCACCTCATTCTTGACAATTCATCTCATTTTGAATGATCTCCCTAATGTTTAAGGGAATATAAACACCTTGTTGCCACACCCTCCAACCTAAAAATTGCTAACCAAGGTTAGCACAAGCATCAACGACCTTGTTACCTTCTCTGTAGGTATGGGAAATCTCAACTTCAGAAAACTTTTATAAAAGAAATTGGATATTAGTAATGATGTATTTTAGCTTGATTCCCACATTTGATGCTTTATTAATGGCATCTATGACCATCTTAGAGTCTCCCTGTATATTCAAGTTCATTATTCCTAGGGATATATCTAACTTTAATCCCCATAGTAAGGCCATTGCTTCAGCATACTTGTTACTCTAGCACCCAATTCCACCATTATAGATAGTAGACATCCATCCTTTATCATTCCTTATAATTCCTCCACTAGCTTTACCATCTAACTTGGATGCCCCATCAAAGTTGAGTTTCATCCAATTAGGTTTAGGGGGGATCCATTTAGTATTAAGTCTCTATAGCATTTTGGAGTTATTATACCCAGGGATCTGGTTTAAAACATTCCATTTGGCTATAATTTGGTTTTGAATTTGAGATAGGGGTTTTTCCACAATGTGAATATGAGCTATTTTAACACTTTCCATAATGGTCTTAGCAAAAGAGTTAAACACCTGAGAAGCATTTCTAGCAGTGTCCCTAAAAATTTTGTGATTGCACTCTTTCCATAAAGTCCAACTCAAACATGGCAGAGCTTGCTTCCATAATTCCATAAGCTAGAGATGTGTGAAGGTTGGGTTCCAAATGAGAATTGCTTCTTTAAGGTCAAAATTGTAGACCCATTCAATACCAAAGTTGTTAAGTATTTTGCCCCATAATTCCCAAGCAAACTCACAGTGGATAAAGAGGTGTGAAACTGATTCCTCTTTTGAACCACACAGGAAACATCTGTTAACTAGAGTAAACCCTCTCTTTTGAAGGTTATCCTGAGTAAGGATTTTGTTATGAGTAGCAGCCCACCAAAACATGTTAATTTTTGGAATAAGTTTATGATTCCAAACCTTTTTCCATACATATTTATTCTGAGCTTCAGGAATGAGTAGATGGTAAGAAGATTTGACAGAGAATGATCCATTCTTATCTGGCCACTAGTATTGTTCATACTCCTGGGGGAAGAGAGGGATTCTGATCTCTTAAACGCACGGCTGGATCTCCTGAACTCTTGGGAAAAGCTCAAGCCAGTGAACATAGCAATCCAAAAGATTTTTCTAGCTCCTCATCCCATTGTTATTTTCCATATCATCATTAACCCTATCTCTAAAAAATTGGGTAGTCAAGTCAACAATCTCTCCATAGTTTCCATATGTGATGAGAGCCTTGTCCTCTAACTAGATATCATCCCAGAATTTAATATGCCGACTATTTCAAAGTTTCCATCTAGTTCCCTATTTAAGAAGGCTTCCACTTTTTAGCATTTTATTCCATATCACAGATCCTTGGGGTAATCTCGTCTATTGAAGAAAGTTGGAATCATCAATGCTATGCATGTATTTGGCATACATTATTTCCCCCCAATCATTGTTTTTATGGATCAAGTTCCAACTAACTTATGAGGGAAGGGCTTTGTTCATGTTCCTAATAGACCTAATATTAAGTCCACCATGAGATTTTGGAAGACACACATTTTCCCATCTAACTAAAGACATTCTTTTTTTGTCTTCCACTTCCATCCATAAAAATTTCCTTTGGATCTATTATAGTTTCTCAAAAAAATATGTAGGAATTTTAAAAAGAGACAGGAAGTATGTAGGAATACCTTGTAGTGAAGCCTAAAGAAGTTGCAGTTTACTAGCACTGTTGACTAGTTTGCCCTTCCAACCAAGAAGTTTCCTCTGCATTTTTTCCACAATTCCATTCCAAAAACTAGGAGATACCTCTTTGACTGAGAGTGGGAGACCTAGGTAGGTAGCTAGTAGGTTAGCTTCAACACATTCTAATATATCAATGATTATATGTCTAAGTTCATTAAGAGTGTTCAAGAAATACACATTGCTTTTATAGAAATTTATCCTTTGTCCTGACTCTCTGGCATAATTATTTAAGATATTCTTTCATCTTTTAGCTTCAATCACTGATGAGATTTCAAAGAAGATGGTATCATCCACAAATAGTTGTACCACCATAGGATGAAGGAGGAGGTAGGTTTGATGCCCACTAGCTTTTTTGAGGCTAATCTACTTGTATGTATCTTCCTAGTGCCTCTACCATAATGATGAATAAGTATGAGGAGAGAGGGTATTTATAATGAATTCCTCTTGAGGATGAGAAAAACCCTCTAGGAACACCATTAACTAACACTAAGAATTTTGTAGAAGAGACCACGTTCCATAACAAGTGAGACATTTTATCATTAAACCCAAATTTTTTGATCACTTTGAATAGAAAAGTCCATGAGACTCTATCATAAGCTTTAAAAATATCAAGCTTGAGAGCCATCTTAGGGATTCTATTCTTATCCATGGAGTGAATAGTCTAATGTGTGGTAATCACAGCATCAATAATCTGCCTACTCAAGATGAAACCTTTTTGAGTAGGAGAAATAATTTTGTCTAACAAAGGTTGAATCCTCATGACCAGCATTTTAGTACATAACTTATACACAATGTTGCACAGACTAATGGGCCTAAAATTAGTTAGGTGTGAAGGTTGTGATTTTTTAGGAACAAGTACTATGAAGGTATTATTAACTTGTTTTAAAAGTTTACCTGATCTGAAAAAATCACGAACAACAGTTGTGAGGTCCACTCCTACAATCTCTCAATATTCTTGAAAGAATATAGGAGGAAAGCCATCAGGACTCAAGGCTTTGAAAGCACCCATGGAGAATAAAATAGCATGGACTTCTTCCTTAGATATAGGATTTAACATCTCCAGATTATCTTCTTCTATTATCAAACAAGGGATTTTATTAATGAATTGATTCATAGTTCTATCAATTCTATCATTATTATTTTCTTCTGTAAGTAGATTCTGAAATAAATCCCTAACTTGTTCCCCTATTTCATTATCCTCAGTAATAATGTCACCATTATCCAAGACAAGCTTAGTTATTAAGCTGGCTTTCATATGTTTCATAGCTGAGAGATGAAAAAAGGCACTATTCCTATCCCCCTCTTTAAGCCACTGAACATGGGATTTCTATTTCCAAAAAACCTCTTCTCTTTCCATAAGATTCTTCCATTCTAAAGATAGGGCATTATCTTCTTCTAAAGTGTCCTCAAATTCATCCCCTTGATCTATCAGTTGTTGTATATCATTGAGTTTTCCCACTATATTTTTCTTCTACTAGAAGACCTACCCAAAGCTATATCTTTTCTATCCATAAACTTCTTGTTTAATGTGCTAGAGTTTCTTGACTATTCTGAACATAGGAGTACCTTGAATAGGAATTTTCCACCATTAGGCCACCATTTGTCTAAAGTCTTCGTGTTTGATCCACATAGCTTCAAAATGGAATGGGGAAGGTTTGGAATGTCCCTGTTCTCTCCAACTGAGGAAGATCAGGCATTGGTCAGGCATGGTTCTAGGGAAAGCCTGCACATGTATATTATGATAATCCTTCTAGTTGCTTGATATAAGAAATCTATCTAATTTAACCTAAATCATTTGATCTCCTCTTCTTCTATTGGTCCATGTAAAATTTTGGTTTTGTAGCTCTATGTCCAATAATCCCCAATCATTGATGAATTCAATAAAGTCAAACATGTTGTCTGAGTAATCCATAATTCCACCCTATTTTTCAAAAGGGTATAGAGGAGTGTTAAAATATCTAGCTAACATCCATCTAATGTTTTGGGGGTTATTCTTGAAACTGCTCAAGTCTATCCATAATTTATGTCTCAAAGCTCTGTTATTCGGTCCATAGACATTGATCAACGACCAGTTCAAAGATTTCATAGAAAAATTGGTAATCAAGAAGTGCTTACTATAAGCCATAAGAGACCACTAGATTTTAGCACTATTACACATAGTGACAATCCCCCCTAAAGCCCCTTCAACTGGACTTATGCAAAAAGCTGCCTTAGGCCATATATAGGCAACAATTTTCGTAAAACTCTCCTCATTCATCCTGACTTCTTGGAGTAATAAAATATCTAATTTATTATCTAAAATGTAGTTTTTAACCTCAAACTACTTTGAGGGATTGTTAAAGCCCCTCAGGTTCCAAGATAATATTCTCATTTAGAGGGTTTGGGGGGTTGGGTCTCCATTATTTTCTGTTTACCACTAGCAATCTCCCTAATAATCTCTCTTTGTCTTATTTCTCTTAGGGTTGGTCTCCCTTGTTTGGGCTCAATGCCAACATCTACAAAATTTTTTACTTTTTGGTTATTTTTCTTTGGGGTAACCCATTCCTCTTGTTCATTACTGCCACTTTATCCTATTACACTTATTGCTAAGCAGTTTCCTACTTGGTCTCTAACTTTCAGAGCATGGAAAATGTCTATATTTAACTGTGGGTCCGCTTTTCCTTTAGTGGGAATTTATGGAGTTACTTATTTTTGTCCAACTCTTGGAACTTTGTCTTCTTCATTGACTTCCTCTATCAAAAGGTTACCTCTTTCTCCTTCTTTAGACACATTAGTCTATTTTTCTAGAGGGTTGGTTGTGTTAAATATAGCCTTCTGACTATCATCTGATATTATATTTTCCTTTGGGATAGATTTTCCCTCACTAATGATGTCCTCCTTTCCCATCTCCTCCTCTCCCTTTTCTGTGTTGTCAATATTTTCCACATTACTCTTTATTTCCTACTTGCTGTTCTTTTTGTAATTGAGAGCCTGATCCTCCCTTTTAATCTAGGAATCATCTTTCCTCCCATTTTGCTTTGTTGTGCATTATGTCATTAAATGTCCCTTTCTCTTACATATTTGATAGAAAGTGGTAGCATTTTCATAAGTGATCAGCTGAGTCTAGGTCCCATATTTAGAGTTTAGCTCTATGGATGTAGGGAGAGTCCTATGAATTTCAACATTGACACAAAGTCTAGCATACACACATCTAGACTTTGTTCTGGTTGTATGATCTGTAGTGACATATTCACCAACAAAATTGCCAATAGTTGTGAAAAAAATTTCATCCCAGAATTCCAAAAGGAACCTTGGTAGTCTTACCCAAGTAGGAGCAGACTTATTAAAGTCCGAGTTAAGATCAAATCCTAGTTTCCATGAGAATAAGGTAAGAGAATGTGGGCCATACAACCATGGTCCTCTAGCAAGAGTAGCTATCATGTCCTCCCTATTCGTAAATATAAAAAGTAATAGGTCTCTTGCCATGGAAGTGATCCAAACACTACCCTTAACTTTATGCCTAGACAAAACCCATTTCCTAACCATTTCAATATTAGGACAAAAAGAAAAAAAACTTACCCACCAATGTAAGGTCCATGGATGCCATGATTTCCTCCACTAGATCGTCTGGGATATTCAGGGCCGTGCCCTCTGAGATAATAGGGAGGCTCGACATGCTTTTGGAGGGGAATGTATTTTCACCTGTAAGTGCCTTCTTCCATCCATTGGATGGACTATCCACTATCAGATTTCTAAACAGATCCCTAGAGGCTCTGCCACTGGCAGTATCCTCCATTGGATCCATGATCCCACCGATCGCACTCAGGGGGGCCAACTAGGTGGGAAAAACTAGTTTCAAATGTTATCCACACATAACCGCATGTTTAGAAACATATACTCTTAATAGATATCAACTAGTGACTAACTAATACATATATATATATATATATATATATATGTATGTATATATATGTATGTATGTATATACGTATATATATATATATATATATATATATGTATATATATATTTATTTATACATATATATATATATATATATGTATACATATATATATATATACATATATATATACATATATATATATATATATATATATATATATGTATAAATAAATATATATATATATATACATATATATATACATGTATATATATATATATATATATATATATATATGTATGTATGTACACACACACACACACACACACACACACACACACACACACACACACACACACACACACATGTATATGTATGTGTGTGTGTGTGTGTGTGTGTGTGTGTGTGTGTGTGTGTGTGTGTGTGTGTGTGTGTGTGTGTGTGTGTGTGTGTGTGTGTGTGTCTATTCCTCTATAGTAACATAGTCTAACATAATGTCAGAGCAAGTGGATAATTAGTTAGTATACCATTAGTTCACTATAATCAAGGATAATTTATATAGTTTAAAAAATCAAGTTAATAATATGTATTTTATAGTGATGTTGATATAGTAGTTATGTATTGCTTATCATGAGGATACATGTAGTCAATCTACAAATATGAAGTATGAACCTGTAGTTTAATATTTATGGGTTGTGATTTTAGTGATTATCTTATAACATTTGTAGTTGAATCTACTTATGGGACTATGAAATGTATCTATAAATGGATTAAGTATTCATACAAAAATAACACATGTATAGGTGTATTGGGTCATATGCCTATATCGATAACTAAATGGATGGTTGAAATAAATCAAAGGGTTTTGTGGGTTATGAAATTATAAACTATATGATTACAGTCTCCTATAAATGTAATAATTATATATATGAAAGAGTATGTTCACATGAGACATAACTTGGTTTCCTGATTCTATGAAAATATTATGGCTATTAGTGTATATTCATACAGTAATGAAAAATGGTAAGTGGTACATATTGTGAGTAAATTTAAAGGTAAAAGTGTTGATATATATATATATATATATATATATATATATCAACACTTTTACCTTTAAATTTACTCACAATATGTACCACTTACCATTTTTCATTACTGTATGAATATACACTTATTAGTGCATTATGATGTGTTCCTATAAGTAATGTTTCTTCATATTTATAGTTTGTATTTTAGACATAGGATATACTCAATTGGTATAAACGATATTCGCTTGCCTATTGTTTAGGACTAACAGGTATTTGTTTCTTGAAACCATAAGACTGGTTGTTCAAGTTTGAGTAGTGTGATCATGAACAATGAAATATGATATTATAGGATGCCATAGAGTGTTTCTTATTTAAAGAGTATAGTATAGATGTATGTTATACCTAGGTGGTACAAACTATAATTGTTATGTCTAGATATATTCATACATTTGATGGAATAAATGTATGTGTGTTGGTTATTTCTATGAGTATCATGTTTTATGACATTTGTTCAGACCTTATTTATGTGTGCATATAGCTCCCCTAAGAGTATAAAATATTCTAGAATGGAATATTATATGTTTGTGAGAATTGAGACTTTCTTGTTATAACTAGTTGTTTGAACAAAAGTTTATGTTTTCATTGATTCATAACTACTTTATTAAGACTGGTTGTCATATTTAGGAGTTGTAATTAAGAAAACTAAACAATGATATTATGGGTTATTATAGGGTGCATTATATTTCAAAACAAATTATAATAATTAGAAACTACATTTAGATGTATATTTTACCTAAATGGTATAAAATGTAGTTATCATTTATATTATTTATGTGATAGATAATACTGTGATATTCACTCATACGTCTAATAGATTAAATGTATGCATTTGATTATTTATATGTTTAACATGTTTTTTTATTATTGGTAGGGAGTAGTCTATTTAAAATTATTGGTTATATATGTATGTTAACCAAATATCATATTTTCAGTACAAAGTAAGTAGTGAGATGGACTTCGCTAGCTTACTAGGATCACAATGTCAGACGAGGGTAATCTGATAAATTTTCGTGAGTATGCTTACTAGCATCACAATGTCAGATGGACTTCGCTAGCTTACTAGCATCACAATGTTAGACGAAGGTAATGTTAGTGAGACATTGCCATTTTATGAGTATGATTCACATGTTTTATTTTAAAACTCATACAACACATGGGTACTAATTTATTACTCTATATTCTCATGTCATCACTATATAATCATATATGAAGTGAGGGCCATTCCCTAATGAGATTTATGTGTGGGGATAATTGGTCCATGGTTGGTGTGTAAAATTTCTCTAATGATGCTCTCCCTCCCCATGACATTACTACTTTGGAGATGACACTTGAGATTGACACATATACTGAAGTTTACGAACTCATGTTCCATGGAGACATGTATCTTGTATCTTATACAATACATTATAATTAAAACATTAATATGATGAGATGTAATTATTTATTTATTTTTACTTGGAAAATAGTGGGTGTATTGTTGTACCAATTATGGCTGAGTAATTATAATTACTTTCCATATTTGGTTATGATGTGTTCCTATGTTGATAATGATCAGTGATTATTAGATGTGTCATTATTATTTATAGTTAATATACTTAGAGTGTTATGTCTAGATCACTAATTATAATTTTGTGGTGAATTTTAATGATGGAATGCATTGATTATATTTTTTTAAAAATCATGTTTTTTTATGTCTAACCCAGTGGGGTTATTACATGTGTTATCAGAGTTGTGGCTCAAACTCTAAGACCTAATGAGTCCATTAGAATTTTTGTATCCCTCTTTTATCATAAAGGAGAATAGTGAAATGTGTGCAGTACATTAAGTGTGTACTCATATGAGCACTTGTACCTTCTTAGAGTTTTTAAAGGGTTGGTTAATCAAGTGTATCGATGGTGTTGGTTGTATACAAGGTTTGGGTAGGTAAGTGCATAGCATATTTAATGAGTCGTGAACAAGATATTCCTACAATTGTTTTTTTGATGACTTAGATTGAACATCTTGACAATGATTGCATTCTTACTTGTTAATCAAGTCACTTTCACCATTTGTGTTTTGCATTGTGAATGTTTAAAAATCATGAGATACTTCTCATTTAATATTATTTGCATTAGTTTTATGTCTTATTTACACTAGTCCTAAGAGTGGTAAATCATATAAGAACATTTTTAGATTGGCACCACCTAGTGCGGTTGGAATTTTCGTTGTGGTAGAGTGTAGTTTTATTTGTTGAAGATTCTTATGTGTTAAGAGGTTGATTATGGATTGACACCCCATATGTTTATGTGGATTTTGAAAAGGTGTCATCTCTCTTAGTTAACATAGAGGCTATTTTTTACTCTCTCACCCTCCTTTGAAATCACTATAAGTCCATTGAGTGGATTCATATTTTTCATGATGTTGATTTAGTGTTTCCTTAATCAAAAACTTGTTTCTATAATGGTGTTTTAAAAATATCTCTTGGAGTTCATGGGATAGTGTCTTCTACTTATTGTTGATAGAGAAATTTTAGAAATGGAACAAATTGATGCATCTATGTGTTTAATATTTTCTTTTCTTTTCATATATAAATAGGTTGTGATATTACACTTATAGGATTGGTAAGTGAGTATGATTTGGAAACTTGGCTTGTGGTGTTTTCATTATACCATGTGAGGGTATTCAAAATATTTTTATTTAAATGTTAGTTACTAATTTTCACTTGTGGACTTTTAAAGTCATATTTTATAGTGCTACATTATCTACACTTGTGAACTTTGACCATGTGGAGTGGTGAACCTTTAATATATTCTTGAGGTGTGTTCCTAGTGTTGGTATTAAGTCATTAATGTTGTCATTGATGTCAAAGTCATGTCGAATGTCCCTCATGTCAAAAGTCAAAATTTTGTCATTTTTGGTGAAGTGGTGTATGACTAAGATGTTTTGTTTCTCTCTTGAGAGAAAAATTGAAAGCAACCTAGTTCCTTTCTGAGGTCTAATGATATGTTAATATCATGTTCAAAGACACAAGGGAAGCATCTTGTTTTAAACTCTAAGTAATAAAGAGCATATAAGGTAAGCACATGGGTCAACTAGTCCTTATGTGGTCTTGATACAAGGCTATGATGAGATTGAGACAAAACTCATAATTCTATTTAGAATCAATCTTGAAGAATGATATCATTAAGATCTAGCTTGTTTGTGTTCAAACTCTGAGTACTAGGTATCTTAAGTAGCCTAGTCTAGCTCTATATGCATGATGCATGGTGAAACCAAATGATTTAAGTTAGCTCAGACATAAGTAAGTGCTCTAATTTTTTTAGACATAGGAAAAGAGGAAAAAAAATTCAATATGATTCAAAAGGATAAGTTTGATGCTTAGCTCCTATATTAAGAGACCTAGTGAGAAGTTTTAGGGTTGGTGCCTTAGTGAGATAATCCTGGGTTAGTAAGGGTAGAAGTATGACAGAATTATATTATGATGTATGACATGTGGATGAATTTTTTAATATCATAGAAGAGGTTTTAGGTTGTGTTCATACTCCAGATAAGACTGGAAGTTTAAGACCTAAGTGTACAAAGTGAACTATAGTGGCCTAAGTAGGGGTAAAGATAATTTAAAATGATGATATAAATCTTGATATAATTTAAATAGGTATTATATGTCATTATATTCATGTTTACAAAGTCTTAATTCATATCTTATAGGATAAAGCAAGCATTTTGGTGATAAGATTGACTATGTGCATAGAACTAGTTATTGCAAACCCGAGAAGAAGTTTATCATGATCATTGGAATGTGAAACCTTTGAATGAGATATTTATAACTTAATGGTATTTTTTTAAGTTCCCTATATTTTATTTATTGGCATTGATTTTTGGGTTTAAGGACAATCCTTTAGAATTAGGTATTACAAACCCGAGAAGAAGTTTATCATGATCATTGGAATGTGAAACCTTTGAATGAGATATTGAGAACTTAATGGTATTTGGTTAAGTCCCTATATTTAATTTATTGTCATTTTTTTTTGTTTAAGTACAATTCTTTTTGAATGATTGCTAAGAAGGTAAGGTAGTCAAAACTCTCCTAAAACCCTTACAAAGACTTGATGTAAAGATCCAATTGGTTATGTATTAAAATGGTTCACTTGACCTATTTAAATGTTTTGAACATGTATTTTATTATTTTATATCTCCTCAGTTGGTTTTTGTTTGTTTTAATAGTGAGTATAAGCTATGAGGAAACCCTTATTCTTAGGGTTTTTGATGCTACATGTAGGGTTGACAAATTCAAAGCATGAAATTGGATTGAGGATGATTTTAAGGACTTATAGTTTATTATAATCAAAAAAATTATCAAACTTTTGATGAAAATTTGAATATGGAAGGTAGCCTATAGCTAAACTAGCCTAAGGAGTAGAACAACTAAGAAACTAGGTGAGAATGAGAATGATATTAGGGATTAGTTGTAGAGGACTAGGTATATATATTAAGGTATGTGTCAATAATTAAATAATTATCCATACTATCCCCTTGGTATATTATTTTTTATGATTCCTACACCTATGTAAAAAAAATTCATCAAACTAATCTGTCTAGCACAGTGGAGTCTATGTAGAGTGACATAGTGAGATTGGTCTAAAAGACCAATATTGATACATGAACATGAAAATATATATATATATATATATATATATATATATATATATATATATATATGTATGTATGTATATTATATAATTATTATAAATTTTCACAAAAATACATTTTAATATCACATAAATGTTCCCATATGTGTTCTTTGAGTTATAATTCTTGACTATGTTTTTGGTCCTACAGGCAACATTTTTATGTGTGTGAAAAGGATGTCCCTGAGTCAATTTTCACTAAGATGAATGATAAAAATATATTTAATATGTTATAAATTAATAATAGTATCATTAAAAATAATTTTTTATCATTATAAGTCCCTTATCAAGCTTGTATATTCAAATGGTTTTGATTATTTATTGACAATGTGTAATGTTTATGAGTAAGTCATCTACAAGAGTGTTATTGAGGGCCTTTGACCTTTGTGGTGGAGAAAAAATAATTTTGGGAAGTTTTTTAATTAATTATTATCATATTAATATTATTTTATTCATTTTTTATGTGTTAAAGTTTTGTATTTGTTTTAAATTTGTAAGACAAACTTATAGGCAGTGAGAAGGCCTATTGGCAAGGATAACTAATTGGTAGGTTCAAGTAGTGAAATTAACCAAATATAATTGGATAACCAAGGTGATTTGATAAAGGGTATATTTGAGTCATTTATTAAGTTTTTAATCCTTTACATAGGACAATAAGTGTCTTTAAGGTTCAGATTGGTAACATGTATATAGGAGAGACCTAATTGCATTAGGTCTCAATTAGGCCTAATTGTGAATTTTGTCCTTATGGACTATGACCAACATTTAAAATGTTTTTTTTAATATTTTAAATGTTTATTTTAATCTATTAAAAATGTATTTTATTTATTTAAATATTCATTTATAATTAATATGGGTGAAAACAAGGGTCAAGTACTTAAGAAGGCTTAATAGGCCTAAATTGACTAGTTGAGATGTTGAGCAATTGAGGGAAGGAAATAAATTTTTTTAGAAAAATTTGATATATTTAATATCATAAATAAGTTGATAAAAAAATTCCATTAGTATATAAATATTTTAATATAGGTATTAAGGAAGGTCATTTGACCTCTTTCTGCCAAAGAGAGGGCTATTTGAGTGAGAAGGCCTAAGAGGTTGTTTGAGTGAGATTGAAGGGTAAAGAGTGAAAAAAAAGGATACCGTCATCAATTAAATATTATAAATATGTTTTATAAGTTTATAATATATCATAAGTGACTTTTTTGGTTCTATTTTATCTAGGATGTTGGAGTCTCCTTGTAAGATAGAGCTTGCAGAAGACTAGTTGAGTGGGTGCTCAACTAGGTAGGGGTTGAAGATCCTTGTGAAGTTGGTGCTTCACTAATTTTTGGATATTGAAATTATATGAATATATTCCATGTGCATTTTTTAGTGTTTTTTATTCCCAAGGAGTATTTCCCACATATCTCTTATGTCCTCTTGTGTTATGATTGTGTAGTTGTTTGCTTATGCACTTGATCTCTTTTGTAAATGAATGCTTCAAGAAATGATGTATGGAATTGAATATATTTTTTAAATATATTAATTCACCCTGCCCACCCCTCTCAATATATTTTTATAATAATTTTTATTACATTAGGTCCTTTTAAGAAGGTCTTAAAACCTAAATCATATTCTAAGCAAAGCTAAAATGGCTAGTTAATCTTAGGGTGGTTTTTCTACAAGAAAAACTCCATTATTTAATGGATCCAAGTATACTTTTTGTAGTGTGAGGATGAGGACATATCTGAAGTCTCAATATTAAGATGTCTATAAATTAGTTTTATATGGGTATATTTCACCCCTTATTCCTCTTACAATGTAATAGGTAAGAAGGATAGTGACAACTCAAAATCAATGAATGGCATTATTTGTGGTCTATCTAAAGCTGAAATTGTGAAGGTTATGCACTATATATCTGACAAGTAAATTTAGGATAAGTTGAAAACTATTCAAGAGGTAGATTCCAAAGTCAAATTGTCCAAGTTATAAATTCATAGAAGATAATAAAAATGAATAAAGATGAGACCATTAAAACCTACTTATTGAGGGTTGATGAGGTGGTCAACATACTAAGAGGTCTAGGAGAAGAATTTAAAGAGAACTTTTTTTGAAAAGGTTTTAAGGTCTCTAAATCCAAAATTTTATTCCAAGGTATGTGATATTGAGTAAATTCAAGATCTAGACAAATTTGAGATGGATGGAATTCATGGAATCCTAATAGCCTATGAGATGAGGACAAGTGAAGGAAGACCTAAAAACAAGGAAGCTACATTCAAGGCAAAAAATAAGCCAAAAAAGAAGAGGTCAGAAGGTAATAAATTCATAAATAATGATGAATTTGATATATATGATGATGAGTTAATATCTATGTTTGAAAAAAAGTTGAAAATGGGTTCAGGTAAATACAAAGGCAAGATACCTTTTGAATGCTTCAATTGTGGAGAGGTTAGTCACTTTTCCAATAAATGTCATCACAAACATAAGATAAATTATGATCTAGAACATAATGAAGATCATGATGGTGATAAAAAGTATATAAACCTGATAAGAGAACTAAAAACTTTAGAAGATATGATAACTAGAAAAGGTTCTTCAAAAACAAAAGGAATCTTTATACCAAGGAAGATTGCATCTCATCTAGTGATAGTGAAAGAAGTGATTTAGAGAATGATAATGAATGTGATGATCCTAGTTTAAATGATGTTATCTTCATGGCTAAATAGTTAATATGCTCAAATTAGGAAGAACCTATATGGATTGGAGTTGTTGTTGGTGATTTAGATGAAGAAGATTATGAGGTGGATCTTGAAGCTGAGTTGATGAATACCCTAGAAGAACTAAAGATGGTCAAGAAAAGGAATAGGGTAATAAAGTACCTTATCAAATACTATGAGGATCAAATAAACATGTTTGAATCTATACTAAATAAAAACTCCAAAGAGAAAGAGGAAATAATCAAACAAGTGGAGAGTCAACTTGAAAATGTGACTGTAAGCCTATAAGCAAAAGAAGAAGAATGTGCAAGGTATGTGACTGAAGTAAACTATTTGAGAGTTAAAATGAAATAATCATCAAATAAGGTTAAGTCATTTTGTAGGATTTAAAAAGAGCACCAATGATCTTGATAACCTTCTAAGTAAGTCAAAATACTATTGATAACTAGACAAGTCTTGGTTTCATTGGAGATCAAGAGAAAGACACTAATATGATCGTAAAGGTCAAAGATCAATTGAATAATGAGGATGCTGACAGAGCAAAAGTCAGAATCATTAAGAATTCTAATAAAAAAAGGTATGTTAATACTTTTAATGGCTACTATTATTCATGTAATCAATTTGGTCATAGAGCAAGGAATTAAAAAAATCCCTTTATGAATGAATTTGCATGTAACTATAAGGAGAACCATTACCCAAGAGGTATGGGTCATGGTTTGTTTCCATCTAGAGGGATAACATGACTTAATTGTCATAAGGTTGGTCACATTGTAAAGTAATATAAGAATAAATTTTTAAGAAAAGGCAAGAATTTTGAGTCTTCTAGAACACAAGGAAAAATAAGTGGAAACCTAAGATGGTTCAGGTTGATAATCAATCTAAAAGTTTAAATGGACTATTTGTGATGGTAGAATAAAATTAAGATGTAAAGGGGTGCTAAGAATTTTCTCTATCGGCATAGTTTATTTATAAAGTAAATAAGATCAATAAATCAAGCCAAAATGATACCAAAACAAATATTTGAGTGATCACGATAGAAGGAAAAATCAAGCATAAGAAGATCATGGAGGAGGTTTAGTCCTACAAGGATATGGAAATCTAGGAATCTCCTAAATTTATGTTATTCTATCTCTGTAAAGTAGAGGTGAATACATAATTGTCATGGAGGAATGCAACTACTCAAGCAAGAATCATGAAATATGCCTAGTCATAGGGTGATTTTTGTGGTCTTTTGAGATCCTTAGGTTCTAGTTTTATTCAAAGAAATCTGCTATATTTCTCATTTCAAGAGATAAGTCACAAAAAGTTGGTATGATGGCTTGATAAAACCAATTCATAGTTTTGAAAATGTCTTGAATTTTCATAGAGATAAAGGGATTCCATCATGTTTCATGAGTAGGTATGTCAATCAATTCTATGCTAAAAAAAGGTTTGATGAAGTATGTTTAAAATAAAAGTTATTTCCCTAGGTCTAAGGATCAAATAGCTGCCAAGAAAGTCAACCTTTTTCATTAATGTCAAAAGGGGAGAAAGTTCTTGATACAAGTTCAAATACTTAAGAATGTTTACCATCAATGAAAAAGGGGGATATTGTTTAGGTATGTTCCTAGTGTTGGTATTAAGGCATTAATGTTAGCATTGATGTCAAAGTCAAGTTGAATGTACCTTATGTCAAAATTCAGAATTGTTATCATGCTTGGTGAAGTGGTGTATGACTAAATTTTTTTGTTTCTCTTTTGAGAGAAAATTTGAAATCAACTTGGTATCCTTTTTGATGTCTTATGACATGTCAATATCTTGATCAAAGATACAATGTAAGCATCTTATTTGAAGCTCTAAGTAATGGAGAGGATACAAGGTAAGAACCTGGGTCATCTAGTCCTTAGGAGGACCTGACACAAGGTTGTCATGAGACTGATACAAATCTCATAAGTCTATTGACAATAAAGTTTGAATAATGATACCATTGAGAGATAGCTTGTTTATGTTCAAACTCTAAGTACTAGGTATCTTAAGTAGCATGGTTTAGTTCTATAGGCATGATGCATGGCAAAACATTGTGGTTTAAATCATCTTAGGTATAAGTAAGTGTTGTCACTTAGATTTTCACCCATTAAGGAGATGCCTATCTCTCCTCATCCAGGTGGCATAATGGAAACATATCTCTTATTGTGGGTAACAATTTCGAAAGATGAATCTCTAAAAGGTATAGTTCCCTTAATGCTCTCTTTGAAACACTCTTTTACATATCAACTTTACATGAAAAGGGTTAAGAAGACAAACTAAAAAAACTAAAGGTGATGCACTAATATTTGATTTCCTCCTATTGACTGAGCTTATACTACTTCGACCTAAATAAAGTTTATTTCACTCAAAACTCACAACTCAAGAAGGATTTTCACATCTTTGTTTCATATGTTAGGTTCTATTGGGACCAACATACCCCATTTTTTTATTGGGACCCTTCAGACACCGTAAACTTATAACATGGAAATTTTAGCATATTAGGGTATTTTATATAATTTGAATATCATCCACTTTGCTAAGAGACAAGCTTATGTAGTTTTACTCTACTTTAATCTAGACTAACATTGTTAATGAACTCCATTTGGCTCTTAGTTTCAAGTCCCATGGCATGTGTCCCCAAGAATTTTGTATTCCAAAACCCTAGCAAACCCTTGATTCAAATTTGAATACAGGTGAGAAATAAATTGGTAGGAACCATTTTGAAATTCATTTATAGACTTATGTATAAAATGCATATTTTAGACTTAAATATGTTTTTTTAACACAACTTAACTACGAAAGTTGATCCCCTTTGTTATTTCCCCTTTTTTAAACTTCCTCATGGTGTAATTAATGTCATCATGTAAGGTCTTTTTAATACTTCCAAGCTTAACCCAAGATTTTAATACTAAGGCTCTGATGTATTCATTAATATGATCGTGACCTTAGTTTTAGTGCCTTAAGCCTAAGCATTTTTATGTCTCTATGGTCCTAAATTAAATTTCTTCCACCTTGTAATATCCTACAGGTATAGCTTTCTCATATTATTTGATCTAATGGAGAGAATATAACTCAAAATTTGGCTTTAATAACATACATCTTTGGTGATCTGATGATCCATGCTTGCTCACAAAAACCTAATCGAATGGAGTGAAGCATGATTGAAAAGTCAAAAAGATGAAAGAAGCCTAAAAGATAGACATGTGGCACCATTGCATTCAAAGATTAAAACAAAAGGAACCCACCTTAAATATTCATTAATCAAAATAAATTCCATAGATCAAGATCCTATGGCTATTGCTTCATCATGGCATTTGATGCAATAGGGTGAATTAACACTGAGACCCTGAGAAGCCCTATGGAAATGCCATGTGGCATCTTCATATTTGAAACTAAATATTTTAATGAACTTAAAATTGATGTTCACGTGATGTTCATCAAAACATTCAAAAAAATGAACTTAACATCTGCACGACCATCAAATTTAAGCCCAAAAAAATTAAAACTTCACTGATTTAAACTTGAAGTCTATGCGACCATCAATTTATACCCATAAGGGTGTATTTGACATATGTGAGACCATCAATTTTAACCCAATTAAATATCTTACTTGGTGTTCAAAATACATTCTGAAATCCTATTTTAAATTGAAAATGGTCTTATAATCTAAATACTTAGGCTAAATTCATACAACAAGGTCCTCATGGCATTTTGTTTAAAAGAATCATGAACCTCAAACTATGAGCTTATGCTAAGTCTTATGTTTAAAAGGTAAGCCCTTATCACACAAAGTGTAAGCTAACAAAAGGTTTATCATATATAGTGGACTAAATTATTTGGACCCATGCCCCTTCATTATTAAATTGGAAAACATAGGCATAAGCTCCTTAGCCTAAATTTTATTTCATTCCTTATAAACATGAAATAAACCTTAGCCTAAGGAACTTAAGCCTAGATCATGACATTAATAATATATTTACTTAACATTTGGGCATTATTTTTAGATTAACAGTTCACTCCCCATTTATAGATTTGATCTAATGGCACAAGGGTGCCAATGACTTTTCCAAGGCCTATAATCTTGTCATGTGGACAATACTCATTCAAAAAATGACTGACCAAAAGATTTGGATCACAAAGAAGGCATGTAAAATGACAACTATAAATATCATGGAGTTTATAGTAGAAATACTCAATCACATCCAAGGGTCTAGATTATAATTAATGAGTTATGCTAATATGGGATTTTGATCATATGGTGTGAAATGAAGGAGGTATTTTTAAATACAAATGGTTAGTGTTGAAATAGCATTTATGAAAAAGTACATGAAATTTCAATACTAATTCCACATAAGCACTATGAAAGTAAAAAGGGACAAAATTTGAGATCTCATGGGCACAAAAACACAAAGGTATAAAGGCAAAGGTCCAAATCAAATCCTAGATATCTTCTACCATTAAAGCTCCAAAATCCTAAACACTACATAAAAATGACCAAAATGGATTTATTTTATTACAATTCAATTGAAGGATAACATAATTGTGTTTATGATCACAAGAGAGATTTTCATAAAGAGTGTCTATAATTTGGCATGAACAATTAACAAGAAATAGAGACCATGGTAACTAGAAGTTAGTAATCAAAGGAAGATACTGAGACCTATTTGACAAAAAACAATGAGGGTTGGATATTTAAGGACATAGAATTGGATCTCATAGCATTGAATATCTAGGGCATTAGGAATTGGTCCAAATTATTCTTTATGATAGAAGAGTTTTTGCCCAATTCATAAGAGGAATAGTTGAATGCCACTCTGAGTAGGTGACACTATGACTTGGTTTTTGTCCAAATGGTGGGCCTTCATCATGCCATGGTAAAACCAAAGTATTACATTGAATTGATGTCCTTATACCCATATTTTTTGATTGTATAATAGACAATGAATGGATCGTTAGGGAAGGAAACTCATAGGGGGTAGCCTACATTTCCCCTGTTACTTTTGAAAAGTGCTACAAGATCCCTCTTCCCCATGTAGATATTTCCAAGATCAAACACTGGACTAGTAACCACACCTAGACCTTATCCTCAGACCCTATATACACCAAGGACCTCACATCTTTAGAAGCCTTGATGGAAAAATCCCTATCATGAAATTTAGAGAAGGCATTAGTGTCATAATGACCTTGTTAAACTGAGCCTTTAGTGCCACTTCAAATACATATGTAAATATGTTTTGGGTCTCATATGTACACTTTATGGTAGAGGGAAAACTTACCCCTCTAACTGGAGACTTAGTCACTATTTTCCTAACTAGACAATTTAATGCCATCAAAAGAAAGACATCAAATCAATTATTTATGATGTCATACCTACTTGACACCCTTTTGGGCTCAACCACCTTACCTAAGATTAGGAATTGGTCCATGGAGGGCAAGACAACCATCTCACACTACTATTCCAAGTTGCACATCTTCAATTATAGGAATCATATGTAGTTTATTTTTGACTGCATTTATCTTACTATAATGGAGGCCATCACAAGTGTTCCCATGCATAGGCTCCACACCCTCATCAAGAGATATGTTGAAATTATAAGGGATGTATGGTATTATCTTTATTGCATAGTCATTAGGATAGAAAGAATCACGACTCAACCTTATAGACTACCATTATATGTTCCCAAAAAGCTTATAGAGAAAGAAATTGATTTCCAACTCATCCATGGCATTGATAAGAATTGCAATGAAAAAAGGTAGGCCCTACAGCCCTTCCCCTTGAATATTTGGAAAACCATAACAAAGGACTAGAAATAGGTTGAGGTATGTCCACACACATATATTCATTTGGATTTCAACTAGATAAACTCCAGATGTGGAATCTAAAGAATATATTTGGTGACCATCTAAGGGACAAGAAGCTCTTAAAGCTAGAAAATGTACATCAACTCAGTGTCCATGACACCATATATATTAGGGCTAAGAACTATGAATAGGTATTAGCTAAGATCCAAGGCCATAACATTAATCTTTAACATAGGTTGGGTAGAGACAACAAGCCATCTAGGGGAACATGGAAAATGCACCCTTTACAATACCATCTAATACATGGGCCATCCAAAACAACCCATGATAAACCTTAGGTAGAGTAGCTATAGCCTCAACAACAAGTTGAAATTTTTTGAAGTGAATAATGCAAAGGTAAAGAGAAAGTTAGATAGGTCAATATAGAAGAGAGACTTGGGGAGGGGCCTCCATCTTTAGTACTACGCCAAAGGCCACCTTCCCTAATTCAATACATAGATATGATAGTCTTAGAACCAGAAGAGACACTCAAGGGTGATCTCAAGGAAATTACAAAGGCCTATGGCTTTGATAGGGAAGAGGAACCCAAATAAGACATAGGAAAAGAGTTGGTCCCAATAACATCCCATGAAAAGAGAAAATCAAAACTAGCACTAGTCCTTGTGGGACCAAAGAAGAGACCAAGGTTTACTTTCATTCATCCCACTAGTGAAGTAAATCTACTCAATGATGGATTCCCAATCCATAAACCAATCATTACTAAATAGTTTAGCTATGGGAAATTATAAAATATCCCTTCTCTTTCTCATTTTGGGCCATGACAAGGGTCATAAATGTTGAGATACAAGATGATATTAAGCCTTGGATAATGGATATAATGAGGGAGCAAGAAAAAATAATAATTAAGTTCATTGAAGGGATATAAGGCAAGAAGATAGATGCTCCAAGAGAATCTACTAGCCCAAGTGTGGAGGTCCCAAAGCCTCCCTAATTCAAGGAACCAATCACTACTATCCATTTCAACACTAAGACAGTTGGGTTAGACAAAATATCAACCAAGGTCATTGTGGTTGGGATAAAATAATTCACCTTTTAAAAGGTGAAACCATTTTTAGGACTGACCGCAATGGGTAGCCAATAGCTTGGAGAGTCTCTAATTCATGAGGAATATCTGAAATATATAATTGAATACCATTCAACACAAGTTAAATTTTGAGTCTAAGGTATGAAGCAAAGGATCCAAAACATAGAAAGAGAGAAAGAAAACTTGGAAAAATAGGCAATTCTATCAATTCCAGATATAATAATCAAGCTACTTGACAAGTCATTATATGACATGTTTGAGGCACTTAAGTCAATGAAATTAAGGCAAAGTGAATTAGAAGGGAAATGTGAACTAGCCAAGATTTTAGTCACCTAGTTATAGACCTCTAAAGATAAAATAGCTCCACTCCTAAATCTTTAGGCAGAAGAGCAAATCCCAAACTTCAAAGGTTCTTGAAAGGGAAATTAGTGCTTAATTTTTTAACCATTTTCAAGATACACACAATCTCATTTTTTGGAGTTTTAAAATTGTGCACATAGTTATTATTAACACTTGCAACCATTAATAAATCTTGTTGATTACCTGCATTAAATCCATTAGTAGGATGACTCAAGAATCTTATATTTTGATTTTAGGCTACATGAATTAAATTTGATTGATTTAAGTTTGGAAGTTGGTTTAGGGATATGATATTTTGGTTATTATTGGGGAACAAGTTCATCACACACATATGTGGGTTCACATTTGGGACTGAATAATCCATGTGCCCTTAGGGTTGAATTTGATCATTAATGGTCACTAATTCTGAGTAGCCTTGGGAGAATGAAGCTATAGCTGGGATGGATCTTTTAAAAAATATAGAGGTCATAGGATCTATTACATATTTGTAGATCTCCAAATCTATAACATCATCAAGCTTATAAGGCTTTATGGTTCTGTTATACATATTTTGAAATCTAGCATTAAATGACATGATAGGCTCACTGGTATCCCTTATAATAGTGGTGAATTGATGGTAAATGACATAGGTACTAATAATCTTATCAAATTGATAAATAAACACATTATTGAAATCATTCCAACTTGTGATGGAATTATTCAGCAAGTTTAAAAATGAGTCATAAGCTACATATTTAAAACTAAAAGGAAACAACCTACATGTTACATCCTCATGTACAATATTAAGTAGTATTAAGGTAGATTTACATGACTTTATGTGTTCCTCAATGGTTATTATTATGATTAGACTAAATACTTTATGTTTTCCTTATTCACCAAAGATCCCAAGGGCATTGGTTTTGTAGGCTTTATAAGCATGGTCTTAATAAGTTGTTCAATTCTTGCAATTAGTTCCTTGTCTTATTTTAGGACCCTTTGCATACCAATATGCCATGTATTAAAACTATAAAACTTTTTAATAATAAAAATTCATTAGATCCTATGACCTCTATATTTTTAAAAAGATCCATCCTAACTATAGCTTCATTGTCCCAAGGCTACTCAGAATTAGTGATCATTAATTATCCAATGCAACCCTAAGGGCACATGGCTTACTTAGTCCCAAATTTGAACCCACATATGCATGTGATGAACTTTTTCCCCAACAATAACCAAAATATCCTATCCCTAAACCAACTTCAAAACTTAAATCATTTGCCTTTAATTCATGTAGGTCCAAATCAAAATCTAAGATTCTTGAGTCATCCTACTAATGGATTTAATGCAGGTGATAAATAAGATTTATTAATAGTTTTAGGTGTTAATAATAACTAGGTTCATGATTTTAGAACTCCAAAAAATGAGAATGAGTCTATCTTGAAAATGGTTCAAAAATTAAGCACTAATTTCCTTCAGTTGCAAAAACAAGTAGGCAATACCAGAGAGCACTCTAGTAGGAATTTCTCATTTTGAAGGTTTAACAGGCCAAGCAACACATTTCAAAATGATAGTTTCCACAATATCAAGGCTAATGAACCATCTTCCATTAACAAGAATATGGATATTAATCTTATTTATATTATAATTCCTAACTATTGTATGGTACACTACACAACTAATCATGGGTAAATTGATTGTATATAATTTTTCAGAGATTTTGAGATTTTATAAGAGGATTTTGATACATTTGAATTGGTCTCTTAAAAAAAATGGTGCAATCTTATTTGGATTTGAGCCATCTGAGTAGGCCTTCATGGTGGACACCTTTGACTTCCCCTTTCAAGAGGAAAATGAGCCTGATGAGGTCCCTAAAGAAGTCCAGGCCTTTCAATAGTTTTTAAATAAGAACTACCCTTTGAGGAAAAAAGAGCAGAGGTAGCCTTTAACTACCTCAATGCCTCCAAATAATTTTTGAATTCCTCTTAACACCACTTCAAGCAACAATCCAGAACTACCAAAAGGGAGTATTTCTAAAACCAATTTTGAGATCCCTAGTTCTTTTTGTAAAATTGGGTATATCATAGTTGAAGACATGAAGAGGATAAAGGATAATATCAAATTGCATGAAATCACATATATTATATAATATAGGGACCTCTTGTTGGAATCCTTGTTGAGCGAACACAAAAATCCACCCAAATCTGATCATGTCAATGTGATTATGCATAAAACCAAAGCTAAGTCTGCTCCTTTCTTGTCAAGATGTTTGGTAAGAACTTGCATAATTGATTATTATATTCAAGATAATTTACCAATATCATACCTATAGGTATATCCAACCAAATTTTTTTAACACCTATAAATTCAATAAGGGTTGTCACCCAATTGGACCAATCTAGAGTCAATGTTGTGAGAGAATTATTAAATGTTCATAGACAACTAGAAGCTAAGTCTAGGGTGAAAAAATTCATTGATATTAAAGTGGTTGAAATAACTAATGTTTATGGAATATTATTGAGTATGTAATGGACCAAGTATTTTAATGGTTACATGTCCATATATTACTCACATATGTGGCTACCTTGTGAGTAATCTATGGACATGTAACCATTGTACTATCAGGGTTGTGAGAGAACCAAGAATGAAGTATATGATAACTAAGTACAATATTGTAAATGAGAGGGTCAACATAATTTAATTTTACTTAAGGATCTTCATCCTAGCGACTAAAAAAATATGTTATCCCAAAATGCTCAAGTTGTCCCTAGATTATGGAAATTGCATTTTGATGGTGCTAAGTGTAGTGTTGATTTAGGGGTTGGTGTTGTCTTAACCGATCCTAATAATAAATATTATTATGATTCCTATAGACTCTAATTCCCTTGTATTATTAATATTTTCGAGTATGAATCCTTTATCTTAGGTTTATAGTTTGCATAAAAAACAAGGTCAAAGAACTACTAGTTTATGGGGATTTAGAACTAGTGGTCAACTAGGTAAGGAACGAATACCAATGTAAAATTTCATACTTAAATATATATAAGTTAAAGGTATGGGACCTTATTAAATACTTTGATGCATTCAACATCATTTCCATCCTAAGGGAATAAAACCAAACCACTGATGAGTTGGCATCTACTGCCTCTAACCTCATGCCCAACCAAGATTCTCTCAATTTTAACACTAAGCTAATCCATTGTCCTTAAGTACTTGACAATATTAATCACTTTCAAGTATTAAATGATGATAAAAATATATTATATTTCATAACCAATTATGGTGCATTTTATGCTCACATTATTGATGATTCTAATGAAAAAACATATAGGGAGGATAAATTCAATGGCAAGGTCATTCAATTGACTAACAAAAAAATTCCCAAGGGGATGATTTATTTCAAAAGAATTTTTAATAAAAACAAACTTTTTGATACTTCCTAGGTTCCCAAGTTAAATGGGAAGGACTATAATGTAATTGATCTAAGCCTTCATGATCAGCCTTAACTAGTAAATGTTGGGAAGGCCTGTACAAACATTGAGAATAAGAAAGCTAAGGAACTCCTTAACCAATACAAAGATGTCATAGAATGGTCCTATGATGACTTAAATATCTTTGATCCAAGAGTGATCACACATACTATACCCCTCAAAGAGAGATAAAAACCATTTAATTATAAATAAAGGCATGTAACCCTTGTCTTAAAACTGATGATCTTTAAAGAGGTTAAGAGACTTCTAGATGGTAGGATAGTCTTCCCCATCAAGAATTCTACCTGAGTGGCTAGTTTAATGCTAGTTAAAAAGAAGAATAGTGAGATTAGACTTTATATAGACCTCAAAAATTTGAGAAAATCATCAAAGAAAGATAATTATCCCCTTCCTTCCCTAGACTAAGTAATTCAACTTGTTCCAAGATCAGCTACTATGCCCTTTCTTGATGGATTTTTAGGCTACAACCAGGTATTAGTTGATAGAGAGGATAGGATGAAGATATCTTTCACCACAAAGTGGGTGACCTTATCTTACAAGATAATGTCCTTTGGACTAATCAATGTAGGATCCACCTTCTAAAGAGATATGGACCATGCCTTTCAAGGATTGATAGGTAAATGCATCATTATTTATATGGATGATCTAATAGTTTTTTCTAAAAATAAGGAAGATCACTTCATGCATTTACATCATGTTTTTTAAAGATTCAAAAGGATGGCATTTCCTTCAACCCTAAGAAAATTATCCTTTGTGTGACTGAAGGAAAGTTATTGGGTCATGTTATAACTAAATATGGGATCTCTATAGATCCCAAAAGAGTGGAGGCCATATCTAGAATAAAACCTCCAAATAGTAAAAAAGAGCTAAATTCATTCTTTGGTAAAATAAATTTCATAAGTTTATTTTTTGGTTTTATATAAATATTCAAACCACTAAATGACATGCTAAAGAAGGATGCCAATTTCACATGGAATGAATATTTCAGAAAGGCATTCAATGACATCAAGAAGGCCATCAGTCAAGATCTACTCCTCATAAGCCTTGATTTCTCAAGGTAATTCTACCTCTATTCCTTTACATCTGACCACACTATGGTTGTAGCATTAAGTCATAAAATTCAAGGGTATGACCACCCAATTTCTGTCATGAGCACTAATTTCAAGAATGATAAGTTAAATTACTCATTGATTGACAAATAAACATATGCATTAGTCAAGATAATTAAGAAATTTAGGAATTACATCCTTAGAAATAAGGTGCATGTCATCTTACTTGACCCTACCACTAAACTTATGTTTAGTTAGAATTAATTGGGAGAATGTAGAAGTAAGTGGCTATCAATCTTCTAGGAATATGACGTAGAGATGAAAATAGAAAAATTGGTAAGGTGCTAAGATTTGATTCAAATGATTGATAATACTAATCCTAGGCTAATTATTATGTAAGTGGATTAAAAATAGTGATTGGTATGATCCAGTCATACATTTTCTAAATAATGGTATTTGTCCTATAGATTCATCCATGGAAAAAAGAGGGACCTGAGACTAAAGGCAACCCACTACTTGATCAATAATGGGGTATTATATAGGAGGAATTTTGAATGTGAGTCTCAAGAAAACCTGGGCAGTAAACATCCATAATGTGTGTCTCTCAAGAATAAGCCACCTAAATCATGAGTACCTTTCATGAAAACCTGGGTAGTAGACATCCATCAAGGAATACCACAACCCATAAGATTCTTAAAGCTAGCTATTATTGGCCAACTATTTTTAAATATGCCCACAAACATATAAGGGAATGTCACTCATGTTATATCTTTAGAACTAAGGAGCCAAAGGCAATAATGCCTCTATAGCAAGTTTTGATTGACATACCTTTTGCTTAATGGGGGTTAGACCTTTTTGGTGTAATTAACTCCAACTCATTTGAGGGTCACAAGTATGTCCTTACTACCAAAAATGATTGTATAAGGTGGAATAAATATGTAGCCACCAAATAATTAAAAACCAAGGAAGTGATCAACTTATTAGAATAAAACATCTGTACCAAATTTAGGACTCTAGTATCTCTAGCGTGTGACAATGGGTCTACCTTCACATCCATAGAAATGACTAAATGGGCTCATGATAATGGCATCACTCTCAAGTTTTCATCTAAACATTATCCCTAATGGAAGGGAGCCTTGATATCTAAAAATAAGAACATGATGAAGGCAATCAACAATTATATTGCAAATAAACCCAAGACTTGGCACAAGCTCCTTAAATTTGTACTTTAGACTGATAGGATAAGAATCAAGAAAGTCTTGAGAGCGTCACCATTTATGTCAGTGTATGGATAGGAACCCATCTTTCCTATCACTCTGAAGTTTCCCACATAAATATTTATGCAATAAGACATGGAGGAGAGCTAGGATCTAGCCAATTCTAGATTGTTGGATATAACTCAGATGGAAGATGCAAGAGAGAAAGCCTTTATAGACTTTAGTAGGAATTAAACCACGGTCAAGAGATGGTATGATAAAAGGTCAAACATCAAGGTATTTAGACAAAGAATCTTAGTTCTCCTCTTGGACAAAGCATTTGAGCCTAAGTGCAAACATGTTGAATTTACACCCTTGTGGATTGGCCCATACCAAATTATAAAAACATTGGGAAACAAGACCTTTAAGCTCAAAGACTTACAAGCAGTAGATTTTACATTTCCCACCAATGGGAAATACCTCAAACACTATTTATTTGTTACTCCCCTTAGGTTCTTCATGGAGTAAAACTATAAGATAATTAGATTAGTGTAGGTAGGCTAGTTAGTTTATTTACATGTTCTTTCATTTTCATCCCTTTTTTGTGCATAAGCATGTACATGTTTATTTGTTTTCCTTGGTTGTCTTTCTTTATGTTATGTGTTTTTTTCATTTTGTTTGGTTCCTTGATTCAAATAAGTCCCTAGGGACAATATTAAACTTAGAATTTGTGAAGTTTGATTAAAAACATGCCCTCCAATTCAAAAATGAGGGTATGAACCCCATACATAGCTAACCATGGTTCTGAAATATAAAGTATGATGTTATATCTTAGAGAATTTGGTAAAAACCAATGGAAAGGCCAATTATTTCATTAGACCCTAACCATTATCTTGACCTTAAACTAATTTTAAGGAGACTTGCACTTATGGGATGAAAACTCAAATTATCAAGGTATACCCAAAACTAGCACTTAATTTACATCCTTGCTAGGGATAAGAGTTGTACCCATAGGTGATTTTCCAAAGATCAAGTACTTGAACAAATCTTAAAACCTACATATCCTAGTTCCCAACATTGCTGAAAGTATATAGATCTAAGAAAACATAAAATAAGGATATAATGTAAAATCAAAATCTTTCAAATACTGGTGATTTAGATAATCTCCACTAGGGCTATGGATGCCTAACTAGCAGTGGAACAAGGGCATAAGTGGATCCAAAGGCATCTATATTAGGGTTATAGATGCCTAGTTAGTAGTAGAGTAATGCCCAAGCCTTACCTAAGTTAAAAGAATAGTTTATGATGAACAATTTAGCATACTATAAGTTATTATAAGTGATTGAGGACATGAAACCTATAAGTTGTTTCTTGAACCCCATGGCAAATAGCAAGTGGAATCAAAGCACACACATAGTCTATATATGTCTTGGTATTTGACCTTAAAACCATAAATTCAAGGTTTTTTTCAACTATGACCTGGTCTAGATGGTGATATTGATTAAATAAAGTGGATGAACTAATTATTTGTCTGATCAGAGTCTCTAGGTTATAACATATTGCTATGTTTCCCCATGAGTCACCATTTATTAGGACTAATATACCCCATTTTTTTATTGGGAACTTTGAGAAACCATAAACTTATAACATATAAATTTTATCATATTAGGTTCTTTTATATAATTTGAGGATCATCCATTTTGTTAAGAGATAGGATTATGTAGTTTTGATCTGCTTTAATTTGGACTACCATCGCTAATGAATTTTGTTTGGCTCTTAGATAGAAGTCCCATGGTGTGTGTCCTTGATAATTCTATATTCCAAAACCCTAGTAAAATCTCAATTCAAATTTTAATAAAGGAATGAACCAAATTAGAGGGAACAATTTTAAAATTCATTTATAGACTTAAGTATAAAATTAATATTCTACGCTTACTCATGTTTTTTTTAACACAACTTAACTAGGAAACTTGATCCCCTTTATTATTTCCCCATTTTTCTAAAGTTGCTTATGGCCTAAATAATGTCATTATGTAGGGTAATTTTAATATTTCCAAGATCATCCCAAGGTTTTAATACTAAGGCCCCAATGTATTCATTAATATGATCTTGACTTTAGTCTTAACACCTTAAGCGTAAGTCTGTTTATGTCTCTATTGTCTTAAATTAAATTCCTTGTACCTTGTAAGATCCTATGGTTGTAGATTTCTTGAAGAATTTTATCCAATGGAGTGAAGATAACCCAAACTTTGGCTTAAATAACATACATTTTTAGTGATCCAATGATCCAAGCTTACTCACTAAGACCTGATCAAACAGAGTAAAGCATGATTGAAAAGTCAAAAGGATGCAAGAAGTCTAAATTATATAGACAGAGTAAAGCATGATTGAAAAGTCAAAAGGATGAAAGAAGTCTAAATGATATACATGCAACACCATAAAATTTGAAGATTAAAAGGAAATGGGACTTCCTAAAATAGTTGTTAATTAGAAGAAAGTCCCCAGATCAAGATCATATGACTGTCACTTCATCAAAACATTTGATCCAATAGGGTGAATTAACATTGAGACCTTAGGAATCCCTTTGTAAATGTCAAGTGGCATCATTACATTTGGTATTCAAGATTTTAATGAACTTAAAATTGATATTCTCATGATTATCATCCAAACATTCAAAAAGATGAACTTGACATTATATGACTGTCAAATTTAAGCCAAGAAAAATTAAAACTTCACTTTTTAAAAATTGACATCCACATGATCATCAATTGACACCTTTGAGGGTGTATTTGGCATCTACAAAACCATCAATTTTAACCAAATGAAATATCTTATTTAGTGTTCAAAAGACATTCCAAAATCCTATTTTAACTCATAAATGGTCTTATAATCTAAATATTTAGGCTAAATTCATATGAAAGGGTCCTCATGACATTTTTTCAAAAATATTGATGAACATTAAAGTATGAGTTTATGCTAAGTCTTATGTTAAAAAGGGAATCCCTTGTCACAAAAAGTATAATCTAACCAAAGGTTTGTCATATGTAGATGCCTAGATTATTTGGACATGTGCCTCTTCATTATTAAATTAGAAAAAATAGGCATAAGTTCCTTAGCTTAAGGTTTATTTCATGCTTGATAAACATGAAACAAAACTTAGACTAAGGAACGTAAGCCTAAATCATGACTTTAATAATACACTGACTTAACATTTGGGAATTATTTGTAGATCAATGGTCCATGCCTCATTATTGGATTTCATCCAATAACACAAGGGTGCCAATGACTTTTCAAAGGCCTATAAGCTAACCATGTGGCCGATACTCATTTGATGAACACTAAGAAAAATATTTAGAGCATGAAGAAGGAATATAAAATGAAAAGTGTCATGATCATAGAGTTTGCAACATGAGGACCCAATAACATCAAAGGGCTTGAATTATAATCAATGGCTCGTGCTAATCTAGGATTTTGATCTTATAGTGAAAAATGAAGGAGGAATTTTTAAATACCAATGGCTAGTGTTCAAATGACATTTATGAAAAATGTCATAAAAGGTCAAGACCAATGCCACATAAGCACCATGCAAGTAGAAAGGGACAAAATTCAAGATCTCATGGGCTCAATAACACAAAGGTATAAAGGAAAAGGTCCAAATATAATCTAGAACATGTATAAGCTAAAGCCTAGATATATTTTACCATTTAAGCTCCAAAGCCCTAAACCCTAAATAAAAGTGACCCAAATTTATTTAATTTGTTAAAATTCAATCAAAGGATAACTTAATTGGGTTTTTGAACACAAGAGAGCTTTTCACAAAAATCATCTACAATCTAGAGTAAAAATTTTACAAGAAATAGAGATCATCATAGCTAGTAGGTAGCAAATGAAGGAAGATACTAAGATCTATTTGACAAAAAAATATGAGGGCTAGATA
This sequence comes from Torreya grandis, assembly GCA_037957365.1. NCBI lineage: Eukaryota > Viridiplantae > Streptophyta > Pinopsida > Cupressales > Taxaceae > Torreya > Torreya grandis. The sequence continues at coordinate 1,091,352 of JARHVA010005134.1, forward strand.
TTTGAGGATATAGAATTAGACCTCACAACATTGAATATTTAGTGTATTATAAATTGGTCTAAGTTATTCTTCATGATAGAAGAGCTGTAGCCTATTTCATAAGAGGTACAAATGAATGCCACCATAAGTAGGTGACATAATGACTTGGTTTCTATCTAAATGGTGGGCCTTCATCATGCCATGGAAAAACTATAGGTATCATATTGTATTGACGTCCTTGTACCCATATTTGTTGATTGTAGAATAAACAATGAATGAATCATTAGGGAAGGGAACTGAAAAGGGGTAGCCAACATTTCCCCTATTTATTTTGAGATATACTACAAGATACCTCTTCCCCATGTAGAGAATTTCAAGATCAAAGAGTTGACCAATAACCATGGCATGGACTCTATCCTCAGATCCTGGCTACACTAAGGACCTCACATCTTTAGAAGTCTTGATGGGAAAATCCTTATCATGAAATTCAAAGAAGGCATTAGGGTAATAATTACCCTATTGAACTGATCCTTTGGTTCACCTTCAACTACTTATGTGAATAAGATTTGGGTCTTATATGTACACTTCATGGTAGAGGAAAAAATTACCCCTCTATTTGGAGACTTAATCAATATTTTCCTAACCATACAATTCAATACCATCAAAATAAAAACCTCAAATCAATTCTTTATGATGTCATACCTAATTGACATCCTTCTAGCCTCAACAAACTTCCATAGGATTAGGAAAGGGTCCCTAGAGGGAAAGACAACCATCTCACACTACTATTCTAATCTACACATCTTCAAGTATAGGAATCACATGCAGTTTCTTATGATTGCATTTACCCTATTATAGTGGAGGCCATCACAGGTGTTCTCATGCCTAGGATTCACCCCCTCATTAAGATATATGTTGAAATGATATGGGACATATGTTATTATCCTAATTGCATAGTCATCATAATAGAAGGAATCATGGCTCAAACTTACATACTACTAGTATATGTTCTAAATAAGCTTATAGAGTGGAAAATTACTTTCTAGCTTAGTCATGGAATTGATAGGACTTGTAAAGAAAAAAGGAAGGGCCTACTCCACCCCTTCCCCTTGAATATTTGGAAAACCATAATAAAGGACTAGAAACATATAAAGGTTAAATCCATACACAGAGATTCATTTAGCTTCCAATTGAATGAAATTCAGATGTGGGATCCAAATAATGTATTTGGTGACCATCTAGGGGACAATAATCTCTCAAAGCTAGAATATTCACATCAAATCAATGTCCATGAAACCATATATATTAGGCCTAAGAACTATAAAAAGGTATTAGTCAGGATTTAAGGCCATTATATGAAGCTTGAACATTGGTTGGTCAAAGACAATTCGCCATATGGGGAAACATATAAAATGCACCCTTTTCAATACCATTTATTACCTAGGCCATCTATAATAAACCATGAGCAACCTCAAGTAGATTAGAAACATGCCCCAATAACAAGTTGAACAAGTTCAAGGTGAATAAGGCAAAGGGAAGGAGAAAGTTGGAGAGGTTAAGCTAGAAAAGAGACCTCGAGATGGGCCTCCATCTTCAGCACTACCCCAAAGGCGACCTTCCCCAATTAAATATATAGACATGATAGCCTTAGAACCAAGAGAGACACTCGAGGGTGTTCTCAAGGAAATTTTAGAAGACTATGACTCTACTAGGTAAGAGGAGTCCAAGGAAGACATAGGAAAAGAGTTGGTCACAATAACATCCCATGAGAAGAGAAAATTGGAACTAGCACTGGTCCTTGTGAGACCAAAGAAGAGACCAAGGTTCACTTTCACTCATCCCATGAATGAAGTAAATATATTTACTAATGAGTTCCTGATCTGTGGACCAATCATTCCTGACTAGTTCATCTATGGGAAGTTGTAAAAGATCCCCTCTCTTTCTCATTCTTGGGCCATAACAAGGGTCACTCATGTGGGGATAGAAGATGATATGAAGCCTTGGATAAGGGCTATAATGAAGGAGTAAGAATAAATAATAATTGTGGTCATTGAAGGGCTAGAAGGAAAGAAGATAGATGTTTTGGGATCATCTAATAGATCAAGTGTGGAGATCCTAAATCCTACCCAATTCATGTAAATAGTCACTACTATCCATTTTAACCTAAAAAAACTTGGCTAGAAAGAATAAAAATTGGGACAACTATGGTTGGGACATAATAATTCACTTTTCAAAAGGTGGAACCATTTTTAATACTAACCCCAGTGGGTGGCCAATATCTTGGAAAGGTTACAATTCATGAGAAAGATGTGGAAAGTCTAATTGAATCCCATTCAACACAAGCTAAATCTAGAGTCTAAGGTATGAAGCAAAGGATCCATAACTTAGAAAGAGAGAAATAAAACTTGGAAAAATAGGAAACTCTATCAGTGTTAGATATAATAATCAAGCTACTTGACAAGTTATTTTATGACATGTTTGTGGCACGTAAGTCAACGAAATTAAGGAAAAGTGCATTAGAAGGGAAATGTGAACTAGCCAAGAGTTTAGTCACCTAGTGGTAGGCCTTTGAAGATAAAATAGCTAAACTTATTAATATTTAGGCAAAGAAATAGATCACAAATTTCAAGACCATCAATTTGGGGCATTTGATCATAATTTTGGGAATTGTGATTGAAAAGGTTTAGAGTTTCAGTGCATGGCATAATGGTATGTAAAGGGTCTTGAAAGAAGACAAGGAACTAATTGAAATAATTGAACAACTTCTTCGGACCATACAACCCAATACCCTTGGGATCATTAGTGATGAATAATTAAAGCATAGGGTTGCTTTGGTAACCTAGGAAATCAGAGGAAAAAGGCCAAGGCAAATCTGGGGATGAAAATAACAAAAACTTAGGCATGATACTTAATGCATGGGAAAGAATAAACAAATCTAGGAGTATCAAAGAATCCATAGATAGGAATGAAAAATAATCTGATGACCTAGTGGATAAAGAGGAAGAATAAATCATGAAGCATGTTGTGGACCTAGACTTAATTGATGACTAGTATGGGAGAGCCATGTGCATCCTCTAATAGCGACAACCAAGGGCTTGACTATAAAATTGAGTATATTCAATTTTCTAAAAGTTTTGTAACATTTTGAAGAAGAATATCCATTCTAAAGGCATATGTTAGTTTATTAGCATATTTTTCTCTAGGTCATTACAATTTGGGAAAGCACGTGTATTTTAGAACTTGTAAGGACAACTATCCCTATCTTTGTACACCTTTATTTTGTAATTGATCAATATACTGCATAGTCTTGCTATAAAGGCATGTATGACCATTGTAAACAAAGAAGAGATTTTTTATCAAAGTTTGTATACTTGAAGAAATTAATAAGATCAAGGAATTTTGTAAAGGTTGTCCATTTTGATGTGTTAATTGATAATATAGATTTTATCTCAATTGCTAGTAGAGGTCTTGAATTTGAATAGTGTCTTATAATTTGTAATATCATTCTTTAATTAGAGGGTTTTTTATTTGTGCCTATGCTATATTAGTTGAAAGATATTTGGTCCTACTTCATTTCATTTTTCTCTATATTTAGATGTGCAATTACTATTTAATTATACTGGTAAATCCCTAAAGTAGACCTAGTTCTTACTAATGATTTCAAAACATTTTCCCTTGAAGTTTCCATGATATATAGTGAGCTTTAAGCTTAGTTTATGTTTCATTATATATTTTTAAAATGAATATTCAGTTGCTATTAATACTTTGTCATAATGTATAAGAATTAAATTGGCAATCACTCATTTCTTTTCTACCCTACCCTTCTCTTTTCTCCTTTTTTACACCAGGACCACTTTAGTTTTAGCCACATTATAAATATCCATTTAGATCATTATGTAGCCTAAAATAAGAATATAACTCACTAAGTATTAACAAAGATTCAGAAAGAATGGGCCAAGGTGGCTCCCAACCACCAAAGTTTATAAATATTATGGAATAGTTATCTTACACTATTGCTATTTCAACACAAGCAACCAGATATCGAAAACCTACAACTCATGCTCTAAATTTCCTAAATTCTAAAATGAGGAGTTATTTAAATACTAAGGGCACATGTGGTACATTTAGAAGCATCAATAGGTTAAATAGGTACTTTGACGTTTAGGAGGGTAATGGATGATTATTTTATGGAATATAGTCATGAACCACTTCTAAAACACACATAAACTAAAAATAAAACACTAAAAAAAAGAACTAAAATAATTACTCTTCTACACATTTGGTGAAAAATCAAGGATAACACGCTAGATAGATGATGTTCTACTAGACAAGACCAACAATATTGAAATAAAACTCAACTGTACATCATGTAAGTAGTCAAATTCACTTTTTTACTGCTTCAAGAGACATTAAATTATAAAATTGGCTAGGGTTTCACCATCAAACAAATGGGGTTTTCCAAAAAGAGCCATAAGAGTCAATATTTATAGTCTTTGAGAGAATAGAAAGGCAAGGAAAGTCCAAAGGTCACTTGGACACTTGTCAATCTGAAAAAAGAAGTTATAATTACATAAAAAAGAGCTATAGAATTAACCATGTAATGTCAGGAGGACAAAGTGTTAATACAAGTCATGAAACATATGAAAAGTAACATAAAAATCCCAGTCTTGGCTCAAAAAACCACCTTCATAATTTGAACCTATTTGAACATCCAAAAATTGACTAAGGACAGGTCTAATGATTATAATGAGATGGAAGACCTTCAAGCATGCCTCTCCATACATTAGTTACATTCCTAATCATCTCAAAACTCCAAGAATGAAGCCATCACTGCTATAATCTAAAAAACTCTTTTTTAGGTCACCCCTCACACTTGTCTTAAAAAGTAGCATCATTTCTCCATGAAAATCCATGGGAGGGAGTGAATGAAACTAGGAAATACTATCCATGGCCTTAAACTAAAGGCTTACCCTTCTCACACTTGTGTCCACTATGCCAGTTTTGATTGGCTAAGATGATAGGTTTGGTTTGGACAATTAGGAGTTTTTACTAGAAATAAATGACCACAGGGAGTTGTTACATGTTGTAATCCTTCCTCTAAACTTTTTTTCATCTTTAAAATTTTCTTGTAGCCTATAAAACACACAAATTGGTCAAAAATACCCTATTTTTAATCCTATCCAAATAATTGCGTATATCTCAAAGGTATGGAAGGAAGATTTAGTGAGTCATTTGAAATTTACAATATCTTTCATTATGAAACTATCATTTGGATAACTCTCCAAGTTTGTTTCTCCACCGGGTCTTAGCTGACGGTTTAGTAGGGTTTTAGGATATTTTTGGTCTTAAGCTTTATTCATAAATATTTGAAATTGAAACTACCAATAAATGACACAAAATTGATTCTAAGGGACCTTGATAACCTCTCCAAATTCTTTTTGTTCCCACACAAATACTTATAAAATATATGATCACTTGAAGACACCTCATCGAGCTTGTTTCTACTTTTCTTGTATGTTTAGACTATATTAGAGTTAGAATTAGATTTTCTATAGTTTCCTTTACATATATATATTTTTTTAAATTTCTATTTTCACCTCCTCAACATGTCCCAATAATCTATATATCTAATTAAGAGGCATAAATAAAGGTATACCCCCAAATGGCTTTAGGTCCCTTGAAGGCCTAATATGTCTAGCATGCACCCATCTAGATTTGGCTAATTGGACTGATTTTAAATGGTTAGGTTGGTGTATTATTAATTTTAACATCACATTACATATTTTAATATCACAATATAACTTCCTAATCACTCTTTTTCTTCCATTTCTCTCATTCACCAACTAGGCGTAGCAAAAGCTTATGTAGTTGGACTATTTACAGGGGTATTTTGGCCACCTTGAGGGGTATGAGATCTATATAGTGCTTATATATCATATATTTTAATTTAATACAACTAATTATGTTTTTATTGATGTTTCCAAAGATCCACATCAAGCCCTTTGCCCATTTTGTACTCACTAGCTTGCTTTGCTAAACCCTGATTTTCCTACACTAGCTGACCTCTGAGTCAAACCAGTGAGGTATATCACTCATCCATAAGGAAAATTTATTATTTTTAGAGTTTTAACCAGTTTTTTATGATGATTTTTACTAAAGGGTTCATCTAAATTCTTTTATTTAGATGACTAATGTGCTCATAATGCCCAAAAAAGGCCTTTAAAAAGTTTGTTTTCTTACATTTTCTTCAAATCTTCCTAAGGGTGACCTCTCCAAGCTAAACCAATTATTATAGGTTATTTAAAAATGTTAATTATTATAAATTTATGATTATTAAACTTTTAATTGATCTAAAAAAACTCTTTTTCCTTGTATTCCTCATACATGACTATCGAGCAAAGAGGTTTCCTAGCCCACATTATGGACTGTTGCCCTTTAGCCGAGGAAGGTAGATGATCACCTTGGAAGAGTCTTGGAGTTATGAAAAAATATTTTTTATTAGTTATAAACTAATTTTTATTTATTATTATCCTCTTATTCTCCATATAAAATCTCATGTCTTACCTTACCCTCATACGATTGTACCCTGATGTAAGTGTAATACAAGGGTTTTGGGGCCTGTGTAAGTTTATTTTGCTTCTATTTGTATCTTATGAAGTCTAAATTATATTAATTGATATTATAAACTATTTTTACTATCACCCAAATTATTTTTTACCTTTCATATGAACTTGGGATTCTCAATTCAGTCTTTTTTTGCTAGACTGAGACACATGCCTTTTAGATCCTACCCATAGGTTACATGAGCTCACTTAGACCTTGTGAAGCTCATAATATCTATGTAAAAAGTGTATATATATTTAATTCATTATATTAACCTCAAATTATCCCTTCATATTCACCTTTGGTCATAATTTGGTCCCTATTATCCTCTAACTTTGACACCCTTCCCTTTTACCCATGTAGGTGCATATTATCTCATTTGACTCTTGTTCATGATGTGTGAGGGAGTGAATGACACTATTAAAACCATAATTAAATAAATTAAAACTCTTAAAAACACCTCAACTCTATGAAACACCTAAACTAGGCCTTGCTTAACAACTTAATGAAATATTGATTATGTTCCCTATTTGCCAGAGGCACCAGTAGGTGAACTTGTATAGTTTAGGTTTGGAAAACCATATACAAGATATTTTTTATTTTTGTATCATTTTAAAAACCTATAGTTCATTCACATAATTATTATATTATTCATATTTATTTTATTTTAAAAATTGAGTCTCTTCCTAACGGATTGAAACACCTACTTTTCTATTGATTCTTGTAGGTGTCTTTTTCTTCAAATGAATATTTTCATGAGCTTAAAAGACTTTTATTGAAACCCCTTTGTTCAAAAAAATTCATTCTTGAACTTTCATTCAAATTAAGATTACTAAAACACCACTTGGGGATCAAAATTAAGTCACTATCCTATACCCTACTATAGGTGTGAATTGTCCATACAAGGAACAACTGTAGACACTCATGAAGCTTGAAAATCATGCATAAACTCTACACTGATGGTGTCCATGCCATTTTTCATATCATTTAACTAGTTAAACCATAATAACCATGTGTTTTTGTTATATTTTCTTCTAGGATGTCAAATATAATTCAAGCTTTCAAACTAGAGACACTCATGAAGCTTGAAAATCATGCATCAACTCTACAGTGATGGTGTCCATGCCATTTTTCATATTATTTAACCAGTTGAACCATCCTAACCATTTTTTTTTGTCCTATTTTATTCTAGGATGTCAAATATCATTCAATATTTCAAACTATAGACATTATTTTTGGATTTCAATTTCTTTTAGGGCAACTTTGAGGTATTCAAATTTCACCTTGCATTGACTTTTTGATTCCCACCTTTGGTAGAGATATTGTCTATAATAAGGGTATAAGATTAACCTCATTTTATGCATTATTTTAAAAAAAATGTGATAAGGGGTCTAAAAAAAACCCTTGGAGCTATATTTTGATACTTTAGGGAAATCTTCCCTAAACTCCGTTCTTTGTCTCCTCAACATGGTTGCACACATCTATTACCCATTTTCAAATTTTTTATGGGTTTATCAAGGCTTTATTATCATATAAATACCTTAAATAGGTGTAAATTTATTTAAACTTCTCCATAGAATCATATTATTACCCTGCTCAACCACCTATAGGTGGATATTTTGGTGCACAAATAGTGAATTGAATATGAGTAGTATGGAAACTATCCATGACTATGAACTTTGTATGCTTTCATAAAATATGTCAATACATTTTTATAAATCATAAAATATTGGAACCATATCAGGCCTTAATCCTATCAACATGACATCTTCAATGGCTCTTATAGGTATGTATTGGGCTCTGTGTAGATAGTGAATGTGGAATAGAGCAATAAGGTGGATTAAATGCCTCATGAGTAGCTCAAACCCAATGTCAAATTATTAAAATGAATTATTTTCACTAGGAAAAGCTTTAAAAAAGTTCCAACACCTATTTTACAACATGAAACGACTTGCACACATCTATAATAAAGTAGGCATATCAATTTCATGACTATTTTAGCATGGTAAATGTGCTTGTGAACACACTTACACCTTTTCCAAACATCTCAGTGAACTCCTCTCAACTCCTAATGGTTTGTAAAACTAATATACCTTGATTATAATTTCATGAATAAGTTTAATAATCTCTAAGTAGGTGACTGCAAGTGAAGTTTTGCAAAGAATTGACAAAGGAAAAAGACAAGATTTCAAGCTACCCAAAAGATGACATGGTGAAATCAAAACATGTAAAAAGGTAGTAATATGACCCTAATAACTTTGTAACATAATTTTACAACTAAATGATACCCCTATAGGATAAAAACACTTTGAAAACAATAATAACTTTAACTAAGACTGTACATGTGACACCTTCCTACAACATGGACTAATTTTCTCATCAATACATTATAAAACATAAAACTAAAATTGGATACCATCTTAAGATGTATCTAAAATATTATATAACCAACATTACCAATTGTTTTATATGAATTTGACCATAATTTAGCAAAACCTATAAGGTGCATGAAACAACTAGCATAAAAGTATAATCAACTTCATGATGATGATTCATGAAGCACATGCCATGATTATTAAAAATATTTATATTTAAATTAATTTATCTAAGTTTACTAAAATATCCCAAAATAATTTATCTTCAAACATCTTCAGTTGTCTATATTGAGAAAAAACCTAAAGCTCACTTTTGCATGTCTAAAAATGTAAAAAAGAAGTAGAATGATTTTATCCTTAATATGACACTTTAAGATAAAAAAAATGTATAAATGAGTTTTTGTAAGGTTATTAGGCCTTTTAAGATCTTATTTCATGTGGAACACTTCCCCATGCATCTTACAAGTGCCATTTTCTCTCTTTTTCAATTATTTATTTGATTTCAGTTAAGGAACCTATAATATTATAATTCAGCTAACATAATTAATATTTAAACTAACTTGTTAGACTCTTATAGGTAAAAATTGATGTCTGGACACCTTAGGAAACATGCCACTTGTATTTATGACCCTTAGAAGCACATTATATGACCCAAAATGATAAATAAACTAATGAAACCATGAATAAGGATATAAATGCATTATATAAAATCAATTTAACCATAATATATCCTATTACAAAGATTTATACCAATATAAGATATAAAAAACAAAGTCTTTTACCTGTACGGGTCTAAATTTGACCTAAAAGTCAAATTTGGTCAATAAATTCATGACTTATAGGAGTAATATGCCTGCTATACTAAGTAATAGTAGCCTTATCCTATCATGGGCCAAGGGATTCAATGTAATATTTAAGAAAACTATCAATTAATTTCTTAAAATTTGCATAAAATAACCACAACGCACCCAACAAACACAAGACAAAGCAAGACATAAACAAGACTCGCACATGTCCATAAACACTTAGGGAAAATAAGAAAAACAACAAACTATGTATAAAGAGAGAGGATAACCTTAGTATCAATTTTTGATAAATATCCCATTGATGGGATATGAATCTCCTTTCCATCCAACTTTAAGAGTTGGAAATCATTATGTTGCTTGCATTGGGTTATAACATAAGGGCCACTCCACAAAGCATCAAACTTTGTGTTTTCTAGGTTTAGCCATATCTTCATCCCACTTTAGAAGAATGTCTCCCTCTTTTAAACTTATTGGAATGGATTTATTTTCAAGTTATCTCTTTCTTTCATCTTGGTGAGTTCTCATAGTTTGCATAATTATCTCTTCAAGCTCCATCAACTCACACAACCTAACTTGTATGCTTTCATTTTCCATCAACTTCAGCTGATAAGTGGGATCCAAGGCTGGTATCTCAAATGAAATACATAGTATAAATTATCTCCCATAAACAATTCTATATGGTGAATTTTTAATGGCTCTTTTTGAGGTGATCCTATCAGCCTAAAGGGTTGTCTTCAATTTGGAATGTCAAGTCCTTTGGTTTTCCTCCAATGTCCACTTTATGATTGTAATTAGATTCTTATTGGTGGAATCAGATATTATATTCCCTTGTGGATAATATTTGGAGTAATTAATAATATATATGCCATGTTTCAAATCCCATTTACTTATCTTCATTCCAAAGAGAGCTAGTGTATTGCCTAAAATTATTATTGAAGGAGCCCCAAACCTTGTCACTATGCCTTCATAGAAGTATATAACTAAAATTTAATTTGATTCCTTGAGATTGAAATCCTCCACCCATATTTTAAAGTAATATTTAGTATTCAACACCCACTTGTGGGTAGAACTAGAAGGTGGGTTGATTAAGCCTATGAAATCTAGACTGCATTGCATAAAGGGTTGGTCAACTTAAATTGGATGAAGAGGTAAAGCAAAAAGTTTTTGTTACCATCAAAGAGATCACATTTTTGACACTTCCTTACCCAATCATGATTGTCTTTGAACAAACTAGGACAAAAATATCTCTCATTATCTTTGCAGTTATGGTTCTTGGAGCAAAGTGACCACTAGCTAGTCCATTAGGAAACACAAACATTATTTTCTCACCCTGATCTGATTCAACACACCTAAATAACACACTTAATAATTCCTTTCTAAACAAAAATCCATGAAAAATAACATAAGGAATATATTGTAATCTAAAGTACCTTCTTTTAGCTCTATATAGACCTTGTGGACACTCAACAGTTTGAAGAAAATAAATCATATCTTGTGTCTAACTCCTCATTGATGAAGCTGTAGATTTCATAGGGTCATCATGAAGTGATAAGAAAACCTCCTTTTATTATTTAAAATCTGAATCAAGATGCTCACATAACCCCTTCCCTTTCACTAACTTGGTTTTCTTGATTTCTACATCATATTCCATTACTTTTATGATCCAACCAGCCCTATTTTCATTTAAATCTATACTCAAAATGAAGTATTTGTCACTAGGATGAGGTATCAATATGTGAATTTTATTATTATATAACATATGCCTAAACTTATTTAGACTTTTAACAATTGAAAGTACTTGTTTCCCAACATAGGTGTATCTTACCTCATAGCCTTCTAAACCTTGACTAAAGAAAGCAATAGGCTAATCCAAGTTTTCTTCATTTGATTAAGTAAGAATGGTAGAAATTACCTCCTCATTTTCAAAGGTATAAAATTTGAATTAATTTGATAAATTAGGACTTGCAAGAGTTGGAGCTTGGATAATGGCTTATTTAATCTCTTCAAAACTATCCTTCCTTCTTCTTGTCCAAGTGAACACTTCATCTTTCCTTTGAATAGAGGTTAGAGGCTTGACTAAATTATTAAAATTAATAATGAACCTGCTTATGAAATTAAGTTTCCCAAAGAAAATTTTGAAACCTTTATTGTGTTTGGGAAAATCTAATGTGAAGATTACACTCACCCTTTCAGGATCTATGGATAGGCCCTTATTTGAGATAATTTGTCCTAAAAGTTTACCTTCATGGAAAATAAACACACACTTATTTGGGTTAATAGAGATTCAAGACTCTCTACATCTCTCAAAAATATAGCTAAGGTGATTCAATTGATCCTTTTCATCCCTAGAAAAAATTGTGATATCATCAAGATACACCAACACAATGTCATGTATTAGTCCTTGAAAATCCATATACATTCCATGTTGAAATGTATCTCTAGTATTAAACAATCGAAAATTAATTTTTACTATAAGCATACATATCCCATTTATTAGTAAAGGCTATATTATATTGGTCACTTTCCTTCACCAAAATTTGATTATACCCAAAATATCTATCAATGAGAGAAAAACTGTCACTACTTGCCACAACTTGTAAAGTCTACTCCATGGAAGGAAGAGGATAATGGACCTTCAAATAAACTCTATTAAAATACCTAAAATCAACACATAACTTGATTTCCACATTATTATTCCTTACTTGTACTAATTTTTCCAACCAAGATGAATGCTTAATAGGAAAAATGATCTTGGACTCAATCAACTTTGTAAGCTCCTTTCTTATGAGAGGCTCAATCTTAGGATTAATTGGTCTTTGTCTTTTCTTGATAGGATTAACATTATCATCTATCTCTATTTTATGTTGATATAATTTTGGATCAAAACACTTTAAATCACTATATTCCCATGTAAATACATCAGAAAACTCTTTGCATAACTCAATGAAAGAATGTTTCTCTTCACTAGTACATACCTTCCTAAGAGCAGGCAACTTATCTTTGAAGATTTGTACTATTTCATAGTTATCTTTCTTAGTAGACATTTTTACCTTTTATTTATTCTACTGATAATCATCATTGAATATTCTCTCAAGCATCCCTAACCCTTTAGGGAGCTTGTTTGTTTTCAATTGTACAATCTATCCTCCATATTGTTATTGTAGTTTAGACTAATTCTTAGAAGAAAACACAATCTCCTCTTGTAGAAAGAGTGTTATTTTTTTTTCACTATAAAACACTTGAAAATTAGTGACATTATAAGGTATAGAGGGTATTTAAATCACCTTGATATGTGTCTAGTTCCTATCCTCTCCTATCACTTTTAGAACATCAAATTGAGCTCCAATTGATGCCAACCTATCAGAATGTTATCTTCTCTTGGTATGGATTTGATGTAGAAATCTTTGGAATATTCCACAATATCCCACACTCTATTCTTATAGGACTCAAGAAAATATCTCTTATTCACATTTTGGACTCTTACTTGATTTATAATCAACTCACTATCAACATAAACTTGTAACTCTTTCACACCACTTTTCCTAGCCTACTTAATGCCATGAATAAGGGAATATTATTATTCCACATTAAAATTACAAGAGAAGTGAAATATGGAAGTATAATAGTACCTTTACTTGGATGGGGAAACCAACATTGCTCCATCACCTATCCCAACTATGCTTCTAGATCCATCAAAGAATAGTTGCCATAAACCATCCTTATCTACAATTGGCTTCATCAATTTTGGCATGAAAGAGTCCTCTTCATGAATGTAATAAAATCCAACACCAAATTTCTCTATGAAATTTTAAGGATCGTGTTCATAAGTTCATCTCCCCATTCATCAAAAAATATATCATAAACTTCTTCAAGAGAATATGTTGGAGATTGATCTATGTGAAGTTATTCCTCATTAATAATGACATAATTCACATTTGCCACTTTAGTAATGTAATGTTATAAGTGATTTTGATGGATAATATCTGATTCAATATTCACCTTAGACATTATTTTTCCTAAAAAGCATATAGGACCAATTGGTTGCTAAGTATCCACCTATCTTAGCTGTAAACTCTTTTGACAAGCAAAGAACAAAGTATGGAGGTAAATCTACCACAACCACATCATGAGGGATAGAAAATTAGGACAATCATGTAAAATTATATTAAAATCCTTGACCAATCCCATGTTTTCTTCTAGTGATCCATCTAATTATATGACTCCTTTAGCCATTGGTTCATACTTGAGGCCTAGGTTATTTGTTATTGATTTGGGTATAACTAAAGTACTAGACCCACTATCTATGATAAAATTATTAAATAAGCAATCATAAATGATTAAGGATAAATAAAAAGTATTATTCTCATCATTTTTATTCACTTTTCCATCAATGGGTTGTGTTTCATTTACCAAGACAACGTTCTCATTCCTAGCTGATCCATCTTGCTCACCTAGTCCTTGCAATTTATTTTGAAGCATGTCCTTTTATCTTAGTATTATCATTGAATCCCATAAGTAAGTATTCATATGTAACTTATTCATCTGGTTCAAAACATTGATATAAGGACTTCTCACCTTGAAAATCTCTTTGGAATCACTAGTACCTTATGGTGTACCTTATGAAGGTGGACATGTAGGGGCAGGCCTTATATTATATATATATATATATATATATATATATATTGATTTTCTTGCATATTATGGGTTGATTTATACCAAAAAACTATTTGATATTATGTATGAGTCATAAAATGTCCTTTATTATCCCTTTTTGTTTCTTCAACAACCCTCTTCTTAGACCTAGTGATAGAGGACACACTAGCATTCACATTGCTTGAATTTCCGAAATGATTGATGACACAAAACTCTCCCTCTAAGTGATTTATGAGAGTAGAGTTTGATTGTTTTTTTAAATTATCCATTCCAATTTGCATTCCATTTTTCATTGGCACCTTAAAATTGGAAAATTGAGATGCTTGATTACCTTGCATTGTCATGTCTTTACTTGGCATTTCATTGGCATATGCAACTTGGCCTTGATTTTGGTCATAGGATGGATACCATGGTTGTTATTTAAAAAAATTATTTTGAGAGGGAACAATAGATTTGGAAGATGATGTGGAAATATTATTATAACTTTGGTAAGGTCTATCTTGAGTGATTTGACCTTGTCATTGATTATTACCTTGAAAAGGATGCCTTTTTGTTTGCCCAAATTGATTGTAACACTAGTATGGCCTATAAATTTGAGAATTTCACCTTTTGAGGGAAACAAATTAATTGGTAAATTTTTTGAGAAAAGCTATTTAATTCATGGATCTCCTTATTGGGGGCAATGAAAGACCTTTCTTGACTAGGGAAAGGAGCCAGGGTAGGTAATGCAACTTGACTAGGAGGCTACAAATCAAGGAATAATGGAATTGGTGGTTTAGGAGAAATATTACATAATTGAACGATACAATTCTCATAATTAATGGCTATATCATAGGTATGAATTATTTTATTCCCACTAATGGATTGGATCATCATATATACATCACTATTAAATGATTTTAGGTAGTACAAGATGGTATAATTTGGGGTAGCTCTCATAAGGGTTAGGATCCTATCCCATGTATTTTGAAATATAGTGTTAAAATATTTAATAAAATCTTATGGTTTCCTCTTGATAGTGGTCAATTTCTTAGCTAGTGATAGATGATTGCTCTTCTCTCCAAACCTCTTAGTCAATAGATCTCCTAGTTCATCCCATGAACTAATAGAATTTTTAGGTAAAGTTCCATACCAATCTAAAGCTTTCCCTTCGAAAGAAAATGCCAATATCCTAATTTACACATTATATTGAGTGATATTATGGATACTACAGAAGTCTACTATGTTTCTAATGTGTTCAATGAGAGTAATAGGACCTTCTGCCTTAAATATGGAACACTATTAAGGGTTGTTCCTAAATTTGGTTGTATTGGACAAGATTCAAAGGAGATGATATAGTGAAAGGTACAAAAGGTTAGTTTATAGCCATTTGGAAATGTAGAATATGGGTATTAGAGTTTGAACTTAGTAGGAACTTTGACTTCAAAAAAACCAACTCTCTTGAATAAGGATGAGTATTTATAAGCCTAAAACTTTTGACAAAATATAAAGGTAATTGCACATACTCCAAGGGTATAGCTTTTTTATAATAATTAGTGGTCACCTTTGGAATTAAAATTAGGGATTGATTAGTGACCAAAGATTTGATTACTTTAGTATAATTACTAGGTACTAAATCTAGATGTTTTTATAGCTAAAACTATGGCAAGACCAACACCAATATTAAACAATATTCTAGGACTTAGAGTCCTATAAGGTGTGCCAAAAAATGTTGTCACTTGTATTTTAAACCCTTGAGGAGATTCCTATCTCTCCTCATCCAAGTGGCATAATGGAAACATCTCTCTCGATGTGGGTAGTAATTTGATGAGATAAATCTCTAAAAGGCACCAATATTGAATTTCCTCCTTGAAACACTCTCTTACCTATCAACTTTGTATGAGAAGGATTAATAAGACAAACCATGAAAACTAAAGGTGATTCACCAATATTTAATTTCCTCCTATTTATTTAACTTATATTACTTGGAGTTAAACAAAGCTTCTTTCACACAAAACTCATAACTCAAGATGGATTGTCCCATCAATGTTTCATATGTTAGGTACAACAGGTACTTTGATGTTTAGGAGGGTAATGGATGATTAATTTATGGAATAAGGTCATGAAAAAATTATAAAACACACATACACTTAAAATATAACACTAACAAAGACCTACAACAATTACTCTTCTACACATTTGGTGAACAATAAAGGATTAACATGTTAGAAAATATGATATTCTACTAGAAAATACCAACAAGATTGTAATAACATTCAATCATAGAACATGTAAGTATTAAAATTCAATTGTTTTATTTCTTCAAGATACATTCATGTACAAAATTGTCTAGGATTTCACCATCAACTAGTGGAGGCTTCTAAAAAGATCCAAAAGAGTCAATATTTATTGCCTTTGAGAGAAGAGTAAGGAAAGGGAAGTCCAAAGGTCACTTTGATACTTGTCAATCTGAGAAAATTAGTTAAAATTGAGTGATAAATAGGTATGGAATAAACCATGAAATTTTAGGAGGACCAAGTGTCCATACAACTCACGAAACTTATAAAAAGTGGCATAAAACTCCCAATCTAGGCTTTATAAGCTACATTCATATTTTGAAACTATTTAAACATCCCAAAATTTATTAAGGATAGGTTTTATGGTTTTAATGCGATTTAAGACTTTTAATCATGCCTCTCCATACACTAGTTGTAGTCCTACTCATTTGGAAACTCCTGGAAGGAATCCATCACTACCTATAGTCTAAAAAACTCCTTTTTTAGTCACCCTTCACATTTGTCTTCAAAATTAGATTTTATTTTTTTTTAATAAAAAAAAATTATATGGAGTTAGTTACACTTTTAAATACTACCCATGGCCTTATACTACTCAGGTGTACCTTGAAAAGTCTCACAAATGGAGTTTTCACCTTTCTCACCCTTGTGTCCACTATGCTAGTTTTGACTGGCTGAGATGAGAGGTGTAGGTTGGAAACTTAGGAGTTTTTACATAGAAATAAATCACCATAAGGAGTTATTAAAATTTATAATATTAACTCCAAACTTTATGTCATCTTTAAACACCTCTTGTAGCCTAAAACACAAACAAAATGGTCAAAAATAACCTATTTTCCACCCTATCCATATATTTACATACAACTAAAAGGTATAGGAGGAAGTTTGAGTGAGTAATATTCAAGTTAAAATATCTTTCATAGTCAAAATATGTCATTTGGGTATCTCTCCAATCTTGTTTTCTACATTCAGTTCTGCCTAAGGGTTTAGTAGGGTTTTAGGTAGTTTTTGGTTTTAAGATTTTTTTATAAATATTTGATATTTAAAAAACCACTAAATTACACAAACTTGATGATAAGGGACCATTATAATCTCTCAAAATTCCTTTGGTTACCATGTAAATACTTAGAAAATATATGAACACTTGAAGACACCTCATCAAGCTTATTTTTGCCTTTCTTGTATGTTTGGACTATCTTAGAGTTAGAATTAGATTTATTTTAGGTTCCTATTCATATTAAAGTTTCATAAATATCCATTTTCGCCTCATAAATATGTATAAATCATCTATACATCTCATAAGAAGCTAGAAATAAAGGTAGACCCCCACTTGGGTATAGGTCCCTTGCAGGCCTAATAGGCCTAACATGCACCTAGCTAGCTTTGGCTACTTGGACTAATTTTCAATAGTTATTTTTATTTATTATTAATTTTCACACCTAATTACATATTTTAATATCACCACACAACTTACCAATCACTCATTTTATTCCATTTCTCTCATTCACCAACTAGACCTAGTGAAAGCTTGTCTAGTTGGAATGTGTGTAGGGGTATTTTGACCACCTTGAGGGGTATGAGATTTATATTATGATCATATGTCATATATTTTAATTAAATATACATAATTATATATTTACTAATGTTTTCAAAGCTCTAAATCAAGCCCTTTGCCCATTCTGTATTCACTAGTTTGTTTAACTAAAGCTTGATTTCCCTATACTAGCTAACCTCTGAGACAAAATAGTGAGGTATATCCCTCATCCACAAAAAAAATTTAGTATTTTTTTATTTTCACCAAGTCATAATTATGATTTTTACCAAATTTTTTATCTTAATGTTTTTATTTAGGTGCCTAACCATGTCAAAATACCTTAAAAAGGCCTCTAAAAAGCCTATTTTCTTGCTTTTTCTTCAAATCTTCCTAAGGGTGACCTCTGCAAGATAAACCAATGCTTATAGGTTGTTTAAAATTTTTAATAATTCTTAATTAATTCTTATTAAACTTTTAATTAATTCAAAAATGCTCATTTTCATTTGATTCCTCATACTTGACTATCAAGCAAAGAGGTTTCCTGGCCCATAATATGGATTGTTGCCCTTTAGCAAATTAAGGTAGATAATCACCTTGGAAGAGTATTAAATTTGTGAAAAAATATTTTTTATTAGCTATAAATCAATTTTCATTGCTTATTATCCTCTTCTTCTCCCTAGACAAGCTCATGTCTAACCTTACGCTCATATGACTGTACCCTACGTTAAGTGTAATACAAAGGTTTTATGGCCTATGTAACTTTATTTTTCTTTTTTTATAGATTATGAAGTATCCATGTTATTCATTGAGATGATAAAATATTTTTATTATCACCCAAATTCCTTTTTACCTTTCATATGTACTTGGGATTCTCAATTTAGTCTTTCTTTGATAGAATGAGACACATGCCTTTTAGATCCTACCTATAGGTTACATGCGCTCTCTTAGACCTTTTGAATCTCATCATAGCTATGGAGAATGTGTATATATGTTTAAATCATCGTATTATCCTACATTTATCCCCTATTATGAACCTTTGCTCATAAATGGGTCCTTATTATCCTTTGACTGATATACCCTACCCTTTTACCCCTATAGGTGAATATTATCTCATTTTAATCTTGTTGATGATGTGTGAGGGACTAAATGACACTATTAAAACCATAATTAAATCACTTAAAATTATTCCAAACACCTTAAATAGGCCTTACTTTTCAACTAGATGAACTATTGATTGTGTTCCCTATTTGGAATAGGCACTTCTAGGTGCACTTGTATAGTTTAAGTCTAGAAACCCATATACAAGACCTTATTGATATTTGGATATTTTTAATAACCTATAGGTAATTAAAATAATTCTTATATTAATCATATGAATTTGAGTCTCAAAATTGAGTCTCTTCTTAAATGACTGAGACACCTATTTTTCTATTGATTCCTGTCAGTGTATTTTGCTTCAAATGAGTTTGTTCTTGAGCTTAAAAGACTTCTCTTGAAACCCCTTTGGTCACAAAAATTCATGATTGAACTTGAACTCATCTTAAGATTACTAAAACACCAATTGGGCATCAAAATTAGTTCACTATCCTATACCCTATTATAAGTGTGAATTTTTCATAGAAGCGACCCCTGTAGGCACTCATAAAGCCTAAAAATCATGCATCAACTCTAGAGTGATGGTCTCCATTCCATTTTTCATATCATTTAACGATTTGAAATATCCTAACCATGATTTTTTATTATATTTTATTTTAATATGTCAAATATCATTCAAGCTTTCAAACTATAGACATTACTTTAGGATTTCAATGTTTTTTAGGGCAACTTTAAGGTATTCAAAGTCCACCTTGCATTGACTTTCTGATTCCCACCTTTGGTAGAGCTCTTATTTACAGTATAGGATACAATATTCACTCATTTTATGCCTTGAATCCTTTTTAAAATATGTCATAATGGGTCTAAGAAAACCCCCTAGACCTTTATTTTGATATTTTAGGGAAAGCTTCCCTGAACTTAGTTTCTTGTCTCCTCAACATGGTTGCACACTTATTTTACCCATTTGCCACTTTGTATGGGTATTTCAAGGCTTAATTACCATACCAAAACCTTAAGTAGGTGTCAAGTTATTTAAATCTCTACAAAGAAGTATTTTAGTACCCTGCTCAACCACCTGTAGGTGGATATTTAGGTGCATAAATAATGAATTGAATATGGTTAGTATGGAAACTATCCATGACTATGGACTTTGTATGCTTTCATAAAAAAATTTAATACATTTGTAGCCATACTAAAATATTGTAACCCTATCAATATTTGCTCCTCCCAACATGACATCAACAATGGCTTCTGTAGGTATGTATTGGGTTGTGTGTAGATAATGAGTGTGGAATAGAGCAATAAGATGGATAAAGGCCTCATGAGAAACTCAAACATAATTCCAAACACTTCAAATGCATGATTTTCACTATGAACACCTCGAAAAAAGCTTCAAAACCTCTTTTCCAATGTGAAACAACTTGTACACATCTATAATAAAGTAGGCATAGGAATCTCATGATTATTTTAGCATGATGAATGGGCTTGTGAACACACTTGTACCTTTTCCAAACATCTCATTAAAATCATCTCAATTATTGATGTTTTGGATAACTAATATACCCTAATTATCATTTCATGAATAATTTTAATATGGTTTAAACTTGTGACTACAAGTGAAGTTGGGGAAATAATTGACAATGGAGAAAGACAAGATTACAAGCTACCCAAAAGATGACATGGTGAAACCAAAACATGGAAATAGGTGGTATTATGACCTTGAGACCTATGAAACATCATTTTACAACTACATGAGACCCATAAAATAGAAAAACACTCTACAAACAAGAAAAAAATTGATTGAGATGGCATATGTGACACCTTCCTATAGCATGGACTAATTTGATCATATCAATAAATTATGAAACTTCAAACTAAGACTAGAGACAATTTTAAGATGTATCTAACATATTTTATAACCAATATCACCAACTTCTTCATATGTATTTGATCATAATTGAGCAAAAACCTATAGGGTGCATGAAATAGCTATAACAAACATACAATCAACTTCATGAGGATGATTCATGAATCATAAGCCACAATTCTTCAAACTATTTATATGTAAATAAAGGTATTTGAGTGTACTAAAACCTTAGAAAAGAATTTTTCTTTAATCCTCCTTAGCTATCCATACTAAGAAAAAACTTGAAGGTCACTTTTGCATTTATAAAAGTGTAAAAAAGATGTAGAATGGTTTTGGCCTTAAAATGACACTTTCATAGCAAACAAAATTTATAAATTAGTGTCAATAAGGTGAGAATTCCCTCTAAGATCTTCTCTCATGGGTCGTACAAGTGCCATTTTCTCCCTTTTTTAGTTATTTCTTGGATTTCAATTAAGGAACCTATAATATTTTGATGTAACTAACATCCCTAATAGATAAACTAACTTATTGGATACTTAGAAGGAAAATTGGACATATGTACACCTTGGGAAACATGCCACTTGCATTTATAACCCTTAAAAGCACATTAAATGACCCAAAATGATAAATAAGATAATGAACCATGACTAAGGCTATAAACACCTAAGATAACATCAATTTAACCACAATATATCCTATGACAAATACTTAGACCCCTAGAACATCTAAAAAATAAAGTTTTTTACCTATAGGGATCCAAATTTGAGCTAAAAGTCAAATTTGGTCAACAATAAGTCTTCTAAGTTTTTTGGACATAGGAAAATAGGAAAACAAGCCTTCAAGATGAGTTAAAAGGACAAATTTAAATTTTATCTCTTTTATGAAGAGACCTAGTGAGAAGTTGTAATCATGGTGCCTTAGTGAGATAAGCTTGGTAGCATGGTGAATTGAGCCATTAGAGATGCAAGTGAGCAAGGGTAGTAGTATAAGAGCATGTTATGATGTTGTATGGCATGTGGATTAAGTCTTGAATATAATACATGATGCTTCAAATTGAGTTCATATTCTAGATAGTATTGGTAGTTTAAGACCTAAGTGTACAAAATGATCTATAGTGGCCTAAGTAGGGGTCAAGATAATTTCTAAGGATGCCAAATATCTTGAGAGAAATTACATAGGTATGAGAGGTCATAATAATCATATTTATAGAGTTTTAAGATATATCCTATAGTATTAAATAATTATTTTGGTGATAAGAGTTACTATGTGCATAGAATTTGGTATTTCATACCCAAGAAAAAGTTTCTCATGTTCGTTGGCACATGCAACCTTTGAATGAGATCTTGAACACTTAATGGTAGTTGGGGAAGGTACCTATATTGAAGTTATACATATTTATTAATAGACATGAAATATATATTTCAAAATTTGTTCTATGGATGCTAAATGTTAACACAAATCCATTGGAAAATCATAGTTTTTTTCCCATAGGTGTTCTATGCGTTGCTTTTATTGACTATGTTTTTAGTCCTATAGGCAACTTCTCTATGTCTGTGAAAAGGATGCCCCTGAGTCAATTTTCACTAATATGAACTATCTATATCTATTTAATATATTCTAAAGGAATAATATGATCATTTGAATGCATTTTTTTATCATTTGAAGTCCCTAATCAATCTTGGAGATTCAAATGATTTAGACTATGTATTGATAATGTTTAGTGTTTTTAAGTATGTCATCTACAGGAGTGTTCTTGAGGACCTTTGACCTATGTGGTGGATACAAAATAATTTTTGGATTTTTTTAAAGTTATGATGATCCTATTCATATGATTTTATGCATGGGTTATGTGGGAAATTTGTGTATTTGGTTTAAATTTTCAAGATAGTCTTATATGTAGTAAGAAGGCCTATTGGTGAGGAGACCTAATTTGTAGATCCAAGTATTGAAATGAGCCAAATGGATAGATTATTTCATAATTTTTTCATTTTTTTTATCTAAGATAAAAGTGTTCGTAAGGGTCATAATGGTAACGTGTGGATATGCCAGATCTAATTACATAAGGTCTCCATTAGGCCTAATTATGAATTTAGTCCTTATGGACTATGACTAACTTGTGAAATGTTTTTTCTCACATTTTAAACGTGTATGGTAATAAATTATAAAGTTATTTTATGTCTTTAAAGTTTAATTTATGACTAATATGGGTGAGATTAAGGTTTAAGTACTTAAGAAGGCTTAAAAGGCCTAAATTGACTAGTTGAGATGTTGAGCAATTGAGTGAAGGAAATAGTGTTTTTGAGAATAAGTTGAGATATTTAAGATAATAAATAAGGTAATAAAAACATTCCATGAGTATCTAACTATTTTTATGTAGGTATTAATATATTTCATTTCATCTATTTTCGCCAAAGAGATGGCTATTTGAGCGAGAAGGTGTAAGAGGTTATTTGAGTGAGATTGAAGTGTAAAGAGTACAATCAATAGAGGTAATCATTAGTTGAAGATTAGAACAAGGTGTTATAAGGTGATCATATATCATATTTGAATTGTTTCTTATTAATTTACCTTGGGTGTTGGATCCTCCTTACAAGATAGAGCTTGCAAAAAATTAGTTGAGTTGGTACTCAAATAGGTATGGGTTAAAGCTCCTTGTGAAGTTGGTGCTTCACTAATTTTGGCATCTTGAAATTATAGGACTATATTCCATGTGCATGGATCAGGGGGTTTTATTCCCCAAGAGGCTTTCCCACATATGTCTTATGTTCTCTTGTGGTATACTTTTGGAGTTGTTTGGTTATGCACTTTATCTATTTTGTAAATGAATGCCTCATGAAATGATGTATGTAAATGAATAGATTTTGTCAAGAAATTAATTCACAGCCCCCTCTGATTAGCTTCTTCCAAAATTTATATTTTTCTATATTGAAAATTATAAGTTTATTACAATTATTTACCCTTTATTAGATAGGTACTATTATCATCTTGCTTAAAACATTTTGTTTTGATGAGACATTTATGTACCTTTCACCTAGAGTGAGTAAGATATGAGATGTATGGAACACCTTGTTAGTCTAAGGAGTTGATATAAACTTATAACTTATTATGTAACTAGCTGAGCAAGTGAGAAGGTATTATATTATTTTTTCCTTTTATAAGGTTATAAGGATGATGTGATTCTTTGCCTTTGTATGTTATGATAATTTTAACATTATTTTCTCTTAACTTTGATTATAATAGAATAGGTTAAGTTGTGAAATATGATACTAGCTATATTTAGATAGTGACAACATAATAAAATTATGGAATAATTTAATGATTTTTCTTGTAATTTATATTGGTACATCTATAATTATTTAGCATATATCATTACATTCTATGATATGTTAGTATTGATTTGTGATTCATTGAACCTGGTACACAATTTGGAGATCATTAGGTCATGAAGACCTAAGGGATGAGTGGTGAATTTAGAATGTGAGTAATAAGGGATGGGATTGGATACTATTTAGTCTCACATTAACTTGGTAGTAATTGAGTTTGGATCTGACAAGGAGTTCTTATCGAATCCAAGATTTCGCAGACATGCTTCTCAAATTTAGTTGTATGGCCATATGCATGTATACTATGGAAAGTTTATTCCTTAAATTTTTATACATTAGAAAAGTAGTATTTATAATTAATATTCATCATCATAATTGTTAAGAGCTACATGGAGTAACAATAGTATTGGCATGTTATACTTATTAGAAACTACATATAGTAGTGATGGTATTAACTTATACACATCATTCTTGCTAGGTTCCCTAAACACTTTTCTCTAGAATGAGAAAACACTCTCAAGGGTAAAGAGATGTATAGAGGGACTGAGAAGATTTTTGTAACCCTCTTTGGTCATTTGTTTTAAATTTTATGATGATTTCATGTGCTTTTGGTTGAAGCCTAAATTTAGAAAGTTAGTGAAACTTTCATCAAGATACATGAGACCCTTTGAGGTATTAGAAGTGGTTAGTCTTGTAGCATATAGGCTTGTCTTACTAGTTCTATATCCTTGGTCAATCATGATAGAACCAATCATAGTAAGTGACACTCAAAATATTTCATTGCATAATTGGGATACTTCCAAAAATACTAGTGTTTTGGAACTCATGCTCTGTGGAACCATGCAGCTTGTACATTACAATGTATTTATTATTATTGAAACATTAATTTGATGGTATGTAATTCTTTACTTATTTGCACTTGGTCAGTAATGGCTATATCATTATACCAACTATGGTTGGGTATTTTTAATTACTTTCCATATTTAGTTATGATGTGTTCCTATATTGATAGTGATAAGTGATTTTTAGATGTGTCATGCTTATTTATAGTTAACATTCTTTAAGTTTTATGTCTAGATCACTAATTATAATCTCATAGTGAATTATAATGAATGAATTTGTTGATTAAATTAAAAAAAAAAATGTTTTCAATGTCTAACGTAATGGGGTTGTAACATATTGTATAAATCATGAGTCTTATATTCAATTACAATGTTTGGTTTAAATGACACCATTGGTTCATGTTTATGGGTAATGTTATTATGCTTTGAAATCCTACATCTATATCCTAATATATATTCAAAAATGAAGTCTATGAATCAAAACTTTAAATATTTGGGGAGAAATAAGGCACTCACACTCATTTCCATCCCTTCATTAGTCATTCATTACAATCGATTGACATAAATCTTAACAGGTGGACATTCCAAGTATATAGAAAAGTTACATGCATATATGGGTGATTCCATGCAATTAGGTGATAATGATTATATTAACCCTTTTCAATACTACCTAGGTACCATGTATTAGAATTTTTTATTTACATTAATGCCTCTTTCATGTAATAATGGGTATATATAAAGGGCAAGATTCTTCCACACATACCAATGGGTATATAGGAAGGGCACATATATAGAAAGGTCATGTATGTTAGTCTAATAGTATATATAAAGTGAGACCTATATAAATAGAGTGTTAAAGTACAAATCCATCACCCATAATCCAAATAATGGTTGCATAGTATCAACAATTCTTTTTTCCAAATTCTTATTTACTCAAACATGATAATTCCTTTGCTTAAAGGATAATTATCAGAACTCAACTAGAATTTGAGGAAATTTTTTATGTTGTAGATGGAACCTACACCTAACATGTAATATATGTTGACCATGAATGTAAATATGATAAAGACAACTATAAGGTGAATTTGATCATAATGTTTGGGGTATCAGATGAACTAATACCACACATCTGTGAAGCTAAAACCTCCAAAGAAGCTTGAGACAAGCTCAAAATATTATATGAGGAAAAAATGAGAGTAATATTCTACACCCATAGAGTCAACTTCACTCTCTAACATTGATATTAGGTGAAAACGTTGAGGCCTTTATTAATCATGTTGCAACACTAAGGGCATCACTATAATCCTTGGGTGAGATAGTCTTAGATGAGTCTCTTGTACCCGTTGTCTTGAGAGAGCTACCACCCTCATATAACATTTTTGTGACTACATTGACTATCAATTTGTTTTGAAAAATTGGTGAACATATTGTAATGTGAATATTCTTTTAGTAATTATGAATAAGGAGAAGAATATGTTCTTTCTTCACAAAAAAACATGAAAACCATCAAGTCTTCAAATCCATCATAAAAATATAGTCCTTAAAAGAATCCAAAAGTAGATAAATCACAAAAATAATGTCTCATTTATGGTCTTAAGGGACATGAAATCAGCGATTATAGGTATAATACTTTCTATAAGGGATCTTTTAGTGGCCAAAATCCCACTACCCAAAAATCATACACATCATCTCAAAGTAAACCATAGAGACAAAAAAGGAAACTTGGTAGAAGAAAACAAA
Organism: Torreya grandis; assembly: GCA_037957365.1. NCBI lineage: Eukaryota > Viridiplantae > Streptophyta > Pinopsida > Cupressales > Taxaceae > Torreya > Torreya grandis. Next base: position 1,118,442 of record JARHVA010005134.1, read on the forward strand.
GAAACAAGGTAACATTATTGAATAGGAAGAACATAATAAGGATGAAAACTTCATTTATTCTACTGATTTCCATAAAGAATCCACCTCACAAAGTGGTATTTATCATGTTGACTTAGGTGCAACCTGACACATGGCAAGAAGGAAAGTTTGGTTTTTCAATTTTAAGGACACACCCACAAAAATCATGTTTATTTTGATGATTACATCTCATATAATGTACAAGGAAATAGAAACAATGTCTTACCCCTAGGCACAAAAAATTTGAAAATCATATATGTTCTCTATGTACCTAGTTTAACTATTTTTTTTATCAATCAGTCAACTCTTAGTCCACAATTTGAAGATTGACTTTGACTATAAAAGAGGAAATAAAATGTGTTTGATTAGATATAAATAAAAAAATCCAAATCTTGTTAAACTAGCATCCAATGTGAACCAATTTATTTTAGCTTGATTTCATTGACAAAAATAATTAGGTACTCATAAGGACACAATCTCAACACAATTGTGGCATAGAAGATTTGGCCATATCGATTTTCAATATCTCGACACACTCCACCACTACAACATGGTAATAAAATTGGAACCTATGAAAAATGGTACATACAAATATCAATATTGCTTAATAGGAAAATAACATAGATCTTCATTTCATAAAATTATATATTAGGCCCATGGAAAACTTAATCTGTTGTATACTGATCTATGTAAATCAATGACACCTAGTCATGTTGGGTTTGTGTATTTCATGATCTTTCTATATTATTATTCTAAATAAATGTGGGTCTACTATAATAAAATAAAAATACAAGCCTTTGAAACTTTCAATAAATTCAATGTGGCTATTGAAACAAAATATGGTCAAAAAATCATGACCCTACACTTATATTGTGAGGGGAATTCACCAATAATGAGTTTAAAAAAAATTGTAACAAAATGTCATTCATCATCAAATGGAACCTTCATATACACCATAATAAAATGTAGTTATTGAATGGAAGAATCATACTATTATATAAATGTTGTGATGTATGTTACATAATTCATGTTTGACAAAGGCATTTTAGGTAGAACTAGTCAAAATTATCTTATATCTACTCAATAGGGTTCCCACGACAACTCTTAATGGAATAACTCCATAAGAAGCCTAGTCAGGGAAAAATCCATCTATAGCACATCTTTGATTTTTTAGATGCCAAGAAAGTATGCACATTCCCAAATTGGAATGGACTAAACTTGATATGTAAGTTAAAAAATTATTTATTTTTAGGGTACAATGAAGAAGTAATTTCCTATAGACTCATGGATCCAAAAGCTAGACAAGTCTACACTAGCATAGATGTTTAGTTCTTTGAGAAGAAATAAGAAGAAACTCCTTATACATGCTCACCTGATAAATAAATTAGTCCCATAGATAATATAGAAGATCTAAATCCACTAGAAGTTGATAGTGAAAATGGGAATAATGGTGTAGATCTATCACCCATAAAACCACTCAATATGTGCCTAAATTGTATACAAGCACACTAAGAGATGCTAAATTGAATGGTTTTCTAGATAAATCCACCACTAGAATAAGGGACTCATAATATGGATTGAAAATAAGTTAATTTAGATTTATTTATTACAATTATTGAATCTGTTGAGCCTTCTATAATTTAAAAATCCAAAAAATCTTAACCTTGGAAGATGTCATGAATGCAAAATATAATTCTCTAATGAAAAACAAAACGTGGTAGCTTGTAGACCTTCCACTAGGGAAGAGTCCAATTTGACTTTTAAGACAAAGTAAAAACTATATGGTAGTCTTGAAAAACACAAGGCAAGGCTAGTTGTAAATCGATATGGTCATAAAGAAGACATTGACTATGAGGAAACATTTGATCCCATAACAAAGATCAAAACTATCATGATTATTTTTACTCTGGACACATAGTCTAACTAAAAATTCCATCAAATGGATGTGAAAAATGCCTTCGTTAATGGGTACTTATAGGATTAAGTATACATGACTCAACCAAAAGGTTTTTCAAACTAGGAAAATAAAGGGAAGTTTGTAAACTTGTCAATGTAATGTATGGTCATAAACATGATACTAGGGCATGGTACATCAAAATTGATGAGCATATCTTAAATCATGCATTCAAAATAAATCCATATGATCTAAATATCTACGTCAAACAAAAAAGGGGGTGATGGTAACTATTTTTATATATGTCAATGATCTAGTCATCACTAGTAGTTCAATGAAGATAATTGAGTCAACAAAGAAAGATCTAATTCAATGATTCAACATGATATATCTTAGGTTTCTACATTATTATCTTAGTTTAGAAGTTTTGTAGAGAGAAAATCACATATTTATATCTCAATTCAAATATTTCAGGACAACAATTAAGAAGTTTCACATGATGGATAGTAAACCAATTTCCACACCTATGGAGACTAAGCTTCAATAGTCTTGAGCATATCCATCACCACAAGTAAATGCAACTCTATATCAATAATTGATAAGAAGTCTTATTTACCTAACTTATACTAGGCTAGACATTATCTATGTTATCAGTTATCTATATTGGTTCATGCAAGATCCCAAAGTCCTTCATTAGAAAGAAGCAAAGCATATATTAAGATACATCATAGAAACCATGGATTTTGGCCTAGAGTAAAATAATAATGATAATTTATTCTTAATAAGATATTTGGATTCAGATCATGTAGGGAACATTGATGAAAGGAAATCTACCTAGAGATTTGTATTCTTTTTGGGATCTAGACCAATATCATGGGGGAGTAAGAAGAAAACTTGTGTTTTGAGATCCTCCAAAGGATTAGAATATCTTACTGCAGGAGGATTTATCTATGAAGCAATTTTCCTCAAACATATACTTGAAGGATTTGGATTACCATAGATCAGCTAACAATTCTTCATGTAGACAATGAATGAGTAGTGAAGATTATTTTCAAATCTATTATATGATAAATTCACTAAACATATTGAGGTGTAAGTTCATTTAATTCATTAACATGTTTATAAAAATAACATATAGCTCCATTATTGCATGATAGATCAATAATGTGTATATTTTTTCACTAAATTACTTGTGAGGTAAAAAATTGAGGCATTCTCTCTTGTTCACTTGGGATTATACTGAATTTGCTTGGGGGAGGGGGGGGGGTATATTAGGTTTAACCTAAGGGGTGATTAATTCACCATTTAAAATAAATGTAATTGAGTAATTTTTTATTACTTGTGGTAGTTTGGATTATTAAATAAGTTTGTTTATTAAAACTCTCTATAGTTCATTTGTAATATGTTTATCTCCAAATTGCATAGCTCTTGCATCAAGATAAGATAATGCCTACCCTTACTATATAGGGAATATTTGTATTTAATACATGCTTGTAAGCATTTCCCATTGGTATGAAAGCATAATAATATTATTTCTTTGTAATACTTTAATCATGCATAAAATACAAATGTTAAAGGATATTTACTATAAGTTTAAGGTTTAATTTCTAGGGTTTAAGGTCAATCAAGGCTATCCCAAACCATGCAAAAATGTCATGTATTGAGGCAAGTTTTGAGTTTCAAACATTGGAGCTAGGGCTAGAAATTGATGTCATGTGGCCTGTGTTATTTTTTTTTAGTTTTATATTATAAATTAAATTAAAAATAAACTAAATATATGTACATAAAATAAAATTTAAAAATCATAAATTCAATAAGGACTAAAGACTATAACCAATATATATTTGTATCAAGTAGTTTTTTTATATCCCTTAAAATTTAAATAATTTATATGTATAATTAAAAATATATGTTCTTATTTTAATATGGAACTATTTACATATTAAAACATGGTACATCAAAAATTTAAAAATATTAAAATAATATAAAAATTCTAAGAACATTCATGATTATAAGTGAGTAAAAAATGAAAAACAAGGGTCGATAAGAATTAGTCCTTGCCTTTGTGTTATAAATTATTTAAAAATGAGTTTGAATGTAAATTTTTAATGTAATACCATAGAAATCAGACAATATTACAGAAATAATAATAATAATAATAATAATAATAATAATAATAATAATAATAATAATAATAATAATAATAATAATAATAATAGTAATAATAATAATAATAATAATAATAATAATAATAATAATAATAATAATAATAATAATAATAATAATAATAATACAAAAGCATTAATGGTGGAATTTAGGGATATAATTTTTTTATAGTCAATGTTATAGACCTTTGTATTTAAAATTTTTCATGGTTGAATCTTATGACAATAATGAATTATATGAAAGGATTAATTATGATTAGTTAGAGCTAAAATATTATTTATTTTGGTGAAAGTTATACTATCCCCACATTGGCAAGGAATAACAAGATGTTTGTAAGCTTTTTGTAAATTTTCAACTTGTTAAAAACTACATTCAAATGTACCCTTCATTTAGTTTAAAACTAAAAATTGGGTCAATGTTAACTTGTAATATGATAGATAAAATTATACATGAGTTGGACGAAACATGGAAATAATAATTATATTTGAAATTTATTGTGATAATAGTTAAAACAAAGAGAAGATATAATAAAAATTATTGGACAATAGTTGGGTGATGGGTATGTAGGCCTCCACATATGATTATTATATAATAGCTTTGTATTAGTTATAGGTAAATTTTATATTGTTTATATTTTTTGAGAAGTTAAACATTACATAATAATGAAACTTTAGTCCACATTAGATAAATATGCACTATCAAATGGTAAATATGCCATAGATCAATATTCCCTCTAAAAATTAGAATTACATAAAAAAAAGATAAAATAAACGTTCAATATGCATGTAAAAACTTTTGTCATAAGGCATTCAGTATTATTCTTGTTTTAAAATATGCTTACCATTAAAGGATTCAATATTATACTTGAATGCCTTATGGTTTATGTATTTTGAATTATTATATATGTAAGAATTCTCACCAAAAAGTATGATTATTGTAAAGTATTCAATATTATATTTGATAAAATAAAATATTAAAGATAATGTATATTATGCTTTTTACAAGTTATTAGTCCATGCCAAGGCATGAATTAATGGATTTATTTTTCAAATACCTTATTTCTCACTATAATATAATGAAAGTCCAAAAATATAATTAAAGTCATTATGAATATCAACCCATATTATTTTAGTAAACACACATCTCCAAAAAATATGAATGATAGTTTTAGGAAGATTAAAAACATGACACTTGAGAGTGTTGATAGCAATAAAATAGATGTTGTCACCCATAGGTAGTTTGGAAAAGAACAACTTCCAAACAATGATTTGATCTATGGAATAATATTTGGACTTCCAAATGCCAACTATAATATTATTCAATTTACTTTCACTAAATTTACATTTCCACTTTGAATTAAGTCTTTATTTTAAATGCAACCTAGGAAATAGTTTCTGATATATACTTTTGAGTGGGATGTGATCCAACCTAAGTTGTTAGGCCATCTCCAATACTTCAAACAATTACATTGATTCATAGTATACATATTAATCATCAATGAACTATTAAAAAATAGAAAAATTTCATCTATAAAAGGCATGTCATAATCTATAAGTGAAAAAGATCCTTTAAAAAAATAAAATCTCCATATCATCGTATACCTTTAGAAAATAAGTGTTTTCATTTCTAACTATTATGAAAAACTAGGGGAAGCTCGATGATTTTAACATGTCGATTCTATCAAATAAAGGAATTTAGAAAGATAAGATCATGTCTAAGAGATTTATCTTCCCATTCCAATAATTGATAAGTTTCTTGCCATGACTTCCACATACTATTAAGTGGAGTCAATGTTGAAATTTTGAAATGTTTATAAAGTTTGAAATATTTAGAGAGTAGCAGTATATCATATATGTGAACATTTTTCTATTGACCCTTATAAAAATTAGATGAAATTCTATGACAAACAAGAATTTTCCATGCTTTATAACTATGTAAAGAATTAATGATCCATTTAAAAATATGACACTTAATGACATCAAAGGATACATAACACTAAGGCATCATTTTTATTTTTGCTGGATACATTAGTTCTAAGAAATGCATTGCATACCTTTCTACCATCCCATCTAGACCAAAGAATTTTTTATAATCTTGGTGAATCTGTAATAGCATGTTTTAGAAGGAAAACAACATGAATAATAATAAACATGCATAATAAAAAAAATGTTAGCAATTTAATTATACCAACAAAACAAATAAAATGGGATCCCCGACAATCAAGTTTTTTTGGAATTTTAATAAAAAAATAGCTCTACATGTCACTAAGAGATACTTAAAGGTTAAAGGGAATACCCAATTACTTTCTAATTTTTCCATGTTGAACACGTTTACACTCAAGGAATCTAAAGGGGAGTGGGATTAGATTGAAGCATAATGAATTCAATCTTATGCATCATAAGTTTAGACCTTGAAATAACATACTACAGCTTGAGTATATCTATAACATTAGTGATTTCTAAATTTTTTTTATGAATAACAAGCATGTTATTATCATCAAAATGTGATTTAAGGGTATAATATTCATTGGAAATATTGATCCCTTTAACGATATTATAATAATTTTCCCTTTGTAATAGGTATCTAAAGGTATCGATAACTAAGAGATACAAAGGGAGCTAATAGAAAACGTTGGAAAATGGATAATTAAATAACAAAAGATTCAAAAATAAAACCATTCACTGAAAGGCATGTTGAGGCATCATCAAACAACATTTTAATGTGGTGGATTATTTTTTCCCAGAACCCAACCATCTTAACATATAAAAAATAAATGACCATTTGATCATGTCATAAGATTTGTCAAAGTCAAAGTTGAAAATTAATGAATTTCAAGTTAATTTTAGTTCCCAATATATATATTCCCATGACCATACCAAATTGTTAATAATAAAGCTTCCAATTATAAAACATGTTTTCTCAGTTCTAATAATATCTTTCACCACTAATTTAATATAATGATTAGTGGATTTAGTAATGTTCTTATAATAGGTATTAATAAGACTGATGGGTGTCTAATTGGCTAAACTATATTTATTATTACCTTTTGGAATGAATTTTATTAGTGCTTGATTGATGAAGGAACTAAGTGATCTAGTTTATTTAGCCTCAAGATAGACTTGATAAAATTACAAATGTATATTACACCCCATGGCCTTTAAAATTTTATTTGATAGACCATTTAGGCTAAGATTTTTTTCATCTACAATAGTGAAAAGAGGATGATCAGATCCTTCATGGGTTAACATCCTATAAATATGATTGCATGTTTCCTGCCTCATCTTGTTAGGAATGCATTGGATCACTGCATCACTTAATTAAATATATACAACATTATTCACATTCTCATCACATAAGAGTTTTAAAATGACGACTGAATTTTTTTAATGTCAATAAAATAAGACAAACAACTCCCATGATAATCAAATATGGATATTATCCTCTCGTTTTGGTCTTTGTGCTTAAGGTATTGAAATAAAAACTTAGAGCCTTTATCAGTATTCATAATCCATGTAAGTCAATAACATATATGAACCCCTTCTCCCCAATAGAATTCAAATTCTCTTACCTAATTTTCCATAGCAACCACTATATTTTGAATATTTTAATCCAAAATATTAAAAATAAGTAGTTTATGTTTTTCCTCAATCCTTCTTATTAGAGCTATTTCCTTCCTATTTTTGGTTTACGTGACATTTTTACCATAAGAAAAAAGAAATTAAGTGCATCTTTCAAGAGCATCTTCACACCAAAAAATCCAACTTTCCCCTTCATTAGGTTTGTTTACTAAATTCAAAAGAGCATTGAGGGTATATATACAATCCTTATTACTCATACGAGTCACATTAAGTTTGTATGGTATATTACAAAAATTATCTTTGTCATCAAAAAGATAAAACTGTAAAATAATGATAATATGGTTAGATAAAGTGGTAGCAATATCCACAAAAATAAATTTCCCCTATGAAAATAGAGTAACTTAAAGGTTGGAATACACTTAAAATATTTCCAAACAAAGGTAATTTCTATCAAAACCTGATCTATAATTTGACCATGTGAACCAATGTTCTTATTGAGTATTGAATTTTGAATACAGTAAATCCAAGATCCAAATTTAGATGGAGATAATTTATCATCACCAGGCCAACTCCTATCTGACTTATTTTATATCATGTTAAAATCACCTTCAAAAACCTAATAAATTAATGAAATTTTATCTAATATCCATTACCAAAGTTATGTGCATTCATAATGATCATTATAGGCATAGACTGAGTAGAACCCAATAATTTTATTTTAGAAAAGGCAAGTGATTTAAATACAATGATGTTAAGGATATTCCCCTTGATTAATAATAAGGGTGTTGATATAAGGTGACACCAATCACCACTCCACCTCTACCATCAAGATGTGAGGATTTAAAAAATTTTCATCTTTCCAAACTTGTTTAATTAAGATTTAAGTATTACTCCACTTATCTTAACTTCTTGTAGAAAATAACATCTAGATGTCAGATGCCTAGAGTGTTGTGAAGTTTAAAATTTTGGTCTAGGTTTTTAAATGCCCTCATATTCTAAAAATATATTGTATACATCATTGAGAAAGTGCGATAAATTCCTTTGACTCTATCATCAAATCTAGGAACCAATTCCTTAATGTGTGAGTTAAAGGTGGAGACTCCACTATTAACTAGAAAGCAAGAATGTTACCTAGTATTATAATATTATTTTCTTGTAACTAAATATTATATAAAATAATATATCCCCTATATATAATATATTTTGAAGATTTATAACTAGTGTCACTGATTTCTTTCATTTTTTATCTACCTACCACCCTTGCTCCATAGTAACATTTTTATATAGTGATATTGATCAAGTAGGTTTTATATGATCAAAAACAATAATGGATAGGTGATGAGGTTTAATTCATGGAGAGGATTAGTTAATAAGAGGGACTTGAATATTAATAATATCACCAAGCATGAGAGTAAATCTATAATGGAATGAGCTATGATAGTTTTTAAACACTAAAAAAGCTTTGTGGCATGAACTAATTTAACTATAGAATATGATTTAATAACATTAGTCATTTTATATTGAGAGTTATCACTAGGGGTTTTATTGTTGGTTTTTATATTCCTCATGTATATTAAAATTGATTCAACTTAGTTCTATGAGAAAGACAATCTCAAATGAGATGTCCTTATTTATGTCAATACAATTAGGCATTGGGTTTGTCTAAGAAAGACATTGGTTGTGAAACTTCAAAACCAAGATGAAGTAGATTGATAAAATTAACAAGGGGTTATGTAAGGTCCATCTCAATGCATACATGAGGTTAAACTCTTATACTAGAAAATGTATCATTATCGTTTTACACCAAATCACTCTTCGTAGTTGGCTAGTGATTTCCTTCAAAATGGGATTAAAAGTGAGGTTGAGTAAAGGGAACTAAACTCATATAGGGTACCTATATATCTAAGGTCCTTATAGAAGGGAATAAAAATTCCATGCTTGTAAGTAATATATTTTACACAAATAATATAAGTTCCAGACTATAAAATAGCTTGTACATTTTTATAATTCATAAACATATATGAAACATAGCCTTTACCTATCCCCCTCATTGATTATAACATCTAGCACCTATTTTCCCAATTCATCTTATCCCATTTGTATAAGTATTATTCATATGGCACACCATGAAGGAATAAGACATAATAATTCTTTACATACATTCTGTTATAACATTAAATATTGTATCTAGCATCTAAAATTCAAAAGTTTTACCTTCGTCAACATTAAGGGGTCTATCATGGATCCCCATGTTTAGTTTTAGTCTAGGTGAATCTATGCCTTTATTTGACACTAGAGATACACCCTTATAAGAAGCTAAATCAACCATGGTAAACCCTGGCTTCATCTCGGTCATTGGTTGCATGGTTCTAGTTTTACAAAGGGTGAAAATAAGGACTAACAACTACTAGCAATACCACCCACAATTAAACCATGCCTAAAGTCTTAATTTATACAAAATTATTATTTTATTTTGACCCAATAACCACTACCAACAATGGCATCAACTATGAAAATAACCTCCCTAAACTCAAAACCATGTGTTTGTCATTTCCCATGGATGGCCATGTTTTTCACCTAATTCAAAAATTGGACCTGTTATTTGGTTAAAATCATAGTAGCTACTAATAATGTTATAAACTATAAAAATAGGTGTGCCTAAGATTAAAATTGCATTCTCACCATTTATTCATTCATGTAATTAAGTTTTATTGTGGAATAAAAAAAACTTACCATCCCTTAACATGACCTCAATAGTAAATGTTCAAAAAACATTATGATTTATCTTTTTGATAATACTTATGTATATGTTTCATGCTTTGAATGATCTTATTTTATTTAAAATTTATTTTTACATTTTTTATGATATTTATGTGAAATTCACATTGTATGCATCTAAATTTACTTGCCTTCTTTGACTTGCTAATTATATAACTATTTGCATCTAATTTTATTTAATAATCCATTAATTAACTCCTCTTATCATTATTCTACCTATCATATCCCATTTAACCCCATTCTAGCCAATTATCTAAGTCCCTTCTCCATATTTCATATCCCACCTATTATTAACCCCCTCATTTCTATTCTTATTAACATCCCATTTGCTTATTAAGTTTTACCATTCCCACTTGTGAATTTTAAATTCCTAAAAACATATCTACCTATCTCCTAGGATCTTCTACATGCCTAGTGCCTAGTCTCCACCACTCTTCTCCTTTTCTAGAGAGTTCTCTCTCTAGAGAATTCTAATGAATTTTAAATTCCTTAGAATTCCCTCCTTTATCTCTAGAGTCTTCTTATCTAGAACCTTCCAATGAAGTTCTAAATCATTGGAAAGTTTCCCTCCCTTTCCTATTTAATCTATGACTCCCTCCATTCCAAAAAAAGAGAATTAAAACTATGAAATTCATGAGCCTTCATGCAAATCCCTTAATCATCTATTAGTCTTTTATTAAACAATCATCCAATCCATGTCTTGAATAAAGCCAATCATAAGCTAATAAAATTTTGAGTCTATAAAGGTAATCCATAAGCATTTTATTGTTTCCTTATTTTGAATTTTATATAGAGAAATTAGCTTTAGATTTTATAAAGTTGTTATAAATATTTATTTTGCTTGCATTATAGTCTACTTGCTCTAAATTATGAAGTAGATTCATGTTTTGAGTAGATTTTAGTGTATAATTTGCATACCAAATCTTATTGCTCAAAATTTCCATATCACAAACATTAATGTGACACTGACTTGTCATATTTAATGATACATTGACCTTTGTATAAGATATTCATTGGAATTATCTATGTTAAATGTATGCTTCCACATATGTTGATTTGTACATAGATTCATTTTCATGGTTGAATTTTTTTTTTGAATGTTTAGATATTTCTCTATGTTTATTTTATAGGCCCTAATTTACCTGAAACTATTAAAATATCTTTTATTATATATTTAATGTACAATTATAGATAAACTAAATATTATGAGACCAATTTTGTTATTAATAATAACCATTTTGTCCAAATTGATGTTCATATGAATTATTGTTCATGTATTATAGTGATAATTGATATATTTAGTAGAAAATACATTTAAATTAATAAAATTTTATTATATGCAGTTTATTTTTACAACTCACTACATTCAAATCACTAAAGTGTACTTCTATGTACTCAGAAAACCTCTCCAAAAGAACAATATTTAGTAAATTTTAAATTACACTAATAAATTAGAAAATGTTATATTTATACTTTCAAGTTAAATTTGTTAAACAATTCACTATTGTGGTAAGATTTCATTACAAGTTTACATGCAAACTCTAGCACAAATAATTCTCAATACAAAGGTAGGGACTAGCTGCTACATAGCCCTTATTTTATAGAATGACAAAATAAATATGTAATAAGTCAAGATTAGACTGAGGCATGGTTATATTAATTTTTACTTCCTATAAATATATCAATGGAAAATTCAATTTTTTAATAATTATTCTTAATAGAATGAATAATTAAAAATAACAAAAACCCTATCATTAGAGTACTGGTTTGCAACACATTAAATTATCTTTGCATATTTATACATAGAAATTGAATGAAAAACTAGGGTGGAAGTTTCATATTTGGTGACTGTATTGAAAAAAAAAAAATGAACAAACTATTGTTTAATTTTTTCATAGGAAATGTTTAGTGTCCTATGCATTCATTAACTACTTCTATAATAGTCATCAAAGAGAAAAATATTTGTTTCCCCTATAGACAAAAAGAATAACAAATTTATAATTATACCTACAAATGAATCATGTTAATCCGTTGCTATTCCTCATAATTATGCTGAGTGATGATTATTTATATTTGTATTAAATATAAAGTAATATGATTAAACATTAAAGGAATATTCTAATATGTTTATGTTAAACTATATACTAAACTTTTTAATTACTATCATAATATGTATTTCAAAGTTTTTCATTGGATAACAAAATTAGTTAATTACAAATTAATCCATATAATATTACCTTGGTAGGGACTAATAAGAACTACAATATCAACCTTTACAATTAAAATGTTACAAATTTGTATAAACCATAAGATCATAGAGGGTAAACACATCATGTCATAGGAAAATTTTTATTTGAAAAGATGGGTGAATTTTAAATTCATCCTTTTTACATTGTATGATGATATAATAAAAACATGTGTATGAGAAAATAAAAGGCACTTTGTGATGTGTATGGTTGATGACTGGACATAGTATATCCTTTGAAATTTTACCCGATCAATTCCCACTTTTCATACATTCATAAAGGTCACAAATCTTTTTTATAATTCCATCACATCCTTTTCAATAGAATTATTTAAAAAATAAATCAAGGAAATGCTTTTTAAAGTTATTCCCTATATTTTTCATATTATATCTATTTTTTTATGAAATATCAAATACATGTTAGAGCATCCATTTTACCCTCATCTAACACACCCACCTTATTAATTTTCCTACCTATGCCTTCACTATTAAATCATTTGAATGATAAGACATATCATTACCTTACACGACATTTAAATAACTGATAATATGTCATGTCCCCTTTTTTGTGGACATTGACAGACTTGATGATTAGCCTATTATGCGACCTTCATAGGCTGATAGGATGGATAGAGGGTCATGATGGAGCTTGGCTTGGCTTCGATTAGCAAAATTCCTACAGTTGGCTTTCATTCGGGTTTTTTTGGACACATTTGCATGAGCTCCTATTTTTTAGGGATATTTGACATGCAGCAGAGCACCCTTATTTTAGTATGGTGATGTGCAGAATCACCCCCTGATTCACCAGCTTCAGTTGGTTTGAGGATTGGACATATATTGAGGGAGATATTAATATTTGATTGATTTAATCAAATATTAATCATTTGGTCTAATTTTAAATTAGATATTAATTAATTATTAATTATTTGGTCTAATTTTAAGACCCTAATTCTAATTTAAGAATTGGTCTAATTTTAAGATCCTAATTCTAATTTAAGAAGCCCAAGTTCTAATTTGAGGAATTCTAATTTAAGAACCCCAAGTTCTAATTTGAGGAAATCTAATTTTAGCAAGCACACCTTTGGAGGGTATAAAGGGTTCTCATGGGAGAGAGTTTGTAATATGATTGATTATTGATTTTTGATATTGAAGAATTCTTCTATGAAGACTGAGCCAAGGGTTCCACGATTCCATCTGCATTGGAGAATGTCAACTCTTTAGTGTTTGCAATTCAGAGGCTGTGAAATATCAGCTGATCTATTACCAAATTGAGAGATAGCTTCATACAAAAGTTATCACAGAGGTTTATAGATTTGAGAGATAACTTCACACAGAAGTTATCACAGTATTTCAGGTATTTCTTTATTTAGTTTTGATTCAATAAATTATACAGATAGAGATATTTTGTATTAGAGCCATATATTTTCATATCAGGGGTTGAAAACAAATAGGTTGTGCTTAATTGGTAGCCGTACGAAGTCTGTACAGATCCACATAGATACTGACCTCAGCAGACAGAGATCCACAGTGATCGACATCGGCCGACTAAAGACCGACATCGGCAGAGAAGGACCGATAGTGACCGACGTCGATATTATATCGATCGATGCCGGCAACTGTGTATTCAACATAGCAAGCCGAGACTTCCAGATTCAAGCTTAACTTCTAGATTTGTAGAAGATCAAGGTTTTTAGACCATATTTTAATATTCTTTTATATGCATGAGAGAAGACTGTAATTGAAATTATTTGAACAAGTGATAAAATATTTGATTGGTAGATAAGAGATTTACTGTGGTTTATTGTTTATCTAAATTTATTCTGCAAGATTGTATCTTTGTTCAGAGTTGTTTGTGTTTCTATATTCCCTGTTTGAAGGGGATATTAGAGTGGTATCAAAGCTTTTGCTTGGAAAAAGGAGCCCCTAAGTAAGGGTTATTATAGTGGTATCAGAGCTTTTTCTTGGAAAAAGGAGCCCCTAAGTAAAGGACATTACAGTGGTATCAGAGCCAAATTCCTGCCATCCTGTTGGGCACATCAGAACTAATGTCTTGCCATCCTGTTGGGTAGTTTGGGTATCAGTATGGCTTTAACAGGTGTCAAAGATTTGGAAGAAAGAATGCACAATGCAAAGAAGAAGTTAGATAATCCATTTCAGCAAGTAGATGACATTCTAAAAACTTTGGAGGAGTTAGAAACGTATTTATGCAAGGTTGATCAATCAAATTCTTATGATATGCAAACAACGTTATCTCCAATGTTTGGGTCATTGGTGAAGCCTCGATTATTGAGACATCATGATGAGGTGGTAAGACTTGCAACTCTCTCTTGCATTAGTGAAATCATGAGGATAATAGCTGGCTTTAATTTTTATGATGATCGGATTATGAGAGAGGTACTCCACGCCATGGTAAAAAGCTTCGAAAAGTTGGATGACATTAGAGACCCTCATTTCTCAAAGAGGGCAAGATTACTTGAAACATTTGCAAGGTATGGATTTGAAAACATTATGATGTTAGTAGGTTGTATTGGTGATATTCACAGGATGTTTAAAATATTTTGGAATATTTTAGATGAGTTTCATTCCAGTGATGTATTAGAATTAATGCACTCTATCATGTTCACAATCTTGTTTGAGGAGGAGGATAAAATTTCTAAACTTTTGGCAGAAGATTTATGGTATGTCTGGACAAAAGAGAAAAAAGTCTCACCTAGAGCTGGTATGTGGTTAAAGAGTTTAATTGATAGGCCTAAGGATCGTAGTACTTTCCCTATGACATGTAGAAACATGAATGATGAATTTGATAGACATGTTGATCCAGTACAGGGAGACATTAACACATCTTCAAGTAATGATTTATCTGCATTATCTTCACAGGTTGGAGTAATTGAGGATGTTGTGGATGAGCTTTGTCTTGAGGTGAGTTCAGCGCAGGTTTTAGATAGTGAGGATGAGTCTGATGCTTGCATTCAGAGTGTGGAGGTATACTCAGAGGTTAGTACATTGAGTATTGGTGATGAGTATGTTTTTGTAGCTACTGATGAGGAGCATGTTCTTGAGGCAGACACACATGTTCAGGATTTAGGAGTCCCTGGGCCGGATGAGTTTGGGATGCCAGTGGAGTCGAGTCTCCAAATTGCTTCTTCTCACATAGATGACAGTGTGGTACAGTTGATAGTGCCACCTTTATAGAGGGATCAGTTATGGGATGGATTGACACCATTTTTTGCAGATGGAATTGGCAGTTTGACTTGCCCATTCTACTTGGGCTATGATGCTCTGAGAGTTTGTTTCTCATGTGTTCTTGACCATGGTAGTTGTGCTTTTAGAGTTTGGTTGAGTTGCATTCTCCAGTTTGATTATGGGTTCCTCTTTGATCTACTTTTGATGATATTATAGGTACTTGCAGTGATTTACAGTAGTGCAGAGCGTAACTACATTTGGGATCCAGGTGGATCAAGTGGTTCATTATTCTGAGATTGCTTGGGGACAAGCAATTTCTAGAGGGGTGAATTGTCATGTCCCCTTTTTTGTGGACATTGATAGACTTGATGATTAGCCTATTATGCGACCTTTGTAGGCTGATAGGATGGATAGAGGGTCATGATGGAGCTTGGCTTGGCTTCGATTAGCAGAATTCCTATAGTTGGCTTTCATTCAGGTTCTTTTGGACATGTTTGCATGAGCTCCTATTTTTTAGGGATATTTGACATGCAGCGGAGCACCCTTATTTTAGTATGGTGATGTGCAGAATCACTCCCTGATTCACCAGCTTCAGTCAGTTTGAGGATTGGACATATATTGAGGGAGATATTAATATTTGATTGATTTAATCAAATATTAATTATTTGGTCTAATTTTAAATTAGATATTAATTAATTATTAATTATTTGGTCTAATTTTAAGACCCTAATTCTAATTTAAGAATTGGTCTAATTTTAAGATCCTAATTCTAATTTAAGAAGCCCAAGTTCTAATTTGAGGAAATATAATTTTAGCAAGCACACCTTTGGAGGGTATAAGGGGTTCTCATGGGAGAGAGTTTGTATTATGATTGATTATTTATTTTTGATATTGAAGAATTCTTCTGTGAAGACTGAGCCAAGGGTTCCAAGTTTCCATCTGCATTGGAGAACGTCAACTCTTCAGTGTGTGCGATTCAAAGGCTATGAAATATCAGCTGATCTATTGCCAAATTGAGAGATAGCTTCATACGGAAGTTACCACAGAGGTTTACAGATTTGAGAGATAACTTCACATAGAAGTTATCACAGTATTTCAGGTATTTCTTTATTTAGTTTTGATTCAATAAATTATACAGATAGAGATCTTCTATATTAGAGCCATATATTTTTAGATCAGGGGTTGAAAATAGATAGGTTATGCTTAATTAGCAGCCGTACGAAGTTCGTACAAATCCACGCAGATACCAACCTTAGCAAACAGAGATTCCCAGTGACCGACATTGGCCGACTGAAGATCGACGTCAATAGATAAGGACTGACAGTGACCGATGTCGGCAGTATATCGACTGATGCCGGTGACTATGTATTTGACACAACATGTTGAGACTTCCAAATTCAAGCGTAACTTCCAGATTTGTAGAAGATCAGGGTTTTTAGACCATATTTTAATATTCTTTTATATGTATGAGAGAAGACTATAATTGTTGTTGAGTTGTGGAGCTAAAAGCTTCAACTCTTTGCAAACAGGTGGAACAAGAAGGTTGCTGAGATCCAGGAGCATCGGCATCGACAGCAGGACCGACGTCGATCGTGACCAGTGCAAAAGGCCATCGGCGATGGCAAGGAGTCAGCCGACGTCGGCAGAACCAGACTAGCAGGGACCGACGTTGGTCACCTGTGTGTTCCAGAACTGCTCGTTATACGGACAGTTAGTTAGGTGAATGAAGTGTTTGCATGTAAAGGCCAGTTAGAGTCTTTGGCTATGAGGATAATTGTCTAAATTAAGAGTCTAAGTTAGCGTTTGAGTTAGGGATCTATTTATAGACCCATTGGCATGTATCGTAATTAAGGCATGAGATAGAAAGGAAGGCAAGTAAGTTGCTTCCATTGTAAGATCATTGAGTTACAGGTTGTTGCAAGCTCATAGGGGATCCACATGTGAGTATGGTCTATTGAATTATAGGTTGCAGGTTCATGGGAGATCAACTTGAAGTACTTTTGACTGGTTGGTGAACTGGCAGGGTTATTACTGACTAGTTGGAGAGGTGAACACCAATTCTGTTTGTGAGTTGGTTGTTGGGACCATTTTTTGTGTAGGAGAGTGTTGTGTAAGAAGAATTACTATACACTTGAGGTGTGGCAAACCTTTGTAACATGAAAGAGTGTGGCGGCTCTTTGTTGTATTCTTTTCTATAAAGTGTTAATACAAGATAGTGTATTATCTCTCATATTCTGTGCTATTGGTGAATTTTAGCTATCTGTGTTTCTGGTTATTTCTGCATTTATAATTGCTTATATTTGGTAATCATACTGTGCTCTTTCTGAGGAGCAAGATCCAATAAGAGGAATCAGAACAGAGGTGTGTTTGTTCTTGGATTTCCCTGACAAGTGGTATCAGAGCTTTTGGTTGGGATACTAATAGATTGGACTAGATCTGGTTAGTGTGTTTTGATTACAGGTACTCACAGGGTTTCTGTTTGAGTGGGAGTTGAGCAATGACAGAAGACAGTAAGCTACGGATGGAAAAGTTTAATGGCAAGAACTACCAATTGTGGAGGATGCAGATTGAGGATTATCTGTATCAAAAATATTTGTACTTACCGTTGGGAGGGGTTACTTACAAACCCTCAGATATGAAAGATGAAGAATGGGAGGTTCTTGATTGGAAGGCTCTAGGATCTATTAGATTGAGTCTTGCATCATCTGTGATTTCCAGCTTATCACAGTGTAAAACAACGGTGGAGTTGATGGAATCTTTGGCAAATTTATATGAAAAACCCTCAGCTTCTAATAAGGTATTTCTTATGAAGCGTTTATTTAATTTGCAAATGTTGGAAGGTGGATCTGTTCATAGCCATCTTAGTGATTTCCATGGTTTAGTAAACCAGCTAAGTTCAGTCAATATTGAATTTGATGATGAAATTAGAGCTCTCTTAATTTTGTGTTCATTACCTGAAAGTTGGGAAGGTTTGGTAATGGCAGTTTCTAATACTGTGTCTCCTTCAAAAGTCTTAAAAGTGGATGATGTTGTGAGTGTAATCTTGAATGAAGAGATACGTAGGAATAGCATAGGTGAATCATCAGGAAATGCTTTGAGTGTTGAAGGCAGAGGAAGGCAAAGAGAAAAGATAGAGCATGGGAGATCAA
Source organism: Torreya grandis (assembly GCA_037957365.1). Classification (NCBI taxonomy): domain Eukaryota; kingdom Viridiplantae; phylum Streptophyta; class Pinopsida; order Cupressales; family Taxaceae; genus Torreya; species Torreya grandis. The sequence goes on from JARHVA010005134.1 coordinate 1,137,453, forward strand.
GGTCCAAGCCAGGCAAGAGATCCAAGTCCAGGTATGGCAGAATAACTTGTTGGAAGTGTGGAAAGCAAGGGCACTTAAAGAGAGATTACAGATCAGGTGAAGATCAGCATGAAGAACATGAAGAAGAAGTAGATGTTGTAGATTACATAGCATGGGTTGCTCTGGTATCTTCTTTGGATAAAGTAGAATCTTGGGTTTTAGATTCTGGTGCCTCTTGTCATGCATCCCCACATAGGGAATTTTTTCATGAGTATGTCCAGGGAGATCTTGGAGAAATTTATGTAGGGGATGGTAAGCCTTGTCAGATTATTGGCAAAGGGAAAGTGAAGCTGAAACTGTAGACAGGTAACACATGGGTGTTAAAAGAAGTCATGCATGTCCCAGTTCTGGAGCAAAATTTAATTTCTGTTAGAAGTTTGGGTGATGAGGGTTGCACAGTAACTCTCACATCAGACTCTTGGAAGGTTACCAAGGGTACACTTGTTGTAGCTAGAGGTAAGAAAGTAGGTACGCTTTATCTATCTACTTCTACTACTGATTCTCTTTCTAGGTTTTCTACTTTAGCTGTAGATTCAAAGATGTGGCTTGATAGGCTTGGTCACATAGATAAGAAGGAGATGTTTGTTCTTGAGTCAAAGGATATGCTTTCGGATTTGGAAGGTATGGATCGTGGTTTTTGTATGCAGAAGAAGGTAACGTTTCTTGAGGAATCTGATGTTAGTGACAAGAACAAAAAAGCCTTGGTTTTCAAGGAGAAGGTGACGGACAGAATTCAGCACAAGATGTAGAAGAATTCTGAGCAGAGCAAGGGTGATTTGGACAAGGATTTGATCCAAAAAGAGCTCACGGGAAAAAGTCAGGTCTCACAAGAAAAACACAGAGACCGATGTCGGCAGGAAAACTGGCATCGGCGTCCAGACAGGGACCGACGTCGGCTATGTGCAGACCGATGTCGGTGACTCAGGGCAGATATTGACCGGCGTCGGCTAGGGGAAACTGACGTCGGCAAGGTGGTAGTTGTAGGAAACTAACTTCGGTCGTCTACAGACTGAGATGTGACCGGCATTGGTTATTGAGACAAATTTTGGGTGGACAACAAGCTGTCATGGAGTCTCAAGCACCCATATGGAGGACTGAAGGTGTAAGTAAGTCCTTAAATTCATCATTTCCCTTCTTTACACTACTTGTTGCTTACTTATGGCATAGGACCAGGAAGTTGTTGAAGAAGCAGAATAGGTAGATCTAGGAAACAGTGGGAGCTAGGCATGGATGTGGATGTGATTCCTTGGAGGAGAACCAAACAAGTGTTTTGGATAGAGTGGTCAGCTAGAAGTAAGCACTGAGAGATGAATGGATGTTCAGGATAAAGAAGAGTATAAATGGATACGTGAGATGGAAGATCAGGGTATATGGTCTTGTATTAGCTGCAGGGCAATGGAGGTTTGATCATTGTGTTTCTCTTTACCAGGTTGGATAGTATTAGCTACACTATCCTATTTCTGTATGATGTGCTTGTTGCAGGGTTACATATACAGGTATTGTTGAACTAAAGGTAAAGCTAGTTCAGGTGTTTGTCATGGAGAATCTAGGAGCAGCAAGATTCTTTGGCATGAGTGTGTTCTAGAGACATGGTAGGTCATATGTTGACTTTGTTTTAGGATGATTGTGTGAAACCGGTTAGCACGCCGATGGTTGGATAGTTCTATGAACAGGTGTCTTGATTCACATAATGAGGTTGAGTGCATGGTATGTACTAAACCTAAGTTTTCCCAATCAGTGGGAGTTGTCATAAGTTAGAGCCAATCTGGGATAGAACCATTGGAGGACAGTTCAGTGGATTCTTACAGGGACTAGCAGCAGGTGCACATGCTATGCAGGTTCAGATTAATTTCTACATGGTTGTAGATATGGATGTGGTAGGTGATTTGGATGACAGGTTTTACACTACAGGTTTGTGGCGGTTGGTCTTCAAGAGTGATCTTGAAGAGGGATACAAAGCCAAGGGAACAAACTAGACTAAGTATAGGTATAGGTACAGGTTGCAGCTGTTTATCTCCAAGTGGGAGATTGTTGAGTTGTGGAGCTAAAAGCTTCAACTCTTTGCAAACAGGTGGAACAAGAAGGTTGCTGAGATCCAGGAGCATCAGCGTCGGCAGCAGGACTGATGTCGGTCGTGACCAGTGCAAAAGGCCACCGGCGACGACAGGGAGTCAGCCGGCGACGACAGAACCAAACTAGCAGGGACCGACATCGGTCGCCTGTGTGTTCTAGAACTGCTCGTTACATGGATAGTTAGTTAAGTGAATAAAGTGTTTGCATGTAAAGGCCAGTTAGAGTCTTTGGCTATGAGGATAATTGTTTAAATTAAGAGTCTAAGTTAGTGTTTGAGTTAGGGATCTATTTATAGACCCATTGGCATGTATTGTAATTAAGGCATGAGATAGAAAGGAAGGCAAGTAAGTTGCTTCCATTGTAAGATCATTGAGTTGCAGGTTGTTGCAAGCTCATAGGGGATCTACATGTGAGTATGGTCTGTTGAATTGCATGTTGCAGGTTCATGGGAGATCAACTTGAAGTACTTTTGAGTGGTTGGTGAACTGGCAGGGTTATTACTGACTAGTTGGAGAGATGAACACCAATTCTGTTTGTGAGTTGGTTGTTGGGACCGTTTTTTGTGTAGGAGAGTGTTGTGTAAGAAGAAATACTGTACACTTGAGGTGTGGCAAACCTCTGTAAGGTAAAAGAGTGTCGCGGCTCTTTGTTGTATTCTTTTCTGTAAAGTGTTAATACAAGATAGTGTATTGTCTCTCATATTCTGTGCTATTGGTGAATTCTAGCTATTTGTGTTTCTGGTTATTTCCGCATTTATAATTGCTTATATTTGGTAATCATACTGTGCTCTTTCTGAGGAGCAAGATCCAACAAGAGGAATCAGAACAGAGGTGTGTTTGTTCTTGGACTTCCCTGACAATTGCAATTATTTGAACAAGTGATAAAATATTTGATTGGCAGATAAGAGATTTACTGTGGTTTATTGTTTATCTAAATTTATTCTGCAAGATTGTATCTTTGTTCAGAGTTGTTTGTGTTTCTATATTCCCTGTTTGAAGGGGATATTACAGTGGTATTAGAGCTTTTGCTTGGAAAAAGGAGCCCCTAAGTAAGGGATATTACAGTGGTATCAAAGCTTTTGCTTGGAAAAAGGAGCCCCTAAGTAAGGGACATTACATAATATATGCCTTTATATTTTAAATTATTTAAATTGAATTTGCATGTAAATTTGTAATGTAAGCTCAGTGTGACAAGTAGATAGTACAACAACAACAACAATAATAATAATAATAATAAACATAGAAAAGCATTAATGGTTGGATTTAAGGATATAGTATTTCTATAGTCTATGTTATAAACTTTTGTATTGAAAATTAGTATATGGTTTAATCTTAGCTCAACAGTGAATGATATGCAAGGATTTATTATGATTAGTTAGAGCCACAATATAATTCATTGGGGCTGAAAGTTACATTATTAGTTTTTTGGTGAGACCACCAAGATGTTTGAAATATTTTATAGTTTTCAACAAGTTAAGAACTAAATTTGAGTGTATCATGCATCTAGTTTAAAACTTGAAAAATGGGACAGCCATTAACTTGGAAAATGACATATAAAATTATACATGTATTAGACTAAACATGGAAATAATAACTACATTTGAAAGTGATTGTGCCATTTTTTAAAACATAGAGAAGCTACAATCAAAAATATTAGATAATAGTTGGGTCATGGGTATGTAGGCCTCCACATATGATAATTATAAAATAGCTTGGTATTAGTTATAGTTAAATTTTAAAATGTTTACCAATTTTAAAAATTTAAGGATTAGATAATAGTGAAACTTTACTCCATGTTAGGTAAATATACACTATCAGATAAAATATACATTCAATATGCATGCACAAACTTGTTTTGTAAGGCATTTGATATTATGTTTGCTATAAAATATTCTTATGTTTTATTATTTCTGGGAAACTAGTGTTTAGTTCTTAAGCAATAAAGGGTCTGGAGTAATGGGAAAAATTTAATTTAATATGATAAAATATAAATTTTGATCAAATTAATTACATAGGGAAGAGAAGTAACTTATCTGGAAAATTAGACTAAGATGATTGTTTCAAAGCCTAAAAATTAATACACAAGACTCAGAAGATGTTAGGAATCTAGATCTATACTTTGTTTAGTGAAAGGATAGGAGAAAAAAAAATAGGAAACTTCAAGATCCAACACTATAGTCTAGGTCCTACCACTCCTGTCGAAAATGGTCACCAAGATCTGAGTTTTCTAAGTTTTGTCCATTGTCCCTCTATGAGTTTGCCTATGAAAATTTGAATCTTGAGTGTCGATGGATATCCTTGTAGAGCCGTTTTAATCTTAAAAACCCTAGGTTCATCTACACAAACAAAACAATAAAGTACATCAAAAGCAAAAGGGGGCAAAACCAGGTAAGGGGAAGTATGATCGAATTATCTAGAACCCTTTATGTCCTGATCACTACCTACATTAACCCTTAAAATAGGGTTTTATATTAAATATAGTTCTCCCTTAAGGAACATGCAAAATTAATATGCATGGTAGATGCAAGAATGACTTTCACCTATGCCTTTCCTTGATCAAGAATTCAAATCTATGTGTGATGCATAATGATGAGCTATACTTCACTAATTTTTAATTATTTATTGTGCCAAAGTAGTAAGTGCTAGATATAAAATGCTTTATGAAGTCATTTATATAGGAGACTCTTTGTTTTGAATTTGGGAACTTTACTCACATTTGGATGACATTATAAAGACAAAAAAAACTTAAGGATAAAGCTAAGAAAGGTTTAGGACTCATTAAGTGAGGAAACTTGACCATTAGGGAATTAAAATACAATTTACTAAGAGTGCTAGAAATGGGACACCCTAGTGTTTAGTGTTATAGTCTAATCCCAGTGCTCTTGTCCTACAAGATCGAGACATGGGGAGATGGAATTATCATGGTAAATAGGGTCTAACTAAGGTAGAATGACCGTCTAGATGGATATAAATGACTGGTTATGGAAAAAAAGGTGAATTAAGCATGAAACAAGACCAAGATAAGTAAAACAAAAGACATGATTAATGTCAACAAGGCTCAAATTATCCAATCTAATTATCCTATAAAAGGACCATGAAAAGACATGATATGTGTGGTTACTTGACTAATTTAAGGTGTATACATTTTCCCCACTTTTATTCTAGTGATGCAATGAAATGAAGTACTAGAGTAAAAGAAAGAAGAAGAAAGTGCATACTTAAACCAACCTATGTGAAGATAAATGTGTTGTAAAGGGCCCAACTAGTTTCTTAGGTAGGGAAGTGGATGGAGAGATGAATAATGCCTAGAGAAAGAAAGAATCCCTAAAATGGATGCTCCCTGTACTAAATCTAGAAGTGAAATACATGTAACATGGAGAAAGAGGGTAATGTTTATCCCTTGTGCTGAATTTGATTAAAGATGAGGAATGCTCAGAGGTCCAAAACCAATATTTATCCTATATCCCACATAAACTCATGTAGTTTAAAATGTGTGTATAGAGTCTTATACTATGAAGTGCAAAATCTATCTTTCCCTCACTCTAAATATTTGAACTAGAGTTGAGATATGCTCAGAGGCCCAAAATAAATGTCTATCCTGTATCCTACATAAACTCATGTAGGTTGGTTCTTGGTGACATAATGGACTAAATATAGTAGATGGCCATATGCTGTAACCCAGTGACAACATAGGTATAACTAGGTGTAATTAGAAACTCTGGCCAATGTGTGAGAAGAGAATGGCATGTCTTTTCATTCCATATTTATAATCTTGAGTGATGAATAACACGAACATCTATGACATGCCCCTAAATATAGTATGTGAGTGATGTGTATTTATAATTTGGTAATCTATATAACCACATGTGATATTATCTATCATGCTAAGCCCCATGTGAAAAACTAGAGATCAAAATACTATGCTCTACATTATACCTTATTATGCTATCTGGTCCTATAACTATGTCATGTTATATGAATCTATATGTGTGAGACATGTAGTAATATACATGTCACCAAATCTTGTATCTGAGTCTAAATTTGTATTAAGTCACTGTGAATCCCTATAATTTGAACCACTATATCTAAATAGCCTATGTACCTATAATCTGAAATCACTACTACTCCATATGATTTGAACCATTATATCTAAATAGTCTATGACTCTATAAACTAAAAGTATATCCCTTTGAATGTCATAAGTAATGTTGAGTGACCCATGTAATATGAATCACTATATATTTTGACTAATCTGAGTTGAATATGATAATATGAATATTAGAAGTGTAAGAACCATGGTGTATCCACTTATGAGAGTGGATGGGCATGTTGGGTAGATGTAAAAATAGGAATAGTAGGAATGAACACTTCTGGGGAGAGGGACAAAAATTGTTATAGAGGAGGTTGAGCCAAAAGTGATGACTAGTGGAATAAGTAAAGATAAGGTTGGCTTGTTATGAATAGTTTGAGAGTTTGTTTGACTGATTAGATAGAGTTGTTGAAAAAGGAACAAGTTTTGATTGGTCATAATCAAGGTGTATGTATGAGTATAAAATAAATATAGAGATGTGCATGCCATAATAGGAAAATGAAGTAGTAAGAGAGTGGGGATTACATTATGCTAAAGGTATCATTATCATGATTTTGTGGAAGAAAATGGTGTAACAGGGTTCAAGTTATTGGCAAAATGGTATTTTGATTTGATTGAGAAAGTTGGGTAATATAGGAATTTGGATTGATTCTCGATTCATTTATGTATTGAATAGGTTGAGATTTGGAGTTATACAATAAGATGTATGGTGAGAAGATGAGCACCTACTATGATCTAGTTTGAGTAATTGGTAGCCTAGGTTCAAGTTGGTGGTGATGTTACCCTAGTAAATAGTTAAAATGTTTGATATTTATCTATTATGAATCCTATTTTTGATGTTTTGAGCTATTTAAAGTGTCTTAGTTCTAGTAGTTTTAATACTCCTACCTTGCATCTAGTGCTTATATCTAGGTTGTATCACTCCTATCTAGCCTTGATGTCCTATACCAAACATTATTGTCCTAGAGTCTTAATTTTTTACTGATGCTACTTTATTGTTGACTATTGCTCTATTTTGGATTTTGATTTGGCACTGTTGATTGATCTATATGCTATTTCTAGTGTTTTTAGGGTGATATATGAATGAGAGAGTTCTATAGGTGGAGACATTGAGGTTGTTGCCATTGTCTATTGATGAGAGATTTGTCATAGATAGGGTAGGGTTGGGTTATGTGTGTGACATAAGCATAGTGAAGTGGGATATATATCTAATTACTACACTATGTGAGAAGTGGAATGCATATACATATACTTTATGGCTTCTTATAGGGAAGATTACTATGAAAATAGAGATGTGTATCATATTTTGCATTTATGTGTTAGTAGATGGTGGGTGATATTTTACGATGACATGGTTATTGATGCTATTGATTATGAATCCTTATATTTTGTTAGTGTACCCTTAGGTATACATCAAAGAGGTAGTGATAGTGATGTTTTACTATTAGTTATAGTACAATCTAGTGTTTCATGCTTATGAAATTGATTATTTGTATTGTTTGACTCATTTGTTGTTGTGGATGGGAGTGGAGTGTTGATTTAATATAAGATGTATAAGAATTTTCATAGTGTGGAGTTATATGGCACTATGTTCTTTGGGGGTCAGACTATGCATGTCCACCGATATAGGTACCTTTACAGTTTTACATAGGAGGCATTTAGTTATGGATTTAGTGTAGTGACATTACTACATTATTTGGCTTATGAACACATAACAGTTGTGTGGCTGATAAGATTATCGAGGGAGAGGTGGGCACCTCCACAACCATTTAGGGAGTGGTGGATGAGTACATTAGCTATTTAATACCTTGGGATGGATCATTATAGGATGGTGCTAGATATATTTTTGGATGGTGATATTATATGGAGGTGTTATAGAGGATTTCCTAGGTGGGTTGAGGATGGAGTGCAATTACAATATATGAGGGTCAACTATTAGAAACATGACCACTGTGTTGGAGTGTATGAGCACTTTCATTATGATCACATAACTAGATAGTTTAGGTTACCATGGGATGTGCCTCTAGTAGCATGGGTTTAGGTGAGGAGTGTGCAGGCACTATCAAGGGTAGGAAATCATGCAAAGCCCATAAAGGTCAAGCTAGCACCGTTACCTTTAGATGCACATGATGTAGTTATAGACATTCCTAATTTGAAAGATGTTGGATGTATATATGTATATACTACATGCTGTACAAGGAATAATTTGGCTCCATTATACCCTATTGATGGAGGGGATGCTCTAGAGTATGAGGATCCACAACTGATCCAGATGATATGAGTTAAGCAATAATTTCATTTAAATTGTGTACAAATTTATGTTAGTTTTTTTTCATTTTTTAAAAGTATATAGCTAATGTAATGCCCTAAATTATGTGTAGGTGGAGTGGGAGGTATCAAGATGAGGCACATGTTGGGGTGGGGATTGGAGATGATGACTATTTGGAGACCATCATTGAGTCTACACTCTGAGAGCTCACACATCATGTTCTTGATGATACCTTAGAGTAGGGATTGATAGAGTGAGAAATGGTTGCATATGGTATTCATGGTCATCTATTTGATATCCCTGCAATAGTGATAGCTTCATATGTTAGGGTAGTGGGATAGAGAGATGAGTTGAGATCTAAGATAGATAGACATAAGATGCGCTGACCTAATTTCAAATCGGTGACTATGAGGATTTTGAAAGAGTACGTAGTACTTTAGAGGTGGTATGAAGACTTGAGTGAGGATCACAGTTGGACAATAGAGTGAGAAAGTAATCGTAAGAGGCATTCAAGAGCTCTAGGAAGTGTGGGGTCATCAACTGCTAGGTTGGATTATGGGACTAGTACTGGTGGGGAGAGTGAGACTTAGAGTGAGGGCATAATGCCCATTCATGAGTATTCTATTTGATGTGATGTGATGTGTGTGTGTGTGTGTGTGTGTGTGTGTGTGTGTGTGTGTGTGTCTATATATACATACATACATACATACATACATATATATATATATATACACACACACACAAACACATACATCTATATATATATATATGTATATATATATACATATATATGTATATATATACATATATATGTACATATATATGTATACATATATATATGTATATGTATATGTATACATATATATATATATATATATATATGTATATATGTATATATATATACATATATATATGTATATATATATATGCATATATATGTGTATATATATATATATATATGTATGTATATATATATATATATATGTATGTATATATATATATGCATATATATGTATATGTATATATATATATGTATGTATATATATATATATGTATATATATATATATATATATGTATATATATATGTATATATATATATATATATATATGTATATATATATGTATATGTATATATATATGTATATGTATATATATATGTATATATGTGTGTGTGTGTGTGTGTATAAGTGTATTGTGTTATGGATTTTGGAATATATTGGTATATTAATTTACAAATGATTGATTAGAAATAGTTGATTTGGTATTGATTTCGATGTTGCATATGTTTTGGTAAAATGTTATATGGGATGTGAATTGATTGTTCATGATATGTTCAAGTGTGATGTTAGGTTTGATTTGTAATCATATGTGAGCAAAACAATTTTTTGTTTTGTAATTGGTAAATTATTTTGATAAAGTGAACTAGTTTAAGATTGGTAAAATAAGATATTGGTAAGGTTGAAAGTTGGATAATTTATTTTGGTCGGGGATGGCTATTGAGAACTAGGAATGTTAGTTGTTAGTTGAAGGGAATGCAAGAGAGTGTTTTGTACTCAATTCCCTTAGAGTGGCTCAAGAATGAAAAGGTTATCCCTTTAGCTCCATTGTCACCCACTAAGTGAAGCTATACAATCATATGTGTACTAATAGATGTTTGGACTATATGTCTAATCCCTCTAAGTAGGTTGCTCAAGAATATAAAGGATGGCCCTTTGTATCCATCATTACCACATGAAGTGAACCTATAAATTGATACTGGTATGAATGTGTGTCATATCACTATCTGAACCCTGATGGCCAAACGAATAAGTTCCCATAATTCTCATGCTATGTAAGAACATGCACTATATCTGATACTATCTATTGTGTACTAATTTTAGTTGTGTGTGGATACTCTACCAAATGTAACCTTACTAGATGTGCAACTAAAACTATGTGCTATGAAGAAGGCTCATCTACCCATAATCTTAGTGGATATCTGCATGAAATAATACCCTATGGCCTATGCTATGATGTATATGACTGAGCAATAGATCAACAAAGAGATGAAACCTATGATGGTGGCTTGTCTAATCTCAATCATAGTGGGTTGATACATGAAATATGTCCCTAAATCTTGACCATAGTGAATATATCTCTAGAGTAGTATTCTATGATATGTGTTCATCTAATCTTAATTGTAGTGGGTTGTTATGTGAAATAGGACCCAAAAAACTTAGCTATAGTAAATATCTCTCTAAAGTGGTATTTTGTTATAATGCTTGTGACTGTGAAAAATATGTATATGGAACTATACCATGTACTCCTTAGTCTATACTACTATATGTAGGCTACTCTCATTGTATTAGTTTCCAAGCCTTCTGAATAGGTGGAATAGGATATCTACCTTGAGGGTCTATCCTAGAAGCTACATTAATATTATGATGATTAACTGATGATTTTGGTGAAGGAATGTCCTAGGATAACTCAGTCATAGAGGAATGATGTCTATGGTTCCATGATAGAGGAGATCTTAGTGCCCCCTATGTGAATTTTATGATTCCATTATAAACACATCTATTAATGAAATCCTTGAATCCATAAAAATGATTATCTCTGTCCATAGATACGATGATAGTTATAAAATGGCCAATGTGACTGTCTATGTAATAGATGTGGATATCATCGATGAGTATAAGGTAATGTCATTAACCCCATATCTAATAGTGCTTATAATATGACACATGGGATATCTTGATTTGAGTCAAACTATAGTGATGCCTTGATACTATTCTCTATAGTGCATACTATAGGTTGTGCTCTAGAAAATGGCTCTCTAATCTTAATTGGTTTCTTTTTTTGTTAAGGTCTACTGTCTTGTTTAGGCATGGTGGATGTTGTGTGATAGGAGCTATAGATGGAGTTATTACTATGAATTATATAGTAACTTTATCAATTGAATCTACCTCAATCACTCCCAATTTATTTTACAAGGCTAGAAATGCATATCATAAGTGCTTGAAAGAGGACTCTATCTGATATAAATATATGTTGAATCTCTATATTTGGTGGTTTATAGATAAATATTAACATGTGAGTCTTGAATCGTAAGATATAGTTACTAACTGGATTTGAAGTATTCTCATGTAATATGGCAAGTTTCTCATATGTAACATGAGGGACCGTGTTTACTATGTAATATCTAATAAATGCATCCTCTAAATCATCATATGTATGCAAGGAACCAATGGGAAGTAGATGAAAGAAATAATTATGTCCCTCCCCCACCAGTGTTTGTTGGAAAAACTATAGTAGAATCAAAAGACTCACATGAGATGTTAAAGTCATCCAAAAGGCGTGAAGGTATACGAAAGGATCTCCAATTCCATCAAACTGAGGCAATGATGCTATCTAGAAATGCTTAGGAAATGAAAATTTTATGAATGTCTTTAGAAAAGGGTTACCATGTAAATAATATGCATCCCCTCAAGACTTATAAGCCTTTTTTCTAAGATAAGGAGATGTACTTGGTGTTGTAATTCCCCAGCCACATGCATCAAATAAATAATCTTATGGGATGGTATATTAACATCTTGAAGTGGTTTATTTAATCATTGAATTTGATCATTAATTTTAGCCATGTAAATTATACATTTATAAATTGGATAATAAATAGGGGGTATGCTCACTTGAACCATTGGAGAAATGGTAACTTGGACCTTAGTAGAGGGATATGGGCTACCATTCTCTTTAAGTAAAGAGTGAGAGACAAGTGCTACTGTAGTAGGGGGGTGGCTTGGAATATTTATTGGTATTTTTATGTTTTATTGAATAACATTCTAATTGAGTAGAGGGTGTGATGTTATTATTAACATGTGCATCATTTGAAATAGAGTCATGTATATAAATAGAACTAACATTTTGTAATGCATTATGTTTGAGAGAAGGAGAGAGAGAAGAGTTGGAAACATGAGATTAATTTTCTTCTTCACTATGTACATAATAATCATCATTATTCCATGCATTATCATAATCAATTTTTTATCATAATCACTCTCATTTTCATATTCATTTGCATGTTCACTATCATACTCATTATCACTTCCATTGTCACTAGGAAGAGGTGTAAAAGAATAATTTAATTCTTTTCTAATATGCAATACATTGTCATGTGAAATTAGAATATTATGTGCATCTATGTTACCTATGGATGGAGTGTATGCATTATTTCCATTTGTAATATGAGAATTAAGAGTAAGAGAGTTATCATTTATACATTCTTTTGTTAAAGTAGAGTTGAGAGCATGAGATGGATCATTTGAATTATGAATTGGAAATTCAATTGTATTGCATTTATATTCTTTTAAATTGAACATAGAAGTAGAGAGAGAGGTTCACTTAGAAGTGCCTGACTAATTTATTCATTTTGTGCATTGTGCGTAGGAGAATGAGGTGAAAAGTATATTTTCCATTTATCAAAATTATTTTCTTTGGAAGAAGGAATAAAATAGATGGTTTTGAGAGAAGAAGATGCATCTACTTTTTATTCACTATCACTTTCACATGTATCATCATATTCCTCATTAAAACAATAGTAATTATCTTCATTGTAAATGAAATCATTTTCCACATTTTTAGCAAATGTGTAATTTTACAAATTTGTCGATTCATTGTTATAATTATTAGAGAAATTTAGAAATTGATCTATGGGATGAGAGGGAATAAGTGCCTTAGTGGACATTTTATTTATTTCACCACAGATAATGTGAAAAAGTATTATTAAGCAAATAAATGTAAAAATAACTACTAACATAGAGATTTTGAAAATATTTTTGGCACCTAGTTTGGAAAAAATTGCAAGGAAGGCTTGGGGTTTGAGGACCTAGTTTGGAAATATAGGTTTTTGGGTTGGGGTTTTATAATTTTTGAATATTATTGCTATAATTTAAATTCTAAAATAAATTTGATTAAGATAAATGCATAAAAATTTATACAAAAATAAAAAATTTGTAAATTTAATTTTTGAAAAAAATAACTACGAATGTAGAGATTTTGAAAATATTTTTGACACTCAAAACAATTTTCATAAATTTCAAAAAAATTATCTAAATTTTGTAAGGAAGGCTTGGGGTTTGAAGACCTAGCTTGGAAATCTAGGGTTTTGGGTTGGGGTTTTAGAATTTTTGAAAATTATTGAAATAATTTAAATTCTAAAACAATATTCAAATAAAATTAATGCACAAAAATTTATAAAAAAATCAAAATTTTAAAGTTGAATTTTTGCACAAAATCTGAAGGAAAAACGCTAAGTGTACCTAGGGTTTTTAGATTTTGTTCAAAGTAAGTCGGGTTCACCAAATGTTTAATTTTTTTATATAAACCTAGTGTTTTAGTTAATAAAAAATAAAGGGTCTAGATTAAGGGGGAAAATATAATTTAATATGATAAAATACATATTTTGATCAAATTAATTACATAGGGAAGAAAATTAACTTATCTAGAAAATTAGACTAAGATGTTTGTTTCAAATTCTAAAAACTACTGCATATGACTAAGAAGATGTCAAGAATATGGATCTATCTTTCATTAAATTAAATGATAGGATTGCTAAAAATATAGCACTTCAAGGTCTAATGCTATAGTCTAGGTCCTACCATTATTATCTAAACTAGTCATCGAGATCTAAGTTTTATGTGTTTTAATTGATGTCCCTGTGTGAGCCTACTCGTGAAATTTTGGATCTTGAATGTTGATGGAACTCCTTATAGATATATTTTAATATTCGAAACCTTGGATTAATATACAAAAATTAAATAACAAAATAAATCAAAAGTAAATGCAAAAAAAATTGGATTAGGGAAAGTATGATCACACAATCTAGAACCCCAGTTGTCATAATTGTTGCCTACATTAGCTCTCAGGCTAAGGTCTTAGCTCAAATGTAGTTCTCTTATAGGGAATTTTCATAATAAATGTGAATTATAGATAAAATAATTAAATTAACCTAGGCCATTCCTTGATCAAGCATGCAAATCTATGTGTGATGCAGAATATTGAGCTATACTATTGACTAATTTTTAAATTATGTACTATGCCAAAGTAGTAGGTTCTAGATATAAAATTCCTTGTGAATTCATTTATATCAAAGAATATTTTTTTTGAATTTGGGAACTTTATTTTCATTATTCCAACATTAGAAAGACAAACAAAACTTAAGGATGAAGCTAAAAATGGTTTGGGACTCATTAAGTGAGGAAAATTGATAGTTAGGGACTTAAAATGTAATAGGATAGGAGCATTAGAAATGGGACACCCTAGGGTCCAACACTATAGTCCAATCCTAGCATTGTATTATAATCCCAATGCTTTTGTCCTATAGGATTGGGACCTAGGAGGATGGAATTAACATGAAAAATAAGGTTTGGCTAAGCTAGAATGACCATCTATAAGGCTATGGATGATTGGTTATGGACAAAAAGGTTACTCAAGCATTAAAAAAGACCAAGATAAGTAAAAAAAAGGCATGGTTAATGTGAACAAGGCTCATATTCTCCAATCAAAGTTTCTTATGAAATATATGTGAAAAGACATGATATGTATGGTTGTTTGACTAATTTAAGGTGTATACAACTTAATGTTATCAACCAAATTTTCACTCTTTAGAATTTAGTTCAAGCCATCCATGTTTGGAATAAAATGGAAAAACTTCAAGGTTTTGGGTGACCTATTGGAGAGGTGAATCTCTAGGTTAAAGGGATAACTCTCCTTGATGAATCACGTAGGCTCAAACACTAATCTACTACTTTCTAGGAAAAGGGAGAGAAAATGAATCAAATGTGGTGATCACTACCAAATAGATACAAATTAACTTCAAACAAGATACTAAGATACAACAAACACTTCTCCAAATATGCCTTTCTACATCAATACTTCTCATGAAGGTTGTGAAGAATGCTTTTGCTAAGAGGACTAGTCCAGAGGTCATGAAATGAAACTATTGAAAATACAATTTAATAAACCCTTACACCTCACTTATACACTTCATAAGATCTCAAAAAATGATTTAAAACTAAAACATAAATGGAAGAAAACACAAATATTCCAAGGAAGCAAAATTATCATTTATCAAGATCAAGTAGTCAATCATACATATTGAAACTAGTGAATGAAACAGGTAAAATAATAGTTTGTCATTGATTAAAATATGCAAATGGGTAGGGAATCACCATAGGTAAGTGGAGGATATAAAAATATCTTATCAAGGCTAAGTATATATAGAAGAGGAGAGAGAAAATGAGAGAAGGGCATAGGAGAGATAGAAGGTTCTCATTGACACATCACTTTATTCTCTTGCTAGGTGTCTTGAAGTCTCTTTATCTCATTAGGCCAATCTTACTTACAAGTGTTAAAACTTGATTTCTTCTTCTCCAATGAAAAATATCTCTATGGAAGGAATATTAACATCATTTAAAACCTATAAAAACTCATTTGGTGTCATTAACCTCTCCTAAAGACTCCATTTTACATGAAAAATTCTCATTTGGCCTCATTCTTTACAACCCTAAAAATGTGTAAACCTACTTGTATATAATAATTTATGGATGTTATTGATAAAATTATAACATATTTTAAGACCCATTATGGCTTTACAACTCCATGAAAAATTTCATGTTCTAATTCTAAGTGGAAGAATCTTTTTTTTTTTTTTTTTTTTGCTCTTTTATCTCCTCAATTAGGCCTCCTTGCCTAGAAAATAAATTGTCTAAAAAACAATCCCACACATGTGAAACTCATGAAATTTTTTAAATTAAATTTAACCATTCAAATACAAACCTCCATGCCAATTTTTATCTCATAAGACCCTACACGGATGGGTCAACCATGAAATGGTCAAAAGCCCTTTGATAGGCATGATAGGTGATTGAGGTGTTTGGCTATAATTTTTCAGGTTATAATGATTTTAAATTATCTTTAGAGTTCTAAAACACCATTATAAAACTTCATCCATTTATATTGAGGTCTCAATTTTCATTTTTAGGTTTGTAGATGGCTCCTTTGGCTTGCAAAACAATGAATTCTCACATTCTTAACAAAGTAGATGTCTTAAAATATCATATATAAATTTGGGTTACCTATGGATGTGTTTAGAATTTTTATAAACCTTATTTAGTTCTTATTAAACCTATGGAATTTATCTAGAGATCATATCATACCCTTCATACTTGCAAACACGCATGCAACCCTGTAATCTATGTTATTTTGTATAATTGTACTTGCATACTTATTATCCAATGGATTAAAATGACATTTAAGAGAGTTGGTAATGCCATAAAATTAATAATATGATCAAACTAATTCATTTAAATCTCATATACATGCAATCTCTCTCATCTATTTGAAACTGATCTTCTTCGGTAGCCTAGGAGTGCTTCAATGTCTTAGCAATGATTCATAAAATATGGTCCACCAACTTAAGAACCAATGCCAAAAGTTTTGAGGGAATGAAAAATGATAACCACCCCTAATATCCTTGGATAAAATGTACCTTCTACAATAATATACAACAAAAGTATGGTGCCACTCGGGTGGTAGACTATGCATTTGTGAGGATTGAGAGAGAAATGAGGCTTGTAGGTGGTATCTTGAGGTTTGTTTTTGGCTCTAAACACTTTAGAGAGATTGGTTAAAACCAAATTATATTTTTTAAATATTCATCCTATATTTTATATCTCTTTAACCCTGCTTTAGCTTTCAATTACTCATGTTAGGGTTCTCACTAATACTATTGTTATTTATCCTAGTTTTATATGTTGACCTTTTCTTGCATTATTATTTATTTATAACTAGGTTTCAAACTTGTGTAATATTATATATGTTTTTTATCATATTCATTATGTGTATTAATTTCCTAAAACCTTTAATCTCCAACTTTACATATGTACATACCATCAAATCTTTATGTGTAGGCCTACATATTTGTCTTATGCTTGTAGGCATTAAAATTTGGTTGAGTCTTAAACTCCTTCAAGGTAAATTCTATACATTTATTTAAATTTAGTTATTTAAATTTTTTAAATTATTCAAACCACACTCTTATTCCCTCCCAAATCATTATATGAATAATCAATTAATCCTCATGAACAGGCTTGAATAGTCTATTAGGCCTATAGGTCTTATAGATATGAGAATTCCCCTTTTTCATCATTGTTGAAGATTTGAAAACTTGATAGGGTGTTACTTTGAATTAATACTCATATTTTTAAGTTATATATGCTTCATAATACCTTTTATCAAGCAAACTCTTCACAAATAAGGGACACACATGCCTATAGGTCATGATTATAGTTGGAGTGCATTTTGAGCTTAAAGGTCTTGGTGCAATTAATGAGCAAAATAATTATATTTTTCACTAAATTAGAAACCTAGGTAACTTATTTTGAACTTTATTATATATTTTAATACATTATAATCCACAAAATTAAAATTTCATCTATAAACCTCTTTGGGCCTAGATGTAGGTTGCCTCTAAGAAAGACTCTTATCATGAGGTCTTGAGCTTGGCTTTCTCAACTCCATCATGATATGTCAATGGTATCCAAACCTATTTTTAAGTTATTTATAAATTTATTAAATATTATATCAGCCTTTTCATATTATTCTATAAACATTTCTCCTCTTTCCTTCATACATAAGCATGTACATGAGTATTAGCCTGTAGATTATTTAGTGTTTTGAGTTTAGTCACCTAAGTCCTCTTTTGATCCTCAATCAACTTAGATGTTTTCATTATTATGTGTCATATCTTATTATTTAATTAAATTAATGTTTCTATACCAAACCTCTTGACATGATCATTTACCTTATGTCCAAATGAAGACCTACAAGTCTGTCACCTTTAGATCTTCATTTTACCTATATGGACAACTAGAGAAAAACTAGCCTATTGAGGTTTGAAGTTTTAATATTTTATAAACTCATTATAATTAATTGTCACCCTCTATTATCTATATAATTCTTATTAACACCATAAAAGTCTCAAATTCTTTGATTTGTATATATAGGCCTATGTTTATACAATCAACTCCTATACAATGTATATGCATGGAAAGTGTGAGTCTATAGTTTGTTCATGTATTTTTATGATAAAATAGGTTCTATAAATGTCACATGGGCACTTGGGAGGGTGTAATAGGTCTCATCTTTACTCTAACACCCTAGTACGAATCCTAGAACTCATGAATATTCACCTACAAGTCTCCAAACCTATGGTTGAATGAAACTTCTCTAAATCTCTTATCAGAGAGTACATTGAGATTAATGATCCTTACCTTGAGATTCCAATAATTTTCAACAATGATCTATTTATATTATATCATGGTTTCTCATTTCCATTTGAGCCAGCATTGTTGTTCATACCTGTAGAAGGCTACTAATACATATACCATGCTTTAAAAGAGCAAGACACAATACATATTGAAACATCATCTACAAAGGGCCATTTCTAGAAAGATAACACATAGGACATATGAGAGTAAATTAATTATATTAATTATGGGGAACTTAGATACTTATTAAGGTGACAATGTTTCAAACCAACTAAAAGTTTTGTAGTAGAGATGACATGATCCATACATTTGAGAAACCTTTCTCATTTATGAAGGTACTTCATGAAGTTTAATTGGATAATTAAATAATAATTGAAAGGATCCATTGTAAATCTAGAAACATACCATAAAATGATTCTCGTCCATTGAATTTTGTCATGAAGAAACATGATCAAAACTAGACCCCACTTGAATGGAAAAGGCATGTTGACCTACTGTCACTCTCAATGATTATTCATAAAGAATGTTCCATGACTCTATATAAAAATTCCACTAAATTGAATCTCATTAGGACCCTTAATATTTCTCAAGGTTTTAACCTCTAACTTCCTCTCTCCTAGCCATACCATGCATTTGATTTTTGCCTTTCTAACATTGTAAAGGTAGATATGGAGGTGAGAGTGTTTTACACATATTTGAAACATAAAACATGATCCAAATCATAACTTTGATCTTTATAATCCTGAGAGACACCTATACAATGTTTTCTTCTTAAAATGAGTTCTTGAAGTTTGTACAAGTGCATTAAACTCACTTTTAGGCATTGAAAATCAAGATTATTACCTATTTTAGAGTTGATGACGTTTTTGGACATTATGTAACTACTTAAGGACCTTGGAAAGAGTATTTTACCAATTATTCATCTTGTAATATTTTTCATACATGAAATTTAGTCAAAAAAACTCTTTTCTTTCATAAAACTTAGCTTAAAGTCCACAAAAGAACCTTAACATTTCCAAATCATCATAAAATGTTTATTAAATTTTTTTTAGGCATGAAATAAATTTTAGGGGACCTTAATACCTATGACACCACTTGACGAAGTTTCATTACTCCATTACATGACTAGACCACTACAAGGCCAAAACTAGACATTACCTTAATTTTTTGAAATTTACCTTAAACAATGATAATAATACTTTTAAATGCTATTTGAAGACCATTAAAGCATGTAATGGGATATTAATAAGAATATTAAAACATGACAATAAATATTTTTCCTATATTAGTTGACATTTTGACCTTGGGGGTCAAAATTAGTGAACAAATTGGCAATTCACAAGGGTAGCATGCCTACTATGCTAAATAGATCAGTAGCCTTGTCCATCCATTAACTCTTTTAGATTTGATGACGTTTTTGGACATTATGTAATTACTTAAGGACCTTGTAAAGATTATTTTACCAATTATTCATCTTGTAATATTTGTCATACATGAAATTTAGTCAAAAAAACTCTTTTCTTTCATAAAACTTAGCTTTAAGTCCACAAAAGAACCTTAACCTTTCCAAATCATCATAAAATGTTTATTAAATTTTTTTAAGGCATGAAATAACTTTTAGGGGACCTTAATACCTATGACACCACTTGACGAAGTTTCATTACTCCATTACATGACTAGACCACTACAAGGCCAAAACTAGACATTACCTTAATTTTTTGAAATTTACCTTAAACAATGCTAATAATAATTTTAAATGCTATTTTAAGACAATTAAATAATGTAATGGGATATTAATAAGAATATAGAAACATGACAATAAATATTTTTCCTATATCAGTTGACATTTTGACCTTCGGGGTCAAAATTAGTTAACAAATTGGCAATTCACAAGGGTAGCATGCCTACTATGCTAAATAGATCAATAGCCTTGTCCATCCATTATGAAATGGAGTAATTTTCACTAAAATTAAAATTTTACCATACCATCACCATGAATAAAAATATTATTTAACCTCCAAACACACAAATATCAAACACACACAAATCAAAGAAACAAGACACACATATGTGCTAGTTAAGCACTTATAAAGCATGAAACACAACATAAAAAAACTAATATATACAACTAACCTAAATTTTTTTTCTTCCTCTTAGGTAAAAGGGGAATTTTATTATATTCTTTACCTCATGAGTCGAAAAATAGCATGAGGTGAGCTACTTCTTGGATATTGATCTTGTTATCTTTGTTATCCTCTTGCTTGACAATCCTCTTGGCATGCTCTCAAGTGAAGTGATGGATACAAAAAAAATAACCTATGAATTTGAACTCATAATTTAATTCAATAAATCTCTCATGAATTTCTTTTATTCTTGTGCCAATATCAAACATGACCATCTCTTGGTTTATAGGATAAACATCAAACTTGGCACTTTGGGGATTCTCATATTGTCCTTCAATAAGGAAGGAAACCTAAGGAACATTCTAAATAAATAAAATAGGAGGTATATAATATTTAATGTCATAAAATTCATTGTATATGTCCCAATAATTATACCATAGGTCCTCTTGGTCCATGAAGGTAGCAACAAACTTAACCTCTATTGGTTTTTCTAATCCATTATCTTGGTTATCATGAATAATGTCTTCATCATAGATTACTTTATTATGGGATTAAAAACATATTGGCTCAATAAGAACCTTGCATTCTTCATCATCAATTTGACCTTATTATAGTATAGGTGAAAACTTCTAAAAACCTTTACATTATTTGAACATGTGAAAATAAGTTTTCCACATGTTCTTCAAGTCTCTTTCAGATTTCTCATTTGAATCAATAAAGTTAGTCATTATGATGTTCTTCTTAAGAGCCTTTTCTTTAATATATTCACCTAATTATTAATTGGTTAAGGTATCAATCTTAACACTTTCTTCATAATTAGATGCAACATCATCATGATCATTCATTTATTCATTTTTGAAGACTGATTGTGTCTATCTTCACTAAGTAGAGTACCAATGGTTGATTATTCATCATATACACTTTAATTGTCTTCTTCATATTCTCTTTGAACCACATTTGTAGATGTAATCTATTATTTATTTATTTCCCATAACACATGTTACTCTTTAAGAATGGATATGGTGGGAAGGTGCTGGATAGGTTAATGAGTTGGAAAGGGAATATGAGGTGTAGTTGATGGATCATTAATGGGATTGGGATTGGGAGATTATATTAAGAACTCTTGAAGAGAGAGTACCTTAAATTATTATACGAATATCTCATCTTTATCAATAACCATCTCATCCTTCTCCTAGTTTCCTTGAAGTTCATTCTTAGCTACAAACTAATTTTTGATCTTATTAATTAGGACTTCCTTATTGTTTTGAAAACCTTCTTAGATAGACCTCCAATATCTAAAAGATAGAGGTTATTGAGAAGACGAAAATGGAGATTGAATGGGCAAAATTTTTTCTTTGAATTTAACCTCTTAATCTTGGCTCTCTTCTTCCTTCTTCATTTTCAACTCCAACTCTTTAATTTTCTTATCTATAGTCTCTTCAAGTAAATTTTATTAAAGGTGATTAGACACCTCATGCGGATAAGGAACATAATAAGTTTGGTATGTGATACAAAAATACTGTTTAGGAGGGATTGAAGGAACTTACATAGGTTCATACTATTCCTTGAATTCAACTCCTCAATCTATGTTTGTGTCACCTTGATAACTCCATGATTTCACTACTTGATTTTATCTTGGAGTCTTAAAATAATTATTAGGGGGTTCTCAAGGAAAATAAGTATGATTTTGGATCTCAAAAATAGGATTATCAACAACAATATCTTATTATTTAATCTCTCTTGTATTGAATTTCAAGAATGGAAAGTTTATGGAACATATGATGGACTTGGAACACTTTTATACTCACGTGAAATGGTCTCTTGGGGAAGAATTGGTGACACATGTGAGGAATAATGGATTTGTACCTATTTTTCTTCATGAACTCTTAACATATATTTTATTTTTTAAATGAGACCACTTAAATCCAACATTTCACTTGAGAGGATTTGCCAATTTTCTCTCTCAAGAGGTGTCCATTCTTCTTTCCTAAGTTATAATGAGTCCCTCATATCATGAATGATATGGCTAGGTATATCTTGACCATACTACCTTTGTGTGTTAAACCCTATCATGTAACTCCCATAGCCTAAGATACTTTTTTTCAAACCTAAAATCTACTAATTTGAGAAGTGACTATGTTGGTTAGGAACATCTTGAAATTGAGAAGTCTAATCATAGGACTAATATGAGTCATGACAAGGCCAATAAGGATGATAAGAGTGATATGGATCATATTTAGGTTGATAAGGCTCATGATAAGGTTGGTATGGATGACCATAGGACTGAGATACTTCATCATCTTGCATGAAACCGAAATCCATCTCAAATTTAACCATAACAATTTCATCGAGATAACGAATTAAGAATAAAACTTACTTTGAACAAGTGACTAGGCCGCTACAACAAGTTTATTATGCATGGAGTCTCCATTGATGTTTTGAATGACTCCAAAGGATGATATGTAGAACAATAACACCAATAATTCTTCCACTACTTTAGACCTTATTGCCACTTAGCATACTAAAACTATTATCAACCAAATTTATACCCTTTGGATGGTAGTTCAAGCCTTCAAATTTTAGAATAACATGGAAACACCTCAAGGTTTTGGGTGACCTTTTAAAGAGGTGAATATCTAGTTTAAATGGATATCTCCTCTTGATTAATCACATAGGATCAAACACTAATCTATCACTCGATAGGAAAAGGGAGAGAAACCTATTCTAATGGGGTGATGTGCCAAATATGATTTAACCACTGCCAAATAGATACAAATGCACTTCAAACAAAAGATTAACCTTTAATAAACACTTCTCCAAATTTTTATTTCTACATCAATACTTTTCATGAATGTTGTGAATAATTATTGAGTTAGGATGACTAGTCAAGCGGCTATAACATGACACTATTGAAAATACAATTCAATAAACCCTTACACCTCACTTAGACACTTCATAAGAACTAAAAAAAGGATTCCAATCTTAAACATGAATGCAAGAAAGGAAAAACATTCTAAGGAATCAAAACTATCACTTAGAAAGATCAACTACTCAATCATACATATTGAAACTAGTCAATGAAAGAGGTTAAAAAATAGTTTCTCATTATTAAAGGCTTAAAATGGGTAGAAATTCACCATACCTAGGTGGATGATAAAAACATAGCCTATCAAGGTTGAATATATAGAGAAATGAAAGAGAAGAGGAGAGAAGGGCATACAAGAGAGAGAAAGAGAAAAGTGTCAAAGAGAGTTATAATCAAAAAATTAGTTATGAATTTATATCTATATGTATTAGAATACAAGTATACTCTCATGAAGATGCTCTCCTCCTACAAGTG
Organism: Torreya grandis; assembly: GCA_037957365.1. Classification (NCBI taxonomy): domain Eukaryota; kingdom Viridiplantae; phylum Streptophyta; class Pinopsida; order Cupressales; family Taxaceae; genus Torreya; species Torreya grandis. The sequence continues at coordinate 1,161,691 of JARHVA010005134.1, forward strand.
GCATGGACGTTTGAAACTTGGATTGACACCTTGCATTTGCTTTTCAAAATTTCCCATTATTTACCTTGTTAAATGATAAGTGGATTAATTAATTATTAGGTCATGTTTAATTAATCCCTTTCTATTCTCTTTACACTTTTCATTTTATCCCTAAAGGTTCTCATTGACACATCACTTTATTCTCTTGTTAGATGTCTTGAAGACTCTTTATCTCATTAGGCCAATCTTGCTTACAAGTGTCAAAACATGAGTATATATTATCCATTGAGTTATCTCTTCATGTAATTAATCTTAACATCATATCATATCTTTAAAAACTCATTTGGAGTCATCAAACTCTCTTCAAGACTCCATTTTTCATCAAAAGCTTTCATTTGGCATAATTCCTTGTAACCTTTAAAACATGTAAACCTAATCATGTAGAATAATTTATGGATTTATTGAGAACATAAGCACATATTTATGGACCCAATATGGTTTTAAAAATCAATACCAAATTTCATGTTCTGACTCTAAGTGGAAGTGTCTTTTTCTTCTGTTCTCTTTCCTTAATTAGGCCTCCTTACCTAGAAAATGAACTTTGGCCCAAAAAAATTCACATAGGTTTGAACCTTAGGATAATCCCATGATTAAATTTACCCATGAAAATTCCAACTTCCATTCCAATTTTTATCTCTTGAGACCCAGTACGGATGGGTCAACCATGAAATGGTCAAAAGCCCTAGTCTAGGCATTTGATAGGCATGATAGGTGATTGACATGTTTTGTAAGAAATTTTTAGGTTATAATTATTTAAAATTATATTTTTAGGTATAAAAAACCATGAGATTACTTCATCTATTGAACATGATTTCTCCATTTTCATTTTTAGGTTTGTAGATGGCTCTTTTGGCATCCAAAATAATGAATTCTCAACTTATTAACCAAGTAAATGATTTTCAAAGTTCATATATCAATTTGGGATAATTTTTTATGTGTGTATAATATTTATTAACCTTATTAATTCCTTATACAAACTTTTTACTTGATATATAGATCATCTCATACTTTGTATGCTTGAAAATAAGCCTACAACAATGCATTCTACATTATTATATACAATTATACCTTCATGCTTGTTATATAATGTCTTAAAATGATTATAAAAATAGTTTTTAATGTCATAAAACTAATTATATTTTAAATCCAATTAATTTTACACATTTAGACACATAATATCTCTCATCAGGTTGAAACTGATCTTCTTAGCCAGCCTAGGAGTGCTTCAATGTCTTAGTAATGATTCATATATTATGGTCTACTAACTTAAGAAAAAATTACCAAATTTTTGAGAGATTTACCCTAATAACCACCCATAACATCATTGGAAACCATGAATCTTTTAAAATCAAATCCAACTAAAACATGGTACCACTCAAGTGGTAGATTGTGTATTTATGAGGGTTGATAGAGAAATTAGGCATGTAGGTGGTATATTGAGGTTTATTTTCAGATATATAAACTTTAGGGATATAAGTGAAAAATAAATTTAATTTTTTACATATTCCTCATATCCTTTATATCTCTTCAGCCCTTCTTTAGATTTTAATTTTTCATGTTAGGGTTCTCAACAATACTATTATTATTTACCCTAGTTGTATATGTTGACCTTCTTTGAGTTATTTTTTATTTATAACTAGGTTTAAAACTTTTGGAATAATTCCTATATTCTGTATCATATTATTTATGGATTTTCATGTCCAAAATCCTTTCATCTCAAACTCCACATGTGTAGAGACCATCAAATCTTTATGAGTAGCCCTGTATATCTCTCCTAGGCCTGTTGGTGTTAGGTGTTAAAACTTGGCTAAGTCTTGAATTCCTTCAAGGTAGATCCTCTAAATTTACTTAAATTTAGTTATTTCACACTTTTAAATTATTAAAACCACACTTATATTCACACCCCACTCATTATATACATAATCACTTAATCCTCATGAATAAGCTTAAATAGTCTATTAGGTCTATAGGTTTTATAGATCTGATAATTCCCCTTTTCATCATTGTATAATAGTTAAAAAATTCATATTATATTAATTTTATTTAATATTCTTATTTTAAATGTATTTATGATTAATAATATCTTTGATCAAACAAACTCTTCACACATAAGAGACACATAGGACTATAAGTCATGATTTTAGTTCGAGTGCATATTGAGTTTCAAGGTCTCAATGTAATTGATGAGAAAAATAAGGATATTTTAAATATAATAATAATATAATTAAATTATTTTTTACCTTATTATCTCTCTCAATACATCATACTCCACAAACTTACAATGTCTTCCTTACACCTATCTAGGCCTAGTTGTAGGTGGCCACTAGGAAAGAGTTTGATCATGAGGTCTTGAGCTTGGGTTTTTCAACTCCATCATGGTACCTTAACAATATAAAAACCTCATTATAAAATATTTATGAAATTATTATATATTATATTATCCCTTTTATAGTATTCTACAAATATTTATCCTATTTCCTTCATACACATGCATGTGTATGAGTATTAGCCTATAGGCTCTTTAGTGTTTTAAACTTAGTCACTTCAATCCTCTTTTTACTCTCAAATAGTTATATGTTTTCATGATATTTTTTCCCTCTAAACATGATCATTGACATTATGTCCAAATGAAGACCTATAGTTTTGTCACTTGTAGCTATTAATGTTGCCTACATAGACTACTAGAGAATAACTAACCTCTTAAGTTTTGAAATTTGAAGATTATATCAACTATTTATAATTAATTATCACCCTATATGGCATATATAGTTATTATTAATGCCATACAAGTCTCAATTTATCTCATTTTTATATGCAATCTTATGTTTATACAATCAACTCATATACAATCCATATACATGAAAAGTGAGAGTATATAGTCTATTGATGTATTTTAATGATAAAATAGGGTCTGACAAGGTCACATGGCTTATTGACAGGTTGTAATAGGTCTTTTCTTTTCTTGAACACCTCAATATGAATTTTACACCTCATGAATTTTCACCTATAGTTCTATAGACCTATGGTTGAATGAATATTGTCTAAAGCCCTTATTGGAGAGTGCATTAAGCTTCATGTTTCTTACTTTGAACTTTAAATCATGTTAAAAAATTATCTATTTATATTTAGTCATGGTTTCTCATTTCCGTTTGAGCCTATATTGGTGCTCAGACTTGTAGAAGGCTTTTAATACAAAGACCATGCTTCTAAAGATCAAGACAGAACACTTCTTAGAAGATCATCTAAAAAGGGAAATTTTTAGAGATAAATA
>JARHVA010005134.1:1172500-1262500 GCA_037957365.1 Torreya grandis
TTATATAGGGTACAATATTTTGAGAATGATATAGGATATTATAGAATAACTAGTGTCAATTTTTGAGATCAATAAATAAAACTTGTTACTTATTTATCCTATTATTATTACTAGGCTATGGTTTTGTTCCTAGATGTAAAACCGATGGTCTAAAAATACTTCACTATTTTTAGCCAATCCTAAAAAATAATTATCTAGCATCACCAAAAACATGGCATATGAGTCACATCTAGGCTACATCAAAGGTGAAATCTAAATTTTCATGAATTTATTAATTCTTAGTCTATTTTGTACTTGTGTTTGTGAAACACATATAAAGCTTCCTTTTAGGCCATTTCACCTTAGGTTTATGCAAATCATCTAACTAATTTATATTTTTTATGCCTCTATTTCTAAATTAATTTAGTCTTTTTTAATTCAATTTTGATATAAATTGACAAAAAATTCTCAAACTCACTTTTTATCTTAGTCGATTCTATAAAAAAAGGACAAAAGTTTCATAAAGAAAGGCTTTATTTTCATTTGAAGTGTCTTTCTTTTGCTAAGACTCTATGCTTTATTTTTTTAAATTAAAAAGTCTTTGTTATTTTCCGTTATTCAAATATCTTAGCCATTTGAATTTGAAATCCTAACCATTTTTTTATTTGAATAATGTTGATTGTGCTTTTCTAATTGTATGTCCATAGATACTTGGATTGACTTAGTAACACTTAGTAGAAACCTAATAGCTCCAACCCATCCAAATGATTTCAACACTTAATTAATTTTACACTACTTCCTAGAGTAGTGTATCCAAATCATGCTTTATGGGACTTAGTCAACTTTTGACAAAACATGATGGGCCTCCACATTAGTAGAACTCTAGGAGAGTAGGTTGTCGATATGTTTCCACATGGAAAGATCCCAATGACATACTCATCCTAACTAATTACATATAGTGCAAATGATCTAGGTAAGTTAATTAGTGGGATGTTTCCATGTATCACCATACTAGTGACCTATTTACTTAGAGGAGTCTATGCATCCCAACATTATGTTAGATATCCTAGAAAGAGAAATGATGCCACATGGTGAAGTCTCTCTTCACCACAATAAATACTAATTAGTATTTATTCAATACCACTAATTAAATAATAATAAAACATGGTGCATCAACATGGATTGACCTAATGAAATAAGTAAACATTGGCAACATAATTCAATAGAATAATAACTCAAACTTGAGAGCCTATCTGGCCATTAGAAATGTCAAATCTTGAGATAGGACTACACATTCAAGATAATAAGCACACTCAAGTTAAAACTAATTTCCCACCAATTAAAGGATTTCAAAGTGATATATTTCAGCCCATTATATAAGCATTTGATTATAGAAATCCATGCCAATGATCTAGGGATGGCCACTTCATCTAATTCACCCTTATAATTAAGTATGAAAGTCTACACATAACATGTTAGATTGACAATTCTAATATGATTACAATAACAATTCACTAAAAATATTTAAATTAGATATCTATCTACTCATAAAATGAAATGAAAGATATTCAGTATAATGCTAGTCATCATGTGGCATGCAAAATAAAACGTGACTAGAGAGACAATGAGTACTAAATATAAATTTTTACCTTAAAGAGGCATGTTTTTAGATGTTTTTTTAATCATCAAGCTAATGGATGTGACTGAATCCCAACTACATTCCTCAATCAACAATAAAAATTTATAACTACCTAGTAAGTGGGTTGAGCTCACAAAGACTATAAGAAATCACAACTTTCATCCATATAATGATCTTTGATTGACTTATAAAAGGTTAGATCCATGTGAATTTTAAAAGAGACATAAAGAGGCTATTCCCAATTATTTTGTTGCACTTTACTATTTTCTAGGATAATTTCTCCCTTCCTCATATTTCAATCTTATTATTTTTAGATATGATTATAGTGTTTAAATGATTGTATGAGTCCAAGGTATTGTTAATCAAAAGGAAAAATATTGATAATTTGAAGGTTATTGAGATTTTGTAGTCATTTCTTGCTCATTTTTATGGTGGTTATGTCTTTCCCTTTCATAATCAAAATCCCCAGACCCTTGCACCATCTTTAGTTTGAGTTGTGTCAGGTCTGGCTCAACTAAAGATTGGATTTACTAGATTCATTCAACTAGATAATTCAAATTCATTTACATTTTCAATAGATTTTTTACCTCTTTATCACTACTATTTTGGACTTTCTTTATAATCTAGTCAGTTTAGGAATAAGAGAAATCTGAATTTAATTATTTATCTTGATTTTTATTTAACATTTTATTTATCATCATTATAACATTGTTGCATCCATTAATGTGGTAAACTAGTAAATAAATCAGTTTATATTATCTTATTTAAATCTTAGAAGTCTGATTTCTATTAGAGGTTGGATCCTAAAAGCATATCCAAGTAATGTACATAGACTCTCTCTGTGAATTTCTTAGCCAAAGCTAACTACATCTCAATTCACTAAAACAAGCACTTTACTTAGAACAAGTCCACATCAACTAACTTAGTGAGGACCAACATACCAAGACATAGTACATTTAAAACTTAGGGATGTATTTTTTTGTAGGGTCTCCCTCTTTTCTAGAGAGGTAGGGTTTAATAAACTATTTTCCTGACTAATGGCTCATGTTAAGCAACACATCAACATTCTTACTGGTGTTATAAAGAGGGATAGAACCATAATTTTAATTTGTATCCAAATCTGAAACTAAGATATTTTAGAAACATTTTACCCCATTGAGATAAAACTTATTTTAAGCTATAAAATAGAAGGATAAATATTTGATCAAATTCTACTAGGGATAACTTGGAGATCTTAGAACTTATTTACCATAGAATACCAAAACAAAGAGATAATAAAGGGAAAGCAATGTCTAAACCCATTCATTCAACTAATAGTTCACCAATATCTACATTTTATCCTTTTGTTAAACCATTTATCTTCCCTGAGTAGTTACTAATTGCCAATATGGCCTAAATTAGACAAGGAGGTTATTGTCATGTGGTTGTCCTAGACATGGCTCATGATTTTACAAAGAATCCAAAAACGTTATGTCCCAAGATTTTAGTTAGAGGCATCCAAAAAATAAAATAACATATTCAATCCTTCAAATATGCATTAATTAGAACCCAGGTTCAACACAAAGATGTTGCCTACATATTGTTCCTATACTCCTTAGGAGAAACCACTTATGCTTAGTATCTTGGGCTACCCCATGGGCCAATAACTAACTATGATGATTTATAAATAATTTTTATGAAATATTTTAGGCTCCCCATTGACCTTTCAGTCTTATACCATCACTTCATAGTTGCAAATAGAGAACAAAATGAGCTTATGAACATGTTCAATGCTCGATTTCATAAAATATACCAATAGTTGAAATGCCCATACAATCATATTAAAACAACTTACATATAGACATGACTAAGGTATTTAGACTCAATGACTTATATGTTCCTTATAAGATCCACAAAAACCCTAGCATCATTATCTTTACTATATATTGAAGTTGTCAACATTGAGTAGTTGATATTCCCACAAGGCTACATATTTGGTCTTTTACATTATTGAGCCAACTTGGTGCCCACTATCAAATTATGATGATCAACCAAGCCCTTAAACATAATACACCATTGATAAATCTAATGATAGGGGCCATGTATGAAAGTCCAAATATGGTTTACAATCTAACTTTAGTGAACTACATGCCTAGTGGCATGCCCTATGTGCCTCCAAACCATGTAGTTCTCCAATCAAATAACCAACATTTAGTCATAATGACATATAATAACATCACTACTATAACAAACATTAGTTATTATGTTACATATAATATCACCTATTAACTGCTCCCATCCCACTCAAATCCACAAACACCTACTAGCAATGCCCATAATCATGATCCCATGACTACCCATGTGTTCTTAAATGTAAATGCACCTATGACTAACCTTTAACCCAAAATTAGCACTGAATCTAAAGTGGGAAATTTGAAACAAATGTTTTCAATAATTTATAGTGACATTATTAACCTGCATAGGTAGGGACATCAAAATTCAAATAAAATATGAAATTTCTACCTCATGGTAGAAATTTCAATTTCCAACACCTAATAGGCATTGGAATTTGAAGCCTAATAATGGAATCCTACCCAATCCTCTACATAAAAATAATAATCATAATAATGATCACACATCCCATTATGTAAGCTTCATAGATCTAGGCTTGAACACATAGTTTTGAGTACACAACATAGCTGACCATTCAAAAAAAAATTATGTAGAGTTTATAGTTGCCTCAAACATATTCTAAAAGGAGATTGACAACATGGAAATTGTGCCTAATCTTTATGAAATTAATAACCAATATGAAGGGAATTTGGATAGAAATTTAGTATTATAAACCTATGAATTTCAATTTAAGGATGAGAATGAACCATATGACAAATTAGAAGAATTCTAGTCCTTTAGGTAATTCTAGAGGGGAAATAATTACCAGATGAGGAATAAATCAACCAAACATTTGACCACTTCTATTATATTGAGTAATATTGAGGTCCCACTTAATGTAAGTTCAAGTAATAATCCTCCTCCACTTAAAGGACCTCACACTTTTTATAAACCCAAGTGTTATTTTACATATACCCCATATAACAAGAAACTAAAGAAGGCTAGATTTAGTGATGATGTTATTTCAAATATTAAGAAATCCAAATCCAATATAACTATTTTTGAGTTGTTATAATAAATAATCAAAAGGAGTTACATTTGAATTTTTTTTTGATAATAAGGGGAAAGAATATGAAAATATTTGTAATAACATGTTTCTCTTTATAAACAGAGTGCTGAGACTCCTCCATTTCTATTGATAATCAAGATATTTGTAAAAAAATTCATAATTACTTGGTTGACTCAGGTGCCTCTAAGAATGTTTTGTCATATGCTATCTATCAATAATTAGGCCTTACACCTGCAAATTTAAACAAAAAGGTTGTCCAACAAGACAAGATAGAGGGGAAGGTGGTGGGCAAGTTGAACCACATACAACTACAACTGGCCTCAAATTTATGAATTTAGTAATTTATTAATATTCAAGTATTGCATATCCTAGATGTTTATGGCATGTTTTTGAGTTGATACTGGTTAAAAATGTTTAACAGTTATATGGAAATTGACTTAAGCCAGATGTGGATACCATAGAGAGGTTATCCCAACCAAATCAAAATAGATTAAGAGCCTAAAATGGATCTTATGATCATTGATTAAAATTAAAAAAATGAGTTATTTTATGAGGAATCTGAAACAGGAGTGTATTTGGTGAATAAAGAAGAAAGTCCCCACAACACCCTCTTCTTAATCAACATGCTTAGGGTACACCAAGGTCTAGAAGTGGAAGAATTGGACCCTCTAGATGAAGAGGATTTCTATGAGTCTCTTGAGTTAGTGTCATTCCTAGATGTAGTTACGGTATACAAAAGTACATAGCCTAACAAATTTAGTAGAAGTAAAGAGATTTTATTCTCTTCACAAAGTGGAATGACTACAACAGATAGTTATATCTTTTCCCCTCCCATGGGGAAATTACCCACAGAGTTTCCATCAACATGTTTGTAGATGAACTTAGCATTCTATCATTAAAAGATGAAAGCACAAGGTCAATCAATCCTAGTGGGGATGAATATTCCATCTTAAACTCTTCCAATGAGGTAAAATTAAAACTAGATATCCCTAGACTTACTCCTTGTAACAAAATTTTAGCTAAAAGGTAGAGATACTATGTAATTATAGATTATCAAGTACACCAAGAAGTTAACATTGCAATAGCATTTCCCTTTCAAAGACCACTAACATACTCTATCATATTAAAATAAGACTTGTGGACATTGAAATTTGATGGTTTTAATTCTAAAACTACATGTAGTGTTAGAGTTGAGTTGATCAATAGAAGAGGAAAATATTATTTGGCCACCTACCACCTATAGTTTTCTTGTACAATGTAGCTAAGTATGAAAAATTAGTTTAGGACTCATGTTCACCCTCAATAAAAAATTAAATAATATAATAGTTCTAGGCAATTCTAAATTGGTGGTTAAGAAAGTGAGGAGCCAGTACTGGTGTAATAATAAACACCTACCTAGATATCCTACTAGAGTCTAAACCTTAATCAAAAACTTTTATGCCTTTGGAATTTAGACTTTCCCAAGATAAAATAATTATATAGTTGATGCATTGAACACTACTATGAGTAATTTATATCCAACTATCTATTAAATAAGGAGAATATTCTTAGTAGAGTTGGTCTCTACTCCTTTAGTTCTAGATAATAATAATAATAAATTATAAGTTTTGAATGATGACCAACACATACTATAATTCATCACCAATGCTAGAGAATTTGTAGATCAAATAATTGGTGAATATATTCTAGAGGACTTCGAATTAGATGAAGATGGGACTATGAATTTAAAGACAAATAATGTACCTAAGTGAATAGTATCATTAGATAGGCTATTCGATATGGAATATCAGAAGGATAAATATAAGATTGCCTCTATGAAAGGTATACAACATGATAAGTACAAATTGTGTAGTTCAAGTAGTATGAATAATGTGTTTTTAGTCACAACCTACACCCCAAAGGAGAACCATAATTTTACAAATACTCTAAAGGAGTTCATAGACATGATCACATAAAGATATAAATATCTTAAGATCTTTGACACCTCTATCTGAATAAAAATTATCCCCTTCAGGCTTAGATTCAAGCCCTTTAGGTAGAGATAAAGGTCTATTAATCTACTATTAGAACCCCTAATTTTTAAACAAGTCTAGAAACTACTTGAAAAATTGATCATTTTCTTGATGAGACACTATAAAAGGTTGCAAACCTAGTGTCAATGATGAAAAAGAGTGGGTAAATCAAATTATGTGTTGATTTATGAAATTTAAAAAAAGCTTATAAAAAACATAAATACCATTTGCCTTCATTGGAGTAAATGTTAATGATTATGAATGGCTCCTAAATGGTTTCATTCTTTGATGGGTATCTATTCTACAATCAAGTGGTAGTCAATAATAAAGATAGAGCCAAGACAACTTTCACTACCAAGTGGGGCATCTTCACATAAAAGATAATGCGCTTTGGCATGATCAATGTGGGTTCCACATTTCAAAGGGTAATGGACTTCACATTCAAATTCCTAATGGGCAAGTTCATATTTTTGGATATGGATGGTCTGATAGTCTTCTCCAAAATAAGGGGAAATCTTGTAAATGACCTAATAAATGTGCTGCAAAGATGTAGAGACCATGGGATCTATTTAAATCCCAAGAATTACATATTTGGGGTAACTAAAGGAAAATTATTAGAAAATATTTTTTTTCTAAAAGGGGCATATATATATAGACCCGGTCAGAGTGGATACAATCTTGAAAATCCCATAGTCTAACATTAAGAAAGAGATGAAGAGCTTGTTCAAAAATATAAACTTCTAAAGAAAGTTTATCTTAGGATTTATTTAGATAATTATTCCACTAAATAACATGTTAAATAAGTATAATAAAATTAGTTAGAATACCAAATTGAAAACATCTTTTGACCAGATCAAAGATACTATTATAAACACACTAGTACTCATTAGTCAAAATTACACACAACCCTTCTCCTATATTCATTTTATTTAGAGCAATCTAGTTTTGTTGTGTCAACACAAAATAAATATATACAAAATGAAAGGCTAGTATCGTTTATGAGAAGTTAACTAAGAAATGATGAACTCAGATATTACATGATTGATAAACAATAATTTTTTTAATCAAGGCTATTAAAAAAATCAAGCATTACAGTATTTGCAACAAAGTATCTATTGTGATACCTAATTTGACCATGAAGGCCTTGTTAATGTAGAATGAATTGGGAGAGAGGTGTGATAAATAGATGACCATACTCTAAGAGTTATAAATATAGCTTTAATCAATAAAAATTATTTGAGGTCATTGACTCTGCAAAACTATGGCTGAGGTGGATCCCCAAATCATCTACCAATAGTACATAGTGTGGGACATCACTAATGATGATTGGTACATAGATGTTGTTAGATATTTTATAAATAAAAAATTTACCAAGCACATAAATTCCACATAATGAAGGGAACTTCGTGTATGGAGTAGTCATTGCATGATCAAAGTCAGTACTCTCTATTAAAAAAACATGAAGGTATATATTTGAGATGCATAAATAAAGAAGAAGCAAATAATGAACTTATAGATATTTGTTATAATATGGATTTGATAATGACTCATGAATTATTAAAACTCATCAAATATTACAATCAAGATACTATTGGTCATGTATTCTTAAGGTTGCACATATGTATGTCTTAATTTCCCACACCTGCCAAGTTGTCACAACATGAATGCACCGCAATTATGCCAATATTTCACATAATTTAAGCTCAAATATTTTTAAAAAGGGCATTATACTTTTTGGGATCCATTAATGCCAATTATTCTATAATCCACAAGTTCATCATTATAATGACATAATATTGTACTCGTTGGGTTGAAGTTCTACCATTCAAGAATTACACTGCTAATGTGGTAATCCAATTCTTAAAGGAACACATTGACAAAAGATTTGGTATTCCAAAGACATTGGCATGTGATAATGAACTCAATTTTTCCTCCTTAAAATTCCTTTAATGGGCTTATGATCATCAAGTAAACCTTAATTTTCTTCAAATTATTATCTACAAGGTAATAGGTTAGTAAAAGTAACAAACAAGAATTTGTTGAATATAATTAATAAAATCTTAAAAATAAACCCAATGGATTGGAATAATGTGCTTAAAATAGATTTATAATCTGAAATAAATAGGATAAAATCTTCTTTAGGGACCTCTCCCTATTATCTCGTATATGGTGAAGATCCTATGTTCCTAACCAATCTAAAAATCCCCACCTTGTTGTTTACAAAAAAATTAAAAAAACCTAATGATCCAATATAATCTCGCGTAATGAATCTAATGAAATTAGAATAAAAATGAGATGTAGATTTTTTACATTTTAATAAACATCAAGAGGTCTTCAAACATTGGTTTGACAAATGAACCAAAGTGAAGGCCTTCAAGATCTCTGATTTGGTCCTCTTATGGGACAAGGCTCACAAAAAGAATGGATTGCATGGAAAATTTAATCATATGTGGCTCAATCCCTACCAATATCTAAAATCCTAGGCAAGAGTTATTTCCACCTATGGTGTCATACTGGCTAATATGTTTCATTGCTTATTAATGGGTAATTCCTTAAACATTACTTCTAGGATTGAGTGGCTTAAAAGACCCTATAAATAAATTATCTTTTATTTTCTATTTTTCCTTCATGTTCCTTATTTTACTTTAGGTTTTCTTTCATTTCCTATTTTTTTTTATCTTTTATTCACTAGGATCAACCTCAGCATGTCCCTTTTTTAGTGGAACCTATTGTTTTGACTTGAGGGTTCCCCTACTTGATCAATATTTTTTTATGGTGGCTTTTTTGTGTTAGATTTCACCATGATCAAATGAATAGTGAAACAAGAGTGAATAACCTATAGATTGAAATCTCATTAAAGATGACAAAAAAATTTATGAAAAGATCATTATCTCATTCTCTCATAAAATCATTACAAGCATTAGTAAAAAAAGTACATAGGAAAGCTCCTTATATAGGTGGAAAATAGACAAGTACCAACATCCTCATGCATGAAAGATCATTCTCAACTAATGACCTCTATTAAACCTAGGTAAAATTATTAGACTATGTATACAAAACCCTATGGGATAAAAGTCTACACCAACACCCCCTTAAAGCATAGACTAGGTGGGTAGAAGAATTGGGTCCTAGTAACGAGTCCTGATGAGGTACCTAAGCATAATACAACTCCCATAAAGAAGAGAAAAGGAGAAAACACATAAGAATAAAACTCCTTTCCAAAAGAAATCAAAGAATAAGGTATGACTAAAAATCTCTACTAGAATCTACAACCTTAATCCATTTTATGTCCTACAAAGGAGTGCCATGGAGTGACTATGGATTAGAAATAGATTTACTGAAGAGTGGATCATGTTAGAATAATTAATGAGTGTGTCAAGTTCCTAATGGATCTTAAACCAAGGTGTGATTTTTATATAAGGAATGTTTCTCCTCATGCAAGATAGATGGGCTAATTTATTTATGCCAAGAAGGTGCAGTATTAATAGAGGCTAAGAAGGATTATAAAATGCCCTAAAATTATGTGATAGACTACTTGATATTTGATGTGTCTTGGATCAAAATAAATATTCCATGTAATATCTGAGGTAGACTAGAGGTAGGTTGATTATTAAATAACTACTCAACATCTAGAAGGTGATGAGGAGATCATGGATGTGTGTCCCCATCACTACTATAATCATCTATATTAGAATAAGATTCATCAATATCAAAAGTGTCATTAAGTTTAGGTGATTTAAAAGAATAATATTGAAAGGAGTGTCATGAGTAAAGTGTGATAAGTTATATAGTTGAGTCTAATGATTGACCATTCCCACTATCAATATAGTGTCATTATGTATCTCTATAATATACACTAAATATGGAGTGAAATCAAATAACATGCACAAACCAAGGTGAGTGATCTAGTAAAATAAGAAGAGATTGGTTGAAAGTGAGGGAAAACTTAGAACATGATTGAATGTTCCACCACTAACTTCAATAGACCCTCTCCTAAGAACCTTTTTAGAATTTTTGTCATATAATTTTGTATAGGTCATGTCACATGGTTCCAAGGAATTGAACTTTATCTAAGAAGACTCTATGTGATGCCAAACACTAGAGTTAATGACCCATGTAGGAATTAGAGATACAACAATTACTAGGGCCCTTCCCTTTGATTTTTGCTCACTATTATCTTTTACCTTTTCTTTACCAGGATCATTTGCCTTAGAGGATTCATGGGTTGATGAGTGTTCATTGTTATAATCGAGGACACTGATAATTTTCTTATTGAGCATATTATTTAGTTGGTTGATCTATTTCTTCAAACGTTTTCTTTCATCATGCTTTCTCAAGTAAAACCCATAATTGATCCATTCTTTCTTAGGCTTATAACTGGAAGAAGAGGACTCATGGTTGGATTTGTAAGTGGGAGGATTTGTATCCTTCTCTTTATCCATTTTATTTTATTTCTTCTCTCTATGGTTTAAAGCCTTCTCTTTATTATCAAAAAGTACATGAGATTTTGATGACTTCACTATGCCAATTTGTATCAACTTATATTGCTCCCAAATCAAGTCAAAATAGATGTAACTAAAGAATGAATATTATATGCATCTCCAAGAGCAATTTTTATGGCATGAAAAGTGGATACAAATATAGAACACTCTAGACATGTTTTGGAGAGAATCAACAAAACAAGTTGCTCATATTTCTTATCAATTCCACATTCTTTTAATTGAAACCATAGAAATCTAAAATTAGTGAAAATATATTGGAGAGTATTGTAATCATATGAGCGTAGACTAATGAGATCATTCTATAACTCATGGCCTCTCATCACATCCTAGTTTCCAAAGAATGTGTTCATAGTGGGCCACACTTGACTAGGAGTTTTAGCAGATTCTATGTGAAATAGTAGATCAAGAGAGATGGAAAGACACAATAGTCCACAAACTTTATCACAATGGTTGAACCATTACATTTTTGGTTTTAAACCTATAGGTTCAATCTCGGTGCCCATTATAATTTTATGGTAACCCATGAATTGTAAAATTATTTCCATTTTATATTTCCATTCATGATAATTAAAGATTGTAAGTGAACTTATTTGACTTGAATCCATAATGCAAAAAATAGGTTGTTATAGAAAAGATGGAAGAAATGAAAAAAATAACATTACACAATACCCATTCATAACTATCAAAGTGACCCCCCTTAAGGTTGTAAATAGAAACACTCTCATATGAATGTCATACTCAGTTGAGAATGTGTCTTGAGAAAATGTTCATAAGTATAAAATAACTAGAGGGACATCAGGCTCAATCAATAATGCATACAAGAGGTAAAATATGTTAATACATTAGGTGGCTATAAGAAGCCCAAAAATACTGTTAATGCGTAAAGTATAAAAAATAAACACTTATGAATAAGATGACACTCAAATCTTAGCTACCCATCAAATGCTATGCATGTTTGAAAAAATTGCTCACATAAAAAATGTGTGGAGATAGTGGTGGAAAAAATTAAGATGCACAAATTTGAGAAAATTCTCGGTGTGTAAATAATTGGGAGAATTTTTCCTAGGAAATGTTAAGCCCCATTTGGTTGGCCATGACCAAGGGCTAATTTATCATATGAACATGGGACTAAGGAATTTTGGGAGTGCTCTGACCTCTCATTATAGATGTGACCTTGATTGATGTGCATGCTGCATCATCCCCAAAATGACCCCATTTTAAAATTAAGTGTCACAAACCCCTATCATAGAGTTGATGATTGCATAAATTTTGTAAGTAGCCTTGGGACTTGAAATTGATGCCTTGTTGGAATGTGACTAAATTTTATAATAGTCTCACACCTGTTGGAGATTGCATATGCACAAGTGTTGGAAGGGCCATCTATATTACTATGAGGCATGAGGTTGGGCCATTTGACTCTAAAATATATTGTCACATGATTCTCAAGGGAATGAATATTTAGATTCACCATGAAGGTGAGGGTCAAGATGGCAAAATTTTATTTCCATGAAGTAATGGGTACACACATAATTGAGATCCTTACTGTCATGTGATTAGGGATCGAGCTGACTAGCCTTGGTCCTATCAAAGGCATGAGGCACGCAAAGTTTCATGATCACATCATCTTAGGTTAGGCTAGTGGGCTTTTTATCTTGTGAAGGCATATAAATGAAAAAATATTTATGGGGTTACATCACTGTGTGAAGGAGGGCTTAGGAAAACAAAAAAGCCTACAAATTTTTTAAGTCTAGAATTATGAAAAAACATCATTGAAACCAACTAAAAATGGTGAAAATTTGCAAGAACCTAGATGTAAAAATTGGTTTACCCTTCCATAAAATTGATAAAGACCAACTAAGTAATCTACAAAACCTAGGAAAACCTAACAATCATTATTAGATTGAAGAATTTAGTGATACATAAATACTCAAAACTAAGAAAAGTACTTGAAACCCTAAAAAATGGCCAAAAATGATTGTCATAAAACTAGGTCATGTTTACAACCAATCCTAAGGTTTTGAAACCCTATGAATCTAATGGTGTTGTTCATTTTTTGTCTATAGACTCCAAATGTAAAGATTTGCATGGATTTACTAGAACCCCACCAAACCCTTGAAATTTGGAATTGATGAAAATAACATGAATGCATCATAAGGATCTCATAATTATTAAAATAGTAAATGACTATCAGAATGGCTCTAATACCGTGTCAGATTGCACTATGATCAACTAAACATCGATGCAATCATGAATAACCTGTAGAGTGAAATCTCATAACCTAAAATAAAAATGCTTACACAAAGAAAGTTGTGAAAGTACCATTATCTCTCTCTCATAAAATCATTATAAGAATTGGTCAAAAAGTACATAGAAGAATCCTTAGATAGGTGAAAAATAGACATGTCCCAACATCCTCATGTATGTGGGATTATTTTCCACTAAAGACCTTTTTCAAACTTAAGCAAACTTACTAGAGCATGTAAACAAAATTTTGTGGGACAAAAGTCTACACCAATAATATGTGAGTGACATTAATGGCATTCCTAAGTGTAAAATGCTTAAAATCTATTTTAGATGTTTACATGAATTGCTACATTTTCCTTGTATGGTCAAAATATCAAAGGCCTCTAATTTATAATGGAACACACAGATCTAGAAAGGGTAAATTTATTGTTTTAAATATCATTAAATTCACATAACATGAAATATGAATTGAAATATAAATCCAAATTTAAAATATATCTTTTAATTGACTATTCAATTAATAATTACCACATGAGCTATGGATTGGTCCCTAACCCTCAATTAATAAGATAAATCAAAACCTCATGTTATCACTCTAGAGTGCACCCTACTTGAATATGTGTATATCACACCCTAACTCTAGTTGACAAAATGGGAACTTCTCAGAGTGTGGGTGACTCTTTAATGAGAAGAACCTTTAGAGAGGGTTGGTTCCCTTTAGATTTGTCAATTATATCAGATTTACTATGATTTATTTTTCTGATTTTAGGGTGCAAAGGGGAAGAGGATACTTAATATAAATTCTAATTAAAAGGGGGTGATACACTTAAATTATTCAAATCCTCTGAAGTTACTAGAATCAATGCACACATTATCAAAGAAATTTAAATTTCTATCCTTAAGAAAAAAAATTCAAATGAAGAGTTGAAAACCTCTTCAAATGACCTACAAAAAGATGAGATAGAGAGAGATAGGTGAGAAAGGGACCTAAAAAAAGGATATACATATCACTTATACACTGATGCACAATAAAATACACAATATTATTCTATCAAAACTTAGATATAGAACAAAAACTTCCTTTATTAATAAATGGTCTAGCTTATAAATTCTTTCAACCTCAGGAATTCAAAATGGCTTGATTAAGCCAATATATGTTTGAAACCCTAAAATAGCCCTAAGTAGAGTGAAAAAGGGGAAGGGTTAGTCTTGGTTGACTAACTCAAGACATAACACCTTTTACAATGTTTAAAATATTCAACAAAAGCTTTTCCCTTTACAAACATGCATGCCTTTTCCAAACTTTTCCCTAGGAATATGAATGGTGAGCCCATGTGGTAATCATTATTTAAAATAAACATTAAATTATACAAAATCCAAATTACATGCATGAGTCCAAGATGGAATATAATTTTGGAGGTGGACCCAAGTTTGACAAGTCAAACACTCTTGCATGGAATTTTATGCCACACTTCAAACATAAACTCCACTTAAGGTCCTTGAAAGCTGAGTTGGAACAAAAGAACATCCCCCTTTTCATGAAAAGTCACACTAAAACATGGATGTAGAACTCCATTTAAATCTTGATGAGTGAGAATTGAATGTAAGATCCATGGAATAGGAGACAAGTGGAATTTAAACTCAAAATATAATTCTTTCAATAGTCTTCCAAAATAAAACTCAAACTTAGCCTTTTGAACAATTAAGCCAATTTGACTAGTTAAACCAAAAAGGTTAATTTTCCAAACTCAGAGATCATGAAAATTGAAAATAATCCATGAGACATAAAAAAACAACAAATTAAAATTTAAAAAATATTTCGTCATCACCAAAATTAATATTTTAATGGGAAAAACTTTGCCAATTAGTCACATGCTTTACTAGGCCAATTTTGCACAAATTTCCAACAAACTAGCTATTTTGCTTGATCTTGTAAGGGCACCTTCGAGATGATTTTTTACCAAATGAATATTTAAATATTAATAAAAAGTTCTAATATTTGATATCCAATGATTATATTATATTAAATTGACCTGTAACTTAGTTTACATGCTTTTTTCCACAAAAATTGTGATTTATGACCTCATCTATATAGATCTATGCATTAAATTTACATTTATATAATCCTATAATATTTTACTTGATTTTTCAAAGGGTTTTAGGTTAATCTATGGTTATTTTATTTTAATAAAATTCACCTTTGTCAAAACAGTTTTTAAGGTGCTTAGGAAGGCTTCAAAGATGGAACTTCAAACTGATAATTCATGAAGTACCAACCTCTAAATCTTTAAAAACATACATTTATGTGCATAAAATTTATCCCTATAAAATCCATGAAAATATTATACTCCCTTGTGAAATATATGAAAACTTTCCATGTGAATGAAGCTTGCCTATGGGAAATTGACTGCATTCTGGGTTTGCTTAAGCTCTTAGGGATTATTCATAAATATCAGCCCATAAATAGATCTCAATTGTTAATTAATTATAATTATATAATTTTACTCAAAACATACTAATATAATTCATCCCAACTCCACACATGGTGAGCATAATGAGCATCTGAACAGGTGGTTTAGAAGGGTGCCTAAACTATAAAAAGTTAAAAACTTCACCAAGATGAAAATTACTCCTCCAAAGCTTAAAAAATCCTAAAAAAAATCAGTATTTTACTTTTACCACACTGTAAAACACTAAAATTCATTTTTCCATTTAAAGTCAAAAATGCCCTTTTTGGCCTAAGTGCCTATTTGCCTATAAGACATTGTGTGAGCATGGTTTGTGTAAAATTTGGAGTTTTTACACTCTCCATATGTATATTAATATTTAAAAAATTCATACAATTCTTATCAATCCTTTACATGTTATTAAAAGCTTTTGAGGCACTCCAGGACGAAGCATGCTCCAATGGTGATCTTCAACAAATAGGTTGAGGTCTAAGATAAAACATAAAATATGTGAAATTTTCCAATGGATATTAAATTTTATAATATGGTTTAAAAACTCATGATGACACTATGTAAAACATTTTAGGTCTTAACTCCATCTATAGCTCCTGAAATCTTAAATTTTCTCCCAATTTTGACCTCCGTGCATAGACTGTCTACATTTTTTACTAAGATTTTGTGTTTTTTAGTTGTTTTCAATTTTTTTGGATGATATAAATGTCAAAATAATATTAATTAATATCAATAGTATCTTTATGATTTTGGAAAGCTCTTCTACCCCTATTTTCAAGCACATCATGACCTTTAACCAAGGCATTTTTAGGCTTCAAATGACTGTGTTTTTTTTAGTAGGTTTATGATGTATTTTGAACATATTTAGTATTTATTTCATATTAAATATGTGATTATATACTTATTAAATCAATATGTATCTCTCCACATATCTTCAACTATGGCAATTTTACTCAAAACCAAGCTTTATAGGCCTTCATTACTGAGCATAATCCATACAACAGGCCTATACCTCACTGAATAGGTGGTATTATAATATTTACCACATGATCCATTGGTGATATTAACATAATTTTATTCCTCAATAAACTCCTTGATATGAAATAATCCTATAGGCCATTGTTCACCCTTTTTCTTGCTAGTTTGAAGGAAGGTTTCACCCTTAAGATGACTATAGGTTTTATTGAGGGAGCTATAGGTCATTATGCTAGTAGTATCATGAATTTGATTAAATTCATATCTCTTAATAAAACAAACCAATATTATCATATTTATCATCATCCATTTTTCTCTTAAAAATGAAACCTTGCCAAAGATCTCTGTTAGATTACATTCACCTACCTACCTACAAGTGGTTGGTTGTATGTGAGGATTTGTAGATATTATTTTATCATATCATTTGATTGAAATAAAAATTTATTATTTTTAATATATTGGTTTATTATTTTTATATTTCATCCCCTTAATATTTCCTCAGTGACCCTACACCTTCAATTGTAGGTGAAAACACCTACAAGTCTTTAAGTCTTTTTCAAGAGTTGTAGGTGTTCTTTTCCTTATTTCAGCTTCATTAAATTCCATACCTTACGACCATTTAGGTATATTGAGATTTAAAATGATATTCATGGTTATTAATGAGTTAAAAAATAGTTTAAAATTCAATAAATCTCACATACCATCAATCTAGCCTTGTATGGAAAGGTACATGCCTAAGGGTCATTGTCAAAGTACTAGCCGTCAGTTTGTATAAGCCCCTAAGGCTATATGGAAGTATTATAGGGTGAAATTATATGATTGTTTGATAAAAAATTTGAAATTATTCTAGTTCAAATTTCACTAGTATTAATATATCCTCTTATACCCCTTCAAAATTTCCTACATCAACTAATCTAAGCAACATTCAGATGACAATTTGGGCGATGGTTCTACCCCAATTGGTGGTAGAACATCTACGAACCATAAAATTTTTACCATAGCTCGGTTTGACTCCCATTTTGAACTGTTGGAAATCTAATAATGAGGATAACATGATGAGATGGCATAGAGATATGTTCAATGGTTTTTAGCACCCAAAATCCTAATGGAAGCATCCTAAATTTCAATTTTAATAGTGAAGTCTAAAAATAGTAAGTTTCTAAAAATAGTAATTTTTCAATTTTTTTAATGTTTTAAATCATGTAAGTCAAACCACTTCATCTCCCTCAATATTTGTGACCTTCCACATCCTCCTCATACCTTCAAATTATGTATAAAAATAGATGTAGCCCAAAAAGGCAATTAGACATCTCTTCTCAGAGATAGGCATATGTTTGGATCTAAAAAATTGATCAACAAAACATATCTTCTTATAGATATCATTTATTACAATTTCTTTATTCTTTTTTCTTGAATTATCTTTAAAACAAAGCTCCTGAGTTTTGGATCATCCACCATGCTCCTTTTAACCCTGCCAACCTTGAGAATGTATGGTTGTAGAACGATAATTTTTCCTTCAAACCCTACTAGCCTAATCAAGTCTTATATGCATGGCCCTTATCTTTCCAATGAAACATAATTAACATCAATACCTTATGTATTCCTCAAAACCCTAAGGCATTCTTAAACACCATACATTCTTGAATGTTCTTTAAGACAATTTGCCCTTATATAGACAAGAGACTGTAGGTGTATATCTAATTTAGTCATGACCATACAAAGTGATTTCTAGACTTAAATCATAGTGATTCCCAATATGTCTTGAACTATACCTTTCTTTGGATCATCCATATATATTCTATATTTTTAAAATCTTAAAACCCTTTATGTACGCAAATATTACGAGAGGTTGTTATAGGTGTCCTTATAGAAAATTGACTATAAGTGAGTGCTCCCTCCCTTAGATTTGAAACTCTTTCCATCCATTTTGACATATAAATGAAAAATTTCTTTATATTGGTGTTAAAATGTCTTTAAATAACAAAGCCACACATAACTCATGAGATAAACCCTTCTTTCCTTGAGTTTATGACCTAGTATATTATCCTTTGTATGGACAATGAAAAGGAAAGACTATGTAGGAGCTCTTATAGTACCATTTTGTATGAAAACCCTTAGGGTTATTCATGAAATTTATCACATAAATCTTGCAATCAAAAACTCCATTAGCCTTCATCTCATCTTGACTAGGTTTACACCTAGTCAATTCACCTACTTAGATATAGGTGACTATCACAAGCCTATTGTAGGTATTAATTTCAAGTACTATAGGTTCCTCCATGGGTTATAGGTTAGTTTTGCATAACCCTCATGTATACTTTCTCTCTGATCAATTCAAGCAATCCTCAAGCTCTAATACCTTTGATGATAAAGTAGGCCTACTAGCTTAGAAGAACCTCTAGGCCTACTTTGGGATAGGTCAGGCCTATAGGTGATCTCAAGGACACCAAACGTTACCTTTATTTAGTTGATTCATGAGTAAATCATCTTAAATTGAAACCTTGAGTAATGAAAATAATATTGAATTAAACCATGGCCTACTTTGGGATAGGTCAGGCCTATAGGTGATCTCAAGGACACCAAAGGTTACCTTTATTTAGTTGATTCATGAGTAAATCATCTTAAATTAAAACCTTGAGTAATGAAAATAATATTGAATTAAATCATGCATTTTAGGTTATGTCAGCCCTTAAAGGTGACTATGTCCCATTATTACAAATATAGATATGCATATTATGTCACCTTTGTATAGACTGATGACTATATATGTCCTTAAAGAGGGCCCAAAACCATATGTAATCCTTATTCTTCTTTCTCATGTGGTTAATGAGTTCATTGAATAGATCATGATAGAGAGATCCTCACTTAGCTCATGGGCTTATGTTCTTTTTGAAAATTCATAACCATGGTAAACTGTTATAGGTCATATTTTGATTAAGTCATGATATTTTCTTATTAAATATACCCTGTGTATACTCATAAAACCCTCCATTCTCTTACCACTTACTAAGTAGTGCTCTTGAATACACTTGGGCCATCAATATATATCCTTTGAACTTGAACAAGAATATGAACCTTCAAATTTCAACCTTTGACTAAAAAACCCTATTGATTATCTCTTTTATAACTATAATTTGATACTTGGCTAGTGCACATATCTCCTTGATATGCTTGATAGTGATTTTGATCAACCTTTGGCTTCTCGAAGATGAAACTAGGTGATAGGGATGAGTGTAAGGGTGATAAGGATGAAGTTATATGAGAATATGATGAACAAAACATGATGGAGGGGTGGGGGAAACACAAAACATAGTGATATATGGTGAAGAGATGCTAGTGATTTGGAGGTGAGTGAGATGGAGGTGTAAAAGGAAGTGAAGAAACATGTCAAGACAATGGTAATGAGTCACATGAAAACATGGGCACTGCAACATCACAAAAAATGAGTTTGTAGGCCATTATAGGAATGAATAATATTGAATTTGAGTCATGGTTTTCTCAAAAAACCTCAAAATATGCAAGCATTCCTTAAGAAAAGCTAAACTAGCTTCCCTTGGAGACACCTTCTAAGATGGAGATGGCTAAGCAAAGGATTTATTAGATAAACCATTTAAAACATGAAAAACATGATATAAACCTCTAAAAACATGAATTTATTGAAAACTTGGATCTGACATCTCCTTCCATGACCATACAACCTCTCCTTGCAATCTTATTAATTGTAGATTTAGATTGGCTGACTTTGTGGGATTTTTTTGACCTTGAAATGGATTTAAAAAACCTCAATAATTCCATGGATATATATATATAATTTTTAATATTATGTAATAATTTTTTTTAAAAAAAATCTATCGAAGTGAAGAGAAAATGAATAAAAACAACTACCTTTCTGGTTGTTAGGTAGCAAAATTTTCCCTAACTTCAAATAGATGGTTCTTGAGAATGGAGAATCCAATTGAGAAACCACTTAAACCATCAGTAATCCCTTTTAGTCTATTTTCCTCATCCAAAAATTTAGAACTTTACCCTCCTCCAATAGACCATACCAACATAAAACCTCCAGGTATGTCTCTTTGTGGCAAGAAATAGAAAAGCAAAAGAAGGCTAGTTAATGGCCTTTATGGCCACAAAACTCCATGAGATTTATGATGAATTTTGGATATAACCTTGAAATGACTTTCCATACCTTGAATTATATGGATTTCATATTATTTCTTGTAAATGAGTGAAAATAAGCCTTTCCTTCCTTTTAAAAGCTAATCATCACCTTAAACTACTTGAAATGGAACATTGGAGAATAAATTAGTGTCTATCATGAAATTTTTCATATTTTTGATCTTTTATTTGACAAATTTGGCATGTGGAAGTCAATTTGGGGACTTTTGGGCTATTTAACCTATCAAATGAACTTTTTATTATTGAAACTTTGGAAATTAGGATAAATTGACCCTTTTGAACATGAATAAAGATATTTTGGCACAATTTGATAAATATTGAAACTATTTTTCATGATTTTAACTAAATTTTTCACATTTTGGCCAAAATTTGCACTTTTGGGACCATAACTGACTAGTTTGACCAACTACAAGGGGAAATTGACCATTCTGGGGAAAGTTTCACATAATAGGTGTAGTAATTTGGCCTATTGACAACACCTCATTTCAAATTAATCAAGATAAAATGTAAAATATGCACTTTATCCTCAAAATGGTGATCTTGGTAACCTCTACCATAGGGTTTATGGCCTGGTTGGTAGTGCAAAAAAGACTTAAAAAGAGACCAAAGGTATATCTGTCAAGACTATAGATGCCTAGCTAGCACTAGAGTAATTCCCATACCATTTCTCCCCCAAGATAAAATTTTAAAATATTTTCTCTTTTAGTCATGGCCATGAGTTATGCAAATTCTATTTATTATGTGTGTTTGTAAAATAATTGAATCAATCACATGAACTCACATATTGATGGTCTTTAGGAAAAATTAAAGTATAGTATGTGATGTGTTAGAACGTAATTTTATGCCTTCATGTTTTGACATTATTTTGGGATGTTGCTTACAACTAATGCTTATATTTGGATGAGATCTTGAGATTTTGGATTCTTGATATACTCAGGGGTATCTCCCAGTAGGAGTCACCATTTTTTGTTGCTCATACAACATGCCCTATTTTCAAATATAATGGGGACCCTCCTTTTTCTTAACTTATCCTATTATTTCTAAATCTATTCTGAAGAGAATTTTTCATGTCTAAGAGTTTGCCTAAAAGAAGGATATTTTATAAATGGTCCTGAGTTAGGTTCTATTTACTTAATTTTATATTTTGAGTGGCTCATTTAAATTTTACCTCTTTTGTTAGCCCTTTTTATTTCTAAGTCAAGCTCTCCTGAATTATCCAAGTCAATCTCTCTTGAGCCATCCAAGTCAAGCCCACCTAGATTGAAGACCATCTAAGTCCCAAGATATTTTAAGTTCATTTTCCTTAGTTTTTTTATTGATTTTGTTGTATGTCTTAAAAATTTTGGGTTTCCCTGAGATGTTTTACATGCCTTTCTTAGACCATTTCTTGGTCTTAGGCCAAATTATAAATATTTGCAAGTCTAAAATTCTTTAAGTATTTTAAAAATACCCTAGAACCCAAAATCATGCCATGTGACACAAACTCAAGAGCCCAAAATCTCAAAGGTATTAAAACAATAAATCTAATGATTAATGACCTTAAGGCCCCCATAAGATGTCATGTCACAATTTCCTAGGGGACAAGATCTTCAAAGACCCAAAAATATTAAATGATGGCCTAAGGACGTAATGGTTTTAAGGTCCTGTGACCCTTGGGACTTGATAAGTTTCCACTATTTGAAGTATAATTACTAAGAGGGGAGGGGGTGAATTATTTTCCTTAGAATAATCCTTCAATTTCACTTAACATCCATGAAGCATTCATTCACATACATACATTAATCAATGCATAAACAAGTCTCTATGAAATCAAACAACATAAGAACATAAGAGATATGTGGGAAACACTCTTGGGGGATAAAACCCACTTATATATATCTTGGACTATAGTCCTAAATGTATTTAATAAAAACTTAGTGAGGTACCAACCCCACAAGGAGTGCCAACCCCTTCTCTAGTCAAGCACTAACTCAATTAGTACTTTAGTAAGCACCAACTTGCAAGGAGGCACAAACCCCATAGGTAACCTAGCACCAACTTAGATACCTTGAATTTATAATCACCTTTGGACACATTTTTCTCATTAAATTGAAAATGAGCACCTTATTTTTATCTTCTCACTCTTATATCTCTCTCAAATAACCTATTACATCTTCTTGCTCAACAAGCACTTTCCTTAACAGAATTAGGTCATATGACCTTGCTCATCATTAGTAGAAATATAGATATATCTTCATGAAATATTAATTACATCTATCTGATGAATAAATTCTCATTTACCCTTTGAATATAATATTTGGTGATGCTTATGTGAAATATAGCTCTGGCATCTTGGGAATTGAACTTGGCCCCTCATTAGGTCACATTAGGTCTCTTTGTACACTAGGCCTTGAACTACCAGTCATACTTAGACCTTGATCACACCTAAAACCTCTTGTTTTATTATCAAAACCTCATCCTCATGTCATAAAATATCATATAATTCTTAAATACTTTAAACCTTCTTCACACAAGTCTCACATTGCTCATCTCATCATGCTAACAAGCATATACCTTCTCACTATGTCTCTCAATGTAGGGACAAATCTTCAAAACTAAACTTAGAATATTTATGAAGGATTATTTGCCTTTTTCACATGTTTACACAACTTTTATATACTCTGTATGCTTGTAGTGACACAACTCACCACGTTTCACTATGTTTTATGCATATAACATCTCACCGGACTAGATTAGGCTTCTAAAGATACCTATACTCAGTAGTGTCTTAAATTACATCATGATCTTGACCTTGTCATGCCATCAACCTAAAAATAATTACTAGGTTACCTTAAAATTATCTCTTAATATATAATCATTATGTTATCTTCAAATTTTATCTTATCATAAGTCTTCTTTGTCTCCTACCACTTCACCATGCATGCCATCAACACTTGACCTTGACATCAATGACATCCATCTTAATTAGACATAAATGCCTCAAGACCAATAAAAGGAACATACCTCAATAGCCACTTGGAAAATTCTTATGAATCCATAAACTTAGAGATGATACTAATTACAATGACTAAATTAAAAGCCTGGGGCCCTAGGAGGATGCCACATGGTGTCTCTCTAGGTGCCTAGGCTAGAGACCCTAATGAACAAGGGATTTCTACATGGTGCCCTAATAACATGAACTTCCATCTGAGACTAAATTTGACATGTATAAGATCATCACTATATTTTAAACCGTGAACCCTTTAGACTAATGAAAAAGTTCCTCATGGCACTTGACTAACTTAAGATTAATGGTCATCTAAGATGCCAAAATGGTCAAGGAGTCATTTTCAAAGATATTATGCCTGGATAAATGGTTAATTTATATAGGTTTCAAGAATAACCTAAGCTTTTTTTTATTAACTAATGTGAATGTTTGAGATCATGTAGTAAAATGCATTGCTTATTTATTGCAATATTATGACTTGATTGTGTCTTTATTCTTAGATGTAAAGACCAATGGTTTGAAAATGCTTCACTATTTTAGCCAAACCTAAATAGTAATAATATAGCATCATAAAACAAATGGAATATGAGTAAAATATATTGTGCATCAAAGGTGAAATTCAAATTTGTATGAATTTATTAAGTCTTATTATTTTTTATACATGTGTTTGTGAAACACATATAAATCCTCTTTTTGTGTGATTTGACCTTAGGTTTATGCAAAACATCTAACTAATTTAGAGTTTTTTTATGCCTCTTTTACTAAAATAATTTGGTCCATTTTTTCTTCAATTATGATATAAATTGATAAAATTTTTAATCAATTCACTTTTTATCTTAGTTGATTATATAAAAAAATTGATGAAAGTTGCATGAAAAATAGGCTTTATATTCATTCAAAGTGGCTTTATTTTTTTGAGTCTCTACAATATATTTATTTTAATTAAAATGACTTGGACATTTTCCATTACTAAAATATCTAATTCATTTAAATTTTAAATCCTAAATGTTGGTTTTTAATTTGACTAACGTTGAATGTGCTTTTCTAATTTATGATTGCAAATACATGGATTTGATAAGTGACACTTGGTAGAAACCTAGTAGCTCTAACTCATCCAAAGGCTTTTGAATTTTAGTCTAATTTATGATTTTTCTTATAGCCATGTATCCAAATAATTCTCTATGTGACTTAGTTAAGTTTTTAGGAAACCCAACATTAGTAGACCTTTGGGTGAGCAAATCACTAAGATGTTGCCACATTTCAAGATCCTGATGACCCACTATTGCCAATAAATTATGTATAAGTCAAAGTATCCAGATAAATGGATTAATGCGATGTTTCCAAGTGTCATGATATTGGTGACTTGCTTACTCATAGGATTCCAAAAAACCCAATATTATGTCAGAGCTATCAACAAGCGAGATGATGCCACATGGTGAAGTCTCACTTAACCAAAATAAATCCCAATTTGCATCAATTTTAAGTCCCCTGTTAATCACTAAAAAATCATGGTGAAGCTAATTGAATCAATCCAATTAAATAATTACATGGTGGAAACACAAGTCAACATAATAATAACTTAAACTTGATAATCTGTATGGATGTCAGAATTGTCAAAACCCAACATAGGACTACGTATTTGAGATAGTAAGTGTAGTCAAGTTGCAACTAATTTACTACCAACCAGAGGACTCTAAAGTAAAAAAATTTAGATAATTAAATAAGAATTTATTTATATAAATTCTTATGATTGATTTAGATATCGGCACTTCATTTAATTTACCCCTAGAATTAAATATGGAAGCCTATGCAGAGATTGGTGGATAGGTAATTATAATAGGATCCTAACAAAAATTCACCATATATATTCAAATCGTATCTCTATCTGGTCCTAAAATTAAATCAAATATAATCATTTTGGCACTAATCATTATGTGTTATACATAATAAAAGGTGACTCAAAGAGATAATGAACACTAAAGACAATTTTTTTCCTTAATGAGTGTGGTTTTAGAAGTTGTTGATCATGATAAAGCTAACAAACCTGACCAAATTCCAACTGCACTCGTTAATTATCAATGAATATTTACAACTACCCCATTAGTGGGTTGAGTTGGAAAATAATGGAAGGGCTCATCCCTTGCATTTTTATATTGAGGTCTAAAGACCTTTTAAAAGGTTGGTTCTTTGTGAATTGTAAAAGAGACATAAAGAGGCTATGCCCATTTTTTTCCTACACTTCACTACTTTCTAGGATAATTTCTCCCTTCCTCCTATTTTAGTCTCATTATTTTCAAAGATGTTTCTTGTATTTAGATGATTGTATGAGTCTAAGATATTATTAATCAAAATGAAAATTTGATATTTGAAGGTTCTTGAGATTGTGTAATCCTTTTTTGTGCATTTTATGGAAATTATGTCTTTCCTTCTCATAATCAAACTTCTCAGACCCTTGCACCACATTTATTTGGACTTGTGTTAGGTCTATCTCAACTAAATATTAGTCTTATTAGATCCATTCAATTAGATTATTCTATATTCATCTACAATTTCATCATACATTTTATTTCTTTATCCCTATACTTTTACACTTTATTTATGATCAAATTAGTTTACCATCTAAATTTAATTATTTGTCTTGATTATTATTTAAATTTTGATTTTCCATCATTGTAGCATTTCTGCACCCATTAATATGGTATATTCTTAAATAAATCAACTACTATTATCTTATATAAATCTTAGAATTTTGATTTCTATTAGAGGCTAAACCCTACATGCATATCCAAAGGAAGTACATACCCTCTCTCTATGAATGTGTTAACTAAATCTAACCACATATCAATTCATTAAAATAGGCCCCCTTAATGGAACAAGTCTACATTAACTAACTTAATGAATAACAACATACCAAGACTTGGTATATTTAGAACTTAGGGAGGTATTTTATTCTTGGGATCTCCCTCCTTTTAAGGGAGGTATGGATTAACATCCCCTTCACCTAAATATTGGCTTGTATCAATAAATATATTAACAGATTTAAAGCTAAACCACCACATGGAATTCATGCATTTGATCATGGATTTTTAGTATTTCAGAACTTTTTAAATCTGACTATGTTCAAAATATCCCTAATCCCCATAATTATGACAAATGTCACACCTATAGAAGCTTGTACCCAATCAACACAACATAAATCCTCTTATACCTAAAGGCTAGTAATGATGCCATGTGGAGGCATAATGGGAGCCTAATAATGTGCCATGTGGTAACATCTTAGGGTATCTAAACATATAACATACTATATGTTGTAATAATATCCAAGCCCCATTATTTACCACATTGAAATTATGTGATATTATAACATATAACTAAGATTATACTCCATGGAATGATTTGAGCACATAGGTAAGATGGAAACCTTTGACCATTGTATTTACTTCTATGGGCATTGGATCCCATCATAGTGCCACATGAATTTCATCTTGTATCATGATATGGATCCACATGGCATCATATCTATACTCAAGGCCATCGAGCCCCTCCTCTACTTTGAAATGTCCTCTACACTTCCACATTCTATGATGGCATGACATGACAACATCATAACTCTTATTGAAATATGACATCCATCCCCTATCATAATTAATAACTTATGTGATTAATAATTTCAACAATCATAGTTTCATAATGTAATCCATGCAATAACCATTATCCACTTGTCCTCATCATGGCCTCCCTTTTTATCTTAGGCCCCATCTAAACTTTTATGTTATCAGCCCCACTATTTACTAACACATGGACAACATCATTGGTAGGGGATTTTGGGACACTCCATAGATCTATTTTCTTATACAACAATCAGGATCCAAGATGATGCCACATGGCATCATATCAATCATTCAAGTCTTCATATTTCTTAAAAACATTTCAAATTCCTCTACATCTATCTTTACCATGATCATACCATATGGTGTGATCTTAGACTTTTTGGTTTATATATCCTTTGGTTGTTTTGATAAATTCATCTAAGTTATCAAATCATGATATGACTCCATGTGGCATCATATTTATCCTTCAATATTTGGAGGCATTTTTTAATTATATTTTCTTCCCAAGACCTGAGTTACCAAAATCATGCCACATGGTATGATCCTAGGAACTTTGGTCTTCAACATACATAGACCCATACTTCCTTCCCTATATGGCCCTAAATGGCTTAGATGTTACCACATGGTAGAATCCAAATGGTTCAAAGGTCTCTACCCAAATGGATTGATATCCATGGACCCAGATAACTTAGCTATTATTATGTTTTCTCTAAGTTGAAATTAATCCTTATTTTACTAGCTAATCAAATTTCATCATTTTGTGTTGTTGAAAATATTTTAATGTTCAACCAAAAAAATTGCATTTTATCTAACATAATGTATTAAAAAGGCTATTTTTTAAATTTCTCATTAGCTTAAAACATTTCATGGTATTGGTACCCTCACATAAGCCAAGTAAAGGAAGAATGAAAATTTTAATTACACTATTAATTTTATGCATTTTGAGAATTGGGGCTTTCCCATTATGGTGTCTTATGTGTAGGAAATTTAAATGTGTTATAAATTTTGTCATATGTATTTGTAGTTGACCATAGAGATCTGATAGCATGAATTACTAAAAGTATTATCAAATTGTATATCTGTACATAAATCAAAATTAAAATACTTACCTAATCAAATATTCTATGCTAAATCCACATGTCGCATCATTGATTTCCATCATGGATTTTTAATATTTTGATGCTTTGTAAATTTGATTAAGTCTAAAAGATCTTCGATCCCTAAGATTTTGAATAGTTTCCCTCTTATGGAATCCCTAAACTAATTGACATATCATAAATCCTTTGAGTATTAAAAGCCTATTCTGACACCACCTAGCAGGTTTGTAAGATCCAGATAATGTTCCATGTGGATACATATCAAGGAATTTAAACATATAAACTATTATCTATAGAAAAAAATCTAAGACACATGATTATTCCATGTGGAAACTATGTGGTATGGTAACATATAGCATGATATTATGCCATGGCATGATCTGGGAACTTAGGCAAAATGGAAGTGTTTGGATACTATATTTACTTATGTGGGCATTAGATCTTATGATGGTGCAATGTGGATTTCATCTTGGCTCAGGATATGGCTCCATGTGACATAATCTCTAGTATCTAATACATCAGTCCCCTCTACTAATTTAAAAATTCTTATGTGCTTTTGATTTACATAATGGTGCCACATGGAGACATCTCAACTCTTATAGAAAGATAACATATGTCCCTTATCATATTTAATAACTTGTGTAATATATAATTTAAACAAACATAGTTTCATAATTAAATCCATGTTATAACCACTAGACACTTATCCTCATCATGATTTAACTTTTTATCTCTAGCCCCATATATGCATTCATTCTATTAGCCTCACTATCTACCAAAAAGTGGATGACATCCATTGGTAGGGGATTCCAAGACACTCTAATAATATATTTTATTCTATGGGCATTGGGCCCTAAGATGATGCAATGTGGCATCATGTTGGGCCTTCTAGTATTCATATACCTTGAAAGTGTTTCAAAGT
The DNA here is from genome assembly GCA_037957365.1 of Torreya grandis. Classification (NCBI taxonomy): domain Eukaryota; kingdom Viridiplantae; phylum Streptophyta; class Pinopsida; order Cupressales; family Taxaceae; genus Torreya; species Torreya grandis. Next base: position 1,202,263 of record JARHVA010005134.1, read on the forward strand.
CCTATATAACTATCCTCACTAATATCATACCACATTACATGATCTTGAACTTTTAGGTTCAAATATCCATGGGATAATTTGATATATTACTTTGAGATATAAAATCTTGAGATGATTCCATGTCGCATCATATGGGGCCTTCAAGCTTTGGAGGAAATTTTAAAATAAATTTTCTTCTTGAAACTTAAGTCATCAAGATCATGTGATGTGGGTGATTTCAGGCACTTGGGTATTTGGGATACTTAGACTCAAAATTATTTCCCTCTATAGACTAGGATGGTTAAGATGATGCCATGTAGAAACATCTTATAGGATTAGAGGCCTCCACCCAAATGTCTTTCCCTCCATACACATAGATGGCCTAGATGCTACTATATGGCAACATATTGGCCATGCATAGCTATGGAGGGAACGTCTATATATGAGTACCCTAAATGCTACCACATGGAAGTATCTTGATCATTCAAAGAAGTAAAGTCAAACTTAGATATGAAAATATGTCCCAGCCATTGAATACCTAAGATTTTTCCATGTGGTAGCATTTCATCCATATAAGACCATGGAGGAAATTATATAAACCAGCACTCTAGATGCTACCATGTGGGGGCATCTCAACCATCTCAGAAAACAAAGGTGAAGCTAGTTTCATGGAGATGCTCCATCCCATAAGTTCATGGTAGCATATTATCCATCTGAGGCCATGGAGGGAAAGTATATAGATGAGTGACCCATATGCCGATTGTATGACATTTATTTTTTGAGTCTTGACAGTCTGATATCATGCCATGTGATGTGATCTTAGACATTCATGGATTGGGAGTATTATAAACTTAAAGATTTATCCTTTGAGTTCTAACTATTTTGGACAATGCCACATGGACTGTTCTTGGGCCTTCAGTTATTAGAACTACTTAGTCTTCCTTCTCATCTTAATCATGCACCATGATGGAAAAACACGATATAATATCATAAGGGGAGGTTCTCAAAATTTATCCAATTTTTAATGAATTTATGGAAGGATAGTGAAGCCACGATGTTGATGAGTTTTACATCTTCATTTAATCTACACTCAATAAATTTGGGTCCTATAAATCTATGAATGAAATGACCAAGTCAAAAATTAAAAGTGACACTATCATTTTATAGGTGGAAATGATAGAGGATCTTCTATATTTCCAAGGAACATTTCCTAATTGAAAATATTTTAAAATTCAATGAGGGACTCTATCTACAATAAAAATTTGATCACCTAAATAATGAGTTTTCTATTAATGAAAAATATAAATTCAAAGTATTTCCAATGTTACATAACATTTCCCACATGATAAAAACTTCATGGTCAAATGACTTTTCAAATTCCACATTGAATTAAACCCAAAAGATTATTTCAAGACACGGACAATAAATTCACATTGGTGGCGGGGGGGGGGGGAGGGGACACAAAAAGGATTTTCAAAATGATAATATAGTTTTTATTCCCTAAGTAAGGGTTTATCTAAAGGAGTTTCAATTGATTAATAAATGGCCAAGGAAGCATTTTCAAACTAAGTGCTATATATGAAAATTAATCATTTGATCTCATCCTATCTAGTGGAAGTATTACAAGGTTTTAATTTGGCATACAAATTGAGATTTACCAACCATGAAAAAAGAAAGAGGTTGTTTAATTTTCAAAATAACTAGGATGTGTTGTGCAAGCAACAACAAGTTTTAAGTTTGGAACATTTTTTACCAATTAGTTATGTTCTCAAACAACTCTATAATTATGCATAACTTAACCAATGTGTTTTATACATCATTCATTGACATTTCCACCATGCCTAATATCTATACACACTACTCTTCTTAGTTACATGGCTGTGGTAAGCCATTCAATTTTGATTCCTTATCTTTTTGTTCTTATAGGATTTATTTTAGAAACTAGCTACAGAAGTGCATATTAAAGGATAATACTATGTATTTTTTAAAAATATAGATAAAGACTACCAAAAAATACATACACCACTATTATTTCTAAGTTTGGAAAATTTTTTCTCTATTAGTTATGTTCCTAAGCAAAGCCACAATTATAGATAGCTTAACTACTGTGTTTGTCTATAGCTTTCTTTTTTTATCTTCACCATATGTAAGCTCTATACACACTACTATGTTAAGTTACATGAATATGGTAATCCATTCAAATTTCACTACCTTAATCAAACCTATCTTCTTCTTTATAAAATTTATTTTAATTGTTGATAAACTAGCAAGCTATTAATTTACACCCTATAACTTTCACCTATACAAGAATTACAAGATCACACGGTGAATAAATCAGGATACAAAATAAATTAAAATGTCTTAATAAATATTTAATTTGATTTTATTATCAGTGTGAATAATATCACATAATATATATACATGATACTTTGTTCAATTTCATGACTATGGCAAGCCATTCAAATGTCATTGCCTTACTCAAACCTATCTTCTTGTCTGTAACATTTAATTTGATTGTTGACAAAATAATAAGGCATTAATTTATACTCTATATATTTCACTTGTACAATAATTACAAGATCACATGGTGAATAAAATAGAATCTAAAATATAATAAAATGTCTTAACAAATATTTAATTTGAATTAATGATCTATATGAACAAGATCATGTAAGCTCTATACACACTACTATATTTGGTCATATAACTATGGTAAGCCATTCAAATGTCATTTACATAATCAAACCTATCTTCCTATATAAATCCTTTATTTTAATTTTTAACAAGCCAATAATCCATTAATTTATGCACTATAGCTTTCACTTATATAAAAATTACAAGATCATGTGGTCAGTAAATCAGAATACAAAATGTAATAGAATGTATTAATAAATATTTAATTTGAAATAATGATCCATATTAACAATATCACATTAATAATATTTTATCTATTATAATCATAATAAAAATATATTTCTACATTGAATAGGATGTGGAAAAATAGGTAAAAATCATTAATCCATAGAATAACACTTTGTTTAAACAAATAATTTTCATGTTCATAAATATCCTTAAAATATATAATATCATAAATACTAAATACATTTCAACTACTTTTAATTTTCCACATCACCAAAAATAAATTCAAATTAAATTTTGTTATACATTTAAATAGATAATAAAAACCAATTTAAACTAAAAGCATAAAATATTATCATTTATATAATCAAATATCAAATTTAAGTTTATTTACTTCTTACCAATAAGTTCATCTAAGTTTATATGCTATTCTTACTAAACATAAAACATATTTGCTTGCTTAAACACATTTACATTCATCAATTATAGGCTCCCCACTCTCTACCATGAGGCTACATGTTATTTTCTCAGAGACCCTAATGACGAGTGTTTATCCTTGATCAGGTTATGGGTATCATGCCACTTGGCACAATCTCAATAGCTCAGGCCACCACTACCTTTTTTTCCCATCTTGGTTCTTTCACATGGTTCCTTTGGCTTTATTCAATCCTTGATCATTGAATTTTCTCTAAGGCTTAGGTCTTTAAGATGATGCCATGCGGTATCATATTGGCACTCAAGGATTTTAGGTGTTTCTAATATATTTAATAGTTGGATGTGTCCTACGATCCTAATATGTCACCACATGCATTCATCTTGAGCCTTCATGCTTTGATGAATTTTTTTTATCTATGACCACCCTCCCATTCTTAGGCTCTTGAGATTGTGTCACATGGCATGATCTCAAATCTTCAAGTTTTAAAATTCTCTTAACTATTTATTTCACCACTTGGGTCCATGAATCCTCAAAATGATGACATGTGGTATTATCTCAAAACTTTTAGGACATAGGTGTGGACACCCAATTCTAGGCACAATTAGCTTCTAAATAGACTTCAAACTAATTCCTAGAAAATATTACAAATTAATCCTAAAAATCAATAAACATTCCAATTTCATTTGTGCATCATTCATCAATTCTCAAAATCATGTTGAGGCATCCCTATTTGGGATAATAGCCCTTACAAAATAATAACCTCGCATAGATTCATCCCTAATCACCTTGTGACCAAACAATTGGTAGTTTAGTATATGGACCGATTAAGCAGGGCACTTGATCAAATCCTAAAAGAGCTAAAATGCTAATCAAAATTAATCATATAATTAAACAAGATTAAATTATTAGTTGAATTATCCTTTATAAATTAATGAATATCTAAAAATGGAAATTCAAAAAATCAATACATTTCATCATTATCTTTATGAGTTGTTAATTTCGTTACAAATATCTAATTTAAGAGCCATGCCTAATTATTAAAAATCATAATTACATGAGAAATTTTAACTCAATCAGAGTTAACCTCAACTCACCTAGGGTTAGTTTGAACTCATTCGATATTTAAACTCAACATTAACTCACCTTTGGTAAGAGTTAACTTTTGGACACTATAAATACAAGGCCATACACATTGATCTTTAATCTATCTTGGTGTAATGTTATAATTCTCAAATAAATACAAATAAGCCATAAAAATAATGTTACCATGCCAAATTCATAAGCCAAGTAGCCTAGCCAAAGTGCTAAGGAGAAAAGGAGCAAATAAAGCTTCATTTCCAAAGACTTCTTAATGCACAATCTTAGTAAGCGACTTCAAAAAGCCATTTGGATTTATAAAGAAGGTAAACAATTTTTTTTTGGTTTGTTCTAGCTATGTTTTCATATGCATGCTTATTACATATACTCTCCCTAGTGTCTAGGATAGAGTGTTAGGATTTTGATGTGTTATTTTGATTTGTTTTATTTGACTAACACAAGACTAACCTCCCATCTACATAATACTTGTTCACATCATGGCACACCTGGTGGGACAAAGTATCCCGTATGACCAAGGAGATTGATATTCTAGTTTTAGTTTTTCTAATGGATGCATATAAATCTTCAAGTTTCAAGTTTTAGCTTTGTTTTTTTAAATCTTTTTAAATCAAGTTTTAGGTTGTAGGTATCGATGAAATTTTATTATAATTGAAGTCAATTACAAGAATAGACCATGATATCTGTGTAAAATAAGTAGAACAATGTAAGTAACATGACTAACAATGGTTTTACTTGATTTTTCTTTCCTTCATTTTGTGTTTGATGATCATCATGTTGTTTGTATAACCCATTTCCTATATAATCCATGAGATATTTGGGTTTTAATCTTATTTATTAATAATTTTTCCATCAAAATAGCATTTGCTTTTATTTATTTTAAAGGAAACATCAATGATCTACCTTAGTCAACATCAATTTTTTTAATCGACATCAATCTTTATACATTAGTGGTGATAGGTCTCTAAGACAAGAAATTAGAAACTTGAGAGCTAAATTTAAAATGTTGTTTTCTCACTTGATATTGGGACTCTATGTAGGTGAACCCTCTAAAAATATTTAGGCCCTGATATTGAAAGAGAACATTTTAAGGATGGTTAAATCTTACACACATTGTATTTGGTGCTTAAAATGTACTTAGTTGTTTTTCATGTTTTTATAATAATTAACCACAAAGCCAAAAGGCCAAACATCATAACATATTTATTTTTGGTGGTATAAAAATGAAATTTCAATTTAGTTAAATACTCATAGGAGTTTCATTTTTATGATTTTTGTTGAATGTGTTTGTTTGTCAAAATTAGTGATGCGTGTATGCTCTCCCCCATCCCCTTTAGGGAACTTGGATGATCAAAAATGCTTACTCTGTACATTTGTATCTTTGTCTAAAAACATAGAATAAAATTCTATAAGTCCCTCCCCAAATCTGTATGATTTGGGTGATCCAAAAATGACCTTAAAGTCTTTCCACTTGTCTTTATTTCATGTATTTTTGGCTTGTAAGCGGGAATTCATCACCTCCTCACTAGTTCTCTAGGGAATCAGTGACCTGTGAATTCACCTCCTAGCATCATTTTAACCCCACTTCATGGTGGGGTATATTAATTTAGTTTGACCCACTAGGATGCTTAATTTGAGTAGTTTAAAAAATCTCTATTAGTGATACTTAGCCTCAGAACACAGGGGAAACTCAGACATCACACTATCTTGATAAATTGATGGATGTAGTGGTTTTGAAAAGGAAAAGACACTTTCATAACGATCCCATTGACATGGATCCAAATTATGTGATTAATCCCTAGTGTTTACCACAAATATGGGATCATTTATAAATGAACAAAATTTGATAGTCTAGGCAACCCCACTTGTTGTGCACATATTGTTGATGTAAGACGAGTAGCTTGAAGTTCCATGTCATCATATAAACTCTTGAGAGAAGAGGGGGCCTAAAAACCATATTTTTCATGTGATTTTAAATTTTGGACTAATGAATTAAAATCCTCTCAAGATGAAGTATATAAATGGAAATTGACATTACAAAGTAACCTTGTTAGTTATAAGATTAAGATCATTACACTTAGGTGTTTTTGTGATTTTGTCCTTTTTACTAACTTCATCTTGTGTTGAAAATATTTATATATATTAACAAATCAAAAATAAGTTCTTTTTGTACACCATGCCTTTTTTTGAAAATGCATTATGCTACCCATTTGACACCACATTTTCCTTAGTCATTTATTAAACCTTTATGTGTGTGTGTGTGTGTGTGTGTGTGTGTGTGTGTGTGTGTGTGTGTGTGTGTGTGTGTGTGTGTGTGTGTGTGTGTGTGTGTGTGACTTGTTTGAAAGGGGCATCAGTACGCTATCCATTTAATTATAATTTTATTATTTAAATTATCAAAACAAACCATTTTTAATACCTTTAGAGAAAGTTTACACCACTACACTTCTTGAATTGTTTTAAAGACTTGTTACCTTATATCTAAATTATAATATCAAAAACCACATGTGCCTTTTGGATATATTCCTAGTAACATCAAGACATTCATTCTTGTCTATCTTTTTGTCTATTTTAAAATCCTAATCTTCTAAATTAAGTTCAAATTTAGCCTTGAAAGTTTACATCCAAACATTCATTGGTTTTTACCTATGCCTCATATGTATTTGGCATAGACATTTACTTTTCACTTTTTGGTTTTGTAATTGAGAATAGTTCCTTACTTGATTTAAATACTATTGTTGTGCCTAAAATTGGGGAAGTGGTGTGTCTTATATGTTCATAATGTTTCATGTCTTTTTTCAAATGATCAAGAGTGTGTTAAAATATGAATGCCTAGTTTGGGTCAAAGTGTTTCAAATTTGTTAGATTAAATCTCTTGCCTTTTAGACATCATTTTGTTTAAAGTATAGATTTTGTGCCTTATCTCCAAAAGACTAATAAATACCTATCTTGAGCCTAGATTTTATGCCTTATTTTCCAAAATACCTACAACCTTTGTTTATTTTGACCTAGATTACACTTGTTTGAAACAATTTTCACCTCCATTTGTCATTCTAGTTTTTATTCATTAAATTTACCCCTTTTTTATAATATATTTGACATTTGACATTTGAAATTTGACTATTTTACCCCATGTTTTAAAAATGACCATTTTGGAGATACAAATCTAGTTTTTAGACCATGTTTGTACAATTTGTCCTTTGTAATTTGTTTTTAAGAGTTTATAGAAATCTAGGCCTTTCTCCATGGAACGTTCATAATTAATTTATATATGTCTCATTAAAATCATAATGAAGCCATGTATAAACTAGGTTATGATAACATGGTCTCACAAGATGAATTTATTCAAGACCCCTATGGTGACAATGTTGTTTGTGAGACAGATCCTTATCCTCCTTACACTACTCAATCTTGGGAATTAATACAAGATCCCTTAGCCCATTATTTAGTTAACATGCCTCCATATTCAGATTATGAGTAGGATAAAATAGCATAATACCTTAATAGTGTACCATTAATTGTAGATCAAGCTCAATAATAACTGTATTATGTTACTATACCATCGACATAAGATCCTTATTTGTTTGATCATCACTTGATTGAAAATAAGGATGAGGTTTTAGTTAGATCCATAGAGGTTAGGTCTAAGTTTAGAGTAGACTTCCCCCATGAATATTTTCTTGGCCTACTTAGAGTGCCTCTTAACATACCTTATAATCAAGCCATTGATACCAATAATCCTCAAGTGCTCGTGACGATGTCATTTCAAGACCCAAATATGATTTTCAAAGGAAATAGCCTCATGGAAGACCACTTTATATAAATATAATAAGCATATCAAACTTATTTGAATCTTGCATGCAATTTTAATAACATGTCCATGTCAAATACTCCAGTCATAGAGTTATCTCCCTCAACAAGGATGTTAATTGAATTGATACATCAATATAATCTAAGTATACACCTATTTGCATAAATAACTTTATTTGGATACATGTACAACATCCTAGCTATCGAATAAGTGATTTATGCTTATACACAAAATAATGTGCCAAACATGATGAATAACACATAAGTTTATTCCAATCCAAGCCAAAGTGGTTTAACTACACCAATGACTAGTCCGCAATAAGTTCCTTCAGTTAATACCATGATTGGTGCACAACAATAGTGGGAAGGAAGTCATATATCCTAACCACAACAAGCTACCTCTAATCCTCAACTAGGTGCCTCATCAAACATGAAACCACAAAGATTAAGTAATCAAGCATAGATTATGGACTTACCTCAATAACACATGATGAATGCTACTCTACCTCAACGGGCGATGATGAATATTACATAACACTAGGAATAGTCTAATATACCATCATATTAGAGGCATAACACTACGTCACCCTAATAGGAGAAATAAATGTTCTACCTTAGCAGGTAGTGATAATTATACCTCAATAATTATAGACCAACATGCCTTTAAAATCACAAACATTGTCTAATCAACAACATATTCCTATTGGTCAAAGATAAATTTTGAACATCCAATAAATGTCTAGTTCCAAATAGGTGTTTACGTAACCAAGAATTAATATCATCTCAAAAGTATAAATTAGGTATCAATTGCCTTTTATTTAACATGTGATGTAGATCCAATGATAGGGTCTTCATCCATAATTTGTTCCCCTTATTCATCTAGGTTTGACTAGTCAGTAGCAAGTCCCTACTCAACCTCAATAGGCATAGTAATTTTCCCCAAGCCATATCCTTTCATCACAACCATAATTCCCTAAAAATAATACCTATATACTTAATCCAAAGTAGAATATCTCACCATAATTCATGCAATTTCAACAACAGCACCCCAATTCATGGATACATATTCCTAGTTGGTTCACTCATCAAACTAAAATTATGAAATAAATCATTCCTACATTATAATTATATAATGATTAAGGTAAACCATATTTGGCTACCCAACCTCCACCTCAAACCAATGTTCCATCTAGTTTCTTGGTAGAGGATATTTAGTAAATAAAAGATGAAACTACTGTAATTCAAGTTAAGAAACATATCAAGAAGTTTAAGTTAGATAACATTTGTTCTTACCCATTCAAAATGGAGTATCTACAGATAACATTTCCTCTAGGGTATGAACCATAAAAATTAGATAAATACAAGGTTAAAGGATACCCTAAGGCCTACATAATATAATTAATTTTTGCTTTCCATCTAGTGGCTTATAATGACATTTACCTAGTCCTCTTATTTCTCAAAAGTTTAGTAGGATAAGCTTTAGAGTGGTTCGTAAATTTTCCAAATAATTATGTATCTAAATTTGACAACTTCTTGGAAAAATATATGTAATATTTCCCCAACAATCTTGAACATGATATTTCATGGCTAGATTTGACTCAGTCTAAACATAAGTTTTGTGAAAGCTGTACATGATATCTATAATGATGGAGAGAACTTACTAGCCACTTCACCCATATCTTACCAAACAAATAATCGGCTACTATGTTCACTATAAATTTTCACAGTGAGATATCCTATCATCTAAAAATTCATTTTACAAATGCTTTCAAAGAGATCATCAATAATTTTTTACTAATTGAAAAGGATCTTATTAAAAAATAGATTATCAAGTTAAACTCACTACATCAAAATCAAAACTAAAACCAAAGAATAGGCCAAAATTAGAACCCAAACCATTTCTAAGTGCAAGCATTAACACCAGGAAAGGATAATAATAATGAACAATACAAGAAATTTTACCACAACAAGAATGTTTTTGGAAATGGAGTAACCAAGTTGTGTCATGTCTAAATGGTGCAGATACTTATTGCTCGACCAATGTTACAAATACAACTTACTCCTAATCATCAACCCATTCAACAAGTGCAACCTTCACAATAGCCTAGACTAAATCAATAAATTCAACAATTATTAACTTTGTTAACCCCTCTTTTGAGGATAAATATTGCTACTCATCAAGTCTTTAGTGACCATGGAGAACATATTAAATCCCTATTTCATAAGCTATCCATAACTAACATGATGAGTTCGCTGATTATAAATCTCTACCCTAAGGGTATTTTGTATCTAGTCTGGTATAGAGAGAATTAGTTATATAAATATAATCATGTTCATTGACATAATCTACGTCATTGTGTGAAAATGAATTACTTCATTTAAAATATGTTGGAAATGGAGAGATTATATTGTATAATAGAGCATCTACATCAAATAAAAAACTTGGTATCTATCAAAACCATTTTCCATAACATAACAATAATAATCAATAATAATAATAAAAAAGGTTAGATAATCAATAACAATAGTATCAATATCCATGACAACAAAAATATTATCATAAACAACAACAATTTCATTTGAATGGGAGGAACCAAGGCCAAAATGAATCCAATAACCAAAAGATTGACCATGTAGTTACCCATGACTATACCAAAGTTATAGGTCATATTATAGGAGGTCACATTTATACCATCACCATTAATCCAAGACCAAGTGATAAATTACAAGACCATTTATGAATGATTCTAACCAACCCATCTATTCTAGTGATCTATCCTTGACCTGGGACCACAGCGAAGTGCACCAATAACTAGGGATTACTATTCTAGACTTTATATTGATAACTCATCATTACCCCATAACCAAAAACAAGTGCATCAACAATCGAGACTTACCCTATCTAGCCACTCCCCATCATTATTTCCTATTAATAATGATCTTGTGTCTAATCTCAATCATGAAATCACATCTTGGCAGTCAAAGATTATCATTCTAAGCCCATAACCATCTTCCAATGAACGAATCCAACCCACCATCCTAGTTAGGAACAAGCCATATATTTTAATTAAGGAAAATACATTTGACATTATGGAACAACTTCAAAAGACACTCACACAAATGTCTATCTTGGATTTGTTACATATGTCTACTATCCACAAGAACATCTTAATAGAATTCTTAGGCCAATCCTACGTTCCAAATAACATAACCCCAAACAAATTTTAACCTTTGGTTAGACACCTAGTTCCAAGCCAATAGTTTGCCTTTGACCAAAGTGACATGTCATCTTTAATCCCTCTCTATAAAAATCCATTATACATTGAAGTTTTCATCGCATATTATAAATTCAAATGTGTACTCATAAAAAATGGGTAAGACCTACATATTGTGTCATTAAATCTCATAAAGCATCTTGGATATAAAACAGTCAATGTAAAACTAAAAATAATCACTATCGAGGCCTATGAAAATGAATAATGAAAGTCACAAGTCACCATCAGCTTTCTAGTTATCATTGGGCCCTTGACCCATGATACACTTTGCCATGTGTTAAACCTAGATTTATCATAACATTTTCTCTTGGGTAGACCTTGGACACATAAAATTCATGCAATTCCTTCAACATTGCACCATTATCTCAAGTTGTCTCACTTAGGTATAGAGGTCACCATTAATGGAGACTTATAGCCTTAACGAACATTGTAAATATTTAGAGGTAGAGTATGAAAACTACATTTACTGCTTTTTCCTAGATCTAATTCCCAAAAGGGACAAATGTAAGGAAATACTTGTTGAGTTACCAGAGGCCAATTACATAGACCTAAATAGTCTTTATTCCTCTTTTCATATGCCACCTCTTGAATTATCTAATCATTTTATCATCTCAACCAATGGCCCTAGAGAATATTTAACTCATCACATATTTCACATTTCCAAGTTTACATAGAACCCCAAGTGATATGAAAGATCTAAGGCCAAGCCACCTTGCATGGAGTGTCAATGAAAAGGAAAGGGTAAATTTCATAGCCCACCTCTTATCATTTTCACACCAACCATTGGCCAAGAAGAGTACCCATTTGCTAATGATGAATCATGGTTATTCACTGACAAATTGATTGATTACAAAAAAAAATCCAAATATATCATTCCTAAATAGATCATGGAGAATCAAACCTACGAAGGAGGAGGCTTCAGGGTAAATTAGTAGGGTATCCTTGAGCCAATTTATATAACATGTTATAAAGTAACATATGGTTTCAAATTTAAGTTGATTGGGGGTGACCCCAAATATCTTATTCAGGTTCCAATACCAAAGACTAGAGATGATGATGTTAATAATGAATAATAGTTTAATCATAACATATATGAAGACCTTGCCAATACCAATTTGTTTGACACCCATTATATTTATACCATTACCCCAATAATTTAATCTAACCCCTAGGACCAACAAGAATCCAAAGTGCTTGTAGATGATTTTGAGAAGGATGATGTCTTTTACAATTTTCTAGGTCTAAGAGATAATGTTCTATTGGGAGACTATAAACAAGGGTTCTCTATCAAAATGGATCTTACATCCTATTTTGGATAATGGGTAAACACCCTTAGCCCCAAAAAAATAAAAAATAAATGAGGTCCCATAGTGACAAACTCTTTGAGGTGGTTTTGGACTAGCATAAAAGTAAAGAGAAATGCCAGCCTTTTGGTGAAAACCTATTTTAGGCACCATTAGACATGGGTGTTTACCTTTCTCCAAATGAGGCTTAGGAGACCACCAATGATGAACTTACTTTTGGGTTTGAGTTTAGTTCTAAATAACAACATGAACTTGATTGAATTATTCAAGAATTTATAACAAGATTTATCACATGGCCATCCTTACCATTAGGAGATTTCAATTCATCTTGTTTAGTAAGACTTGAAGAAGTAAACTAAATAGAAGATTTTATAGTTATACACCAATTGAGGTCATTACCAACCGTTTTAGAATATGGTTCAAATATCCTTATAGAAGACACTACAAAAGTCAACATTATGACTCCAAACGACCCAAAATGGATCAAATTAAGCATGTCCCTCACTTAGGATGAACGTCAAATCTTTACCATCCCTTTTGAGAGAATTTATTGATATCTTTTCTTGGGCTTATTCATACATGCCAGGTCTAGACCCCACCTTAGTTGTACACCACCCTATTTTACATCTTGATGCTAAACCTATGAATCATAAATTACATAAGATGCATCTTTGAATTATTGTATTAATAAATAAAGAATTGGAAAAACTCTTATAAGTGATATGTATTCAATCAATCGACTAGTCATAGTGGATCTCAAATGTTGTGCTGGTCAACAAAAAACTTCAAGCAATCAAAATCTACACCAATTTTAGATATATAAACAAAGCCTACACCAACGATGACTTTATTATACCAAACATTGACATGCTATTTGAATCCATAGTAGGGTATAAAAAATTTTCACGCATGGATGGATTTTCAAGATATAACTAGATTATGATAGAAAACCAACACAAAACAATTTCCAATACTCCCTTGGGAATATTTTATTATCAAGTTATGCCATTTGGTCTCAAGAATGCTAGGGCCACATACCAAAGAGCCATGACCATCATATTTCATGATATGATGCATGACATTATTGAAGACTACATCAATGAAATATTGGGTAAATCAAAGACCCAAGATGATCATCTAGCCACACTATGATGAATATTTGAGAGGCTTTGTGAATACAAGGTCAAACTCAATCCTAAGAAGTATGTTTTTGTTTTTACTTTTGGAAAATTGTTAAGATTCATCATCTCTTATAGAGGCATTGAAATAAATCTTGCCAAAGTATGAGCCATTGCTAAAATGACATCACCTTCTAATTTAAAGTAGTTCCACAGTTTACAGGGTAAGATCCATTCTATCATATTTTTCATATCATACTTAGCTGATATTCTATCCATTTATGCACTTACTAAAGAAGGGTGTCACATTTCATTAGGATGAAGAATTCCATAAAGATTTTTAGAACCTAAAGTAATATCTTCCCAATCCGTATATTTTGTTACCACTTATGCTTGGTAAATTGTTCGTACTATATCTATCTATCATATTCAAGTACCTAGGGGCACTTATAGCTCAGCATGATGATAATGGAAAAGAGCATGCCATGTACTATCTAGGCCATACACTAGTTGCATATGAACATAACTATAAACCCATAGAAAAAATCTATTTAGCTATGGTCTTTGAAACACATAAGATGCAACATTACATTCTTAACAACAAGACCATAGTTATTTCAAAAGTATATACACTCAAGTATTTACTATCTAAGACAACTTTACAAGGCTACCTAGATAAATGGATCATGCTTCTGAGTGAGTTTGAGATAGAATACATAAACCCTAAAGATATAAAGGTACAAGTTATTATATATCATATTTTTTTAACTCCCCTTGTAGATAAAGAATCTCTCACTTTCCAATTCCTAGATGAGTCCATCATGACCATAAAAGTGAAACACCTCCTAAGGAGCAACACTAGAAACTATATTTTGATGGTGTTGATGCCTCTATGTATATCATAGGTTCTCTTAGTGTTTAATAACACTTATTATTTTAGAATTTTAATAACTAATGGAATGAGAAGTAGGATTTTGGTAATCTAGTTACTTTTGGTGAAATAGAGGCATAAAAAGTTAAACTGTTCCACAAATTTATATTAGTTGGTGGTTTGGAGCCATCATGGTCCTTATGAATTTTTTAGTATCTATGTTGATCTTAGTGAGTTATAAGCAAATATATACACTGAAGACTAATATAAGCAAGTATTTACAATGAGATTTAAACTATTGTGATTTCATTAAAAAGGGAACAAAAGAGAGGGGTAGGGCAGAAAGAGAATATGTGATTGTTGATCCTTGAATTAAACATTATGACAAATTTTCAATTAAAACTAAGCATGTAGTTAACTAGTATATAATGCAAAATAACATAAGATCAGATCTCAATATATACCATTCAAACTTATAAGTATAATATGAAGGGATATAAATATGAAATTGATTTTATTTAAAGATTTGTTACTACATTCAAATGGCATTTGCACATCCTAACACATAATAAATGAAATGAAACAAATTCAAGATCATTTACCTAATCTAGTGTAAACACAAACTAGCAACCTTGTATCAAATATGTGAATTTAGAATTCATGAAACCATTCAAATTCAAGAATTGGAATAAGGAATTGAGAGAAAAGTCATGAAGCAAAGGACACAAACAAACTTAGACAAACTTTTCAGTATTCCTTGTCTATATTAATTGCTCCAAAGTATACATGTTTTGCTCAAAATTCCCTCTACTTTAAAAAATGGTAATACTTCCTATTTTGAAGATCAAGGAAGTATATCAGTCCATTATAATATTACACATGTACAAAGATAAGGATAGGTATCCTTATTTATAATTATAGAATACACTTCTCTTTCCATATCAGATTGACCTATAGGAAAATATTCTAACAAACTAGCATATGCCTTTACAAAAGAATTTTCCTCATTCAAATATTACAATGATTTTATAAAATGAAATATTAATTAATAAGTAGGCCTATTACTGAAGGGATCTCCTATTACTCTTGGAAAATCTCCATATCCCTTTGATGTTGTTCTTTGACAAGCTCCAAATCTATAACTACATTTAGGAGACAGACATATTCTTGATCAGTTAAGTCATTCAAAGTCTCTATCATCCCTCACCATAGCCTCCTTGATACTCTAGGATTCTAAAACATTTTCTTCAACAGTGAATATAATTCCCATGATTTTATTGTTGTCACTAGAAAATTGGCCTTGGATTTTGTTTCTCACTTCCTGCATCACCAAAGTGACTCAGTGCTTATATTATTCATCATCAGTGATGACCAGGGCTATAGAATTTTTAGTATTAGTTAACATATTTCCCAAGATTTACTTAATTGCAGTAATTTCTTCATCATCCCTTAGGATTCTATCCAAGCCTTTTGACCAAATAAATAAACTATGTATCTTATCAACCACTATCCCCAATATTGCATTTAAGTGGGCTAGGATAATGGTTTTGAATTTAGGAATCCTACCCTCAATCAATATGTTGATCAGATCTCTTATTTTGTCCTTAGAATCCTATCATTAGGACACTAATCATTTCACTATCTCACTCTACTAGCTCAATACATCCTGCCTCAGCTTTTTTTACTTCAAGGAGTCAAACATGTCAAAGAAGGATGCTTCAAACATCTTTATTATGGACTCAAAAATTGATAGGAAAGCTATTATCTCTAGGTTCTCCTTTTCTTTCTCTAGGTTTTTTATCTTTTATTTTATACCCCTAATGCATGCCCTGATTTGACTGAATGGGGCTCAGCTAGTCCTTCTATGTTCTCCTCATACATGGGATGTTCACCAGGGTATTGCCCTCTAATTACAGTTAAGTCTAAAAATGGATCAACCTTTTAAAAGGTGAATTATTCACCTCTAACCATGGTATTTTTTGTGGTGACTCTCTCCAACCCTTCTATCTTTAGATTATATTAGACACTGGTTGATGACTTTGTTACCTTAATAGGTTATGGGACCTCCATCCTTGTGTTACTTGATGATCCTAGAGTGTCCATTTGTGTGCCACTTGATCCTATTATGTTAAATATTCTTCTTTCTTCTTCCTCTTTCATCAAATCCAATATCCATGGCTTGATTTCCTCATGGACATCAATCTTAATTGTTTGGGTCAAGGCCCAATAATGGGACAATGTGGGAATCTTGGGAATTTTCCAATAGATAAACCATTTTAAGATAATAGGTCCATGAATGGGGTATTAATCACTGAATAAGTTGACCTCACTCATGTGGTGGGTGAAGGTCAACCTGGGCTTATTCCTCCCAACTAGGACCAATTCTAATTCTACTTTTCTTTTCTATGAGGGTGATATGGAAACAAGGTCTAAAGTAACCTCTTTCCCTTTGTCTTGTGTTGTTCATTCAACTTGGTCTTGGGGTTCTTCAATTTATTCCTCTTCATCCTCCAACCCATAATATTTAGAAAGCACCTTAAGTGCATGCTCCATTATCTCATTTGCTTCCAATGCAATCATATCTAGGTATTCTATTTGAGACCTTGGTTTGTCAGGAGGGGCAAAAGATCATCCTTCCCTAGGTCTCTCTTCCAAATTTTCTTTTCTAGGTCCCTATGTTACTTATGCCTCTAGTTGTTATAGTGGTGGCTTTAGAGGGGACCTTAAAGAAGGTCTAGATAATAAGTGATATTAAAAGGTCCCCATTTTCCATATCTCACCTAATGGCATGTCATTTGATTTGGCTAGCCTAGGATCCAACTTAATATTGTGCCTCTTCAACCTAGCTAATACCTATGGGAAACTAGAGGCCTTGATGTAGAATGGGTCATTGACCCTAGGTTGATGTTCATATACCTTATTTATGTTCTTGGACTTTAGACATTAGGTGATCACTCCATTACAGTCCCATTGCCTTAAATCATCTTTTTTAATGGTGAAGGAGTCCCTATGTCTAGAAATAACATTTACATGCTCCCATTTTTTCAAAATAATCCTATTGATTGTCAATGGAAAGGGATGGGGAATGAATTTCCTCTTTTCCTTGTAAAATCCATCTATACTATGAAAAATTTGGTAAGCCACTTCTTATTTTACAATCTTGGTTGGTACATAGATGGGTAACCTAAAGGGTTGTGTTAATGTACCCTCAATCTTTATCACTATATAGTCAGGTTAGAACCATATGTCTCCTATTAATTCCACATAAATCTTAAACGATGGGTTGACCCTACTCATGGGAATTTTGATGATGGCTTCCACTAGGGCTGGATAAACACAATCACAGATGAATTTCATGTTGTGTTTGTATTTTAAAATTTGAAGTTTAGAATAATGATGGGAGATAGTAGGTCTCCCATCAAGTGACCAATTATTAATATTTGGGATTTGGGTGGAAACCAAAAGGGAATCTAATAGATAAGACATCATGTAAAAATATTTTCTTGTTTTCTTCTTAATTTATTTGAAATGGGACTTCAAACTAATGTGGATCATATAAACTAATGGGAGAGTGAGCCCTTTCTCCACCATGAAGTAAAAATATGATACCCATAATTTATCAATGTGTGTGGTAGAGGAGGCTCTTGATAACCTATTCAACAAGGTCATTATTATCCTAATTCCCTCTATGAATTGGACAATTGGGATTCTGCCTATGATGTCCTAGATTACCTAATTCCTAGTAAGTAGACATGGGGAAAGGATCATGTTTTAATTATACTCTCCAGTCCACTTTTTATTGGTGGGTAGGTTTATTTATGGCCTACATAGTTTATAATAGCTCTCAAAATCTAGATGGGAAATGTAAGCTACTTTATTAAATGTATGCTCATGCACAATCTAATATTTCTCAATTTTACAATCCTAGAAAAGAGGGGAAAGGACATCAATATAGTGAAGTACCTCAAGCTTAAAGGTAGCATGGTGTAAGCTATATATTTTAATGGAAACTAGGTCATTGTATCTCCTTAGGATGGTTGCATTCCTCCATTCCTCCCTATCAAAATTTTCATCTCCTCGATGGTCCAAAAGAGTTCAAACCAATTCTAATTCCCATTGTTCAAGGCTATGGTATCTACGTCTATATATTTAAAAACCCTCCCCTGATTGTCTAAGGTTAAGTATAGCTTGGTCTCATCTCTTTGTAAGTTTTTGTGAGTTGTCATGGCTGTAGAAGTTATAACTCCTTATCAAATTAATTTTAAGTAGTCTTTGAATTAACTTATTCTCATTTATATCGTAATCAATCTCTTTTTAGTTTGATTATTATCAACCCAAGTTTGAAATAGGGATTTTATGGATGCTTAGGGATTTTTTAGAGATTTAATGGTATTAGAAATCTAGACTTAGGATCATTCATGAATTGGATTTGATTGAGATGTAGGCATTTATAATTTTGCCTTTTCGATAATGGAAAATTTCTAATTTTGTCATTTTGTGCTTGTGTGGTGCCCATGTAGCATTTATTTGACAACTCTCATGGCATTTTTCATAAATTCCTTGAGGGACTAACTATTATCTTTTGAAAATCCAACTTTTCTTTCACACCATTGGATCTTTGCTCATGGATCAATGTGGGTCATTGATCATGATCATAGGGCTCAAAAATCATTAGTTGATTTATATTAGGCCTAGTGATTGTGACACTTGGCATATTTGTAGACCTCTTAGGCTCTACATTCTATGTAGTGAATGCATGTTTTCCATGTATTGATCCTATGAGTATCCTAGGATTCATTGAAAAGTATATGACATATACACTCTTTAGATCATCTTCTCATGAGAAATCATAGACCATTGATCATGATCTAAATAGATGTACATGATTGATCTGATGGATCAAATGCATTATATTCATTAATTCTTTAACTCTATCCAATCCATCTTCATGATGAAGCATTAGTTGCTGATCCCAAAAAAGGGTGATAAATTTAATTAGCATCATGTTAAAGGAAAGTACTTAGGCCTAAATACTTTAGGCTAAGGTTTATTATTATTATTATTATAAACAAATTATAAACTTTAGGCTAAAATATTTTATCTTAAGTTTTTAAGATACATAGAAAGGGGACCTAGGATAAATATTTTAGGCTTAGGTGTATGTTGTGTTAATAAACACAACATATACTTTACGCTAAACTATTTATGCTAAATTCTTAGAACATGTGCAAAGGGGCCAAATAACACAAGGACCAAATGCTAGGTTTTAACCTAGGTCTTTATCATATTAATAAACATGATGAAACCTTAGGT
The DNA here is from genome assembly GCA_037957365.1 of Torreya grandis. Classification (NCBI taxonomy): domain Eukaryota; kingdom Viridiplantae; phylum Streptophyta; class Pinopsida; order Cupressales; family Taxaceae; genus Torreya; species Torreya grandis. Next base: position 1,222,323 of record JARHVA010005134.1, read on the forward strand.
TAAAATCATTCTAAACTAACATTTATGTCACAAGGAACTTTTAACAATAATACTTAATATAAGTCTCTAACCTAATATTTACAAAAATGCAATTGGGACCTTAGGAATAGACTTAGACCAAGTCCATGTCTTCATGTATTTAGATCACAAGATCATTTTATCATTATCAATTTAAATATCCTAAACATTTTAACATTTTTTTATGGGTGCCATTGATTTGAAATGCAATCCATAAGCTTTTAGGAAAATTTTTAGAGTATATCTTTGTCTTAAGAAAAATAATAAATAAGCTTAAAGTTGAAAGTCTCATGGATGTCAATGACAACCTCATGAACATCAAATGATGGTCATGAGAATGCCAATTTTATGCTAATTAAACCATTTTTATGCCTATACTTTGGATTTGATATAATCCATTAGATTTATCTCCATGATGAAGTGCCAACTATCAATCTAGCTCCACATAGTTGCATGTCATTAATTCAATTTAATGTGTGAGACCCTTTATTTCCATGATCTAATTGTGAGAATGCCACATAGAAACTCCATTGGGATTCTTAAGATTTAGATTTGTTAGTACCATGTTCACTTTATTAGATTAATCTCCATGATGAAGCATAGACCGTTGATCTAGATATAGATGCTCATACATGATTGGCTCTTTATATATATATATATATATATATATATATATATATATATATATATATATATATATATATATTGTAATCATAGCCTAAGTTTTATTATAAGGTTTCATTGTATTAATAAATACAATGAGACTTTAGGGTAAAATTTAGGATAAGTTCACACCTAATAAAATGGTAATTTTAACTTTATTGATGATCTCACATCGTTCGATCGTTGGTCTCACTAAGGCACATACCATCGATCATGATCTTAGTGATCTTACAGGATTGGTTCAATAGATCAAAGATTTGATTCATTAGGATTCCTATGTTCCATTAGATCATTCATCATGTTGAAGTAAGGTCCATTGGATCTGTAAAGAAGTAAGTTATTTAAGTTAGGATGTGGGTAAATAAGAACTTAGGCTAAAGCTATAAAACTAAGGTCCTGTTTATGTTGATAAAACATGAATGGGGCCTTAGGGTTAAAACTTTAGGTTAATGTTTTTAGCAAAGGGGACCATGCAAAAATAAAAAGAGTCTATTAATATAAACATTAGAGCATGTTATAAATATATGGAACAAAGGGGGAAAATAAAATGGACCAAGTAGGATTTTCATGTTAAGGTTTGGTCATGTTAAGAAACATGACCAAGATTTAACATGAAAATTGGGCTTAAGTCCAAAGTAAATTTGAAATGTTCCCACCAAATGAGTTTTTTCCAAATGTGCTCCTACCAATATTTGAATTTGAACTAGAATTTTAAGATAGGATTTGCTAAATGAGTGTTTTATCACATAAATCGAACTATGAGACACCATAAATTTAGGATTAGTAAAAGTTAGAATATGATTAATTTGTATATCTCAAGCATGATCCAATGAATGGATCTCCATGAAACCTATAACCTTAAGACATGAGGATCAACTATTAGCAGCATTAGGCAAGTTTAAAATAAAACCATGAATAAAAGGGATAATTTCATTAGGCATGAATAATTTTCAAATCATAATAAAGAGTAGAATATCATGGTTTTAGTGCTAAGGCTCAAAATAATCACCAGGGTCCCTATTTTTTAGAAATGGGGGTATGTTGACCTCAATAGATGGATCATTAAAATCACATAGATCAGGGGTATGCATATTATTTATTACACCATAGGGGGATCTTATCCCTAAATCACTCCTTATCAATTTTACTTATACTAACAAAACAAAATAATACAAATTACTCATTACAGGGCTTCCCTAAGCAATACTATGGAATTTTCAACATCTAATGGTTTATGGTGATTCTTAATTAATCATCAATTAGGTTACAAACCACTTTTAGACTGACAAATGACAAGCTAGTACCATACAAGTCTATGGCCATCACTCTAAAATAAAAAATTGCTAACATTAGTTTGAACACATATGAAGGGCTAGTAACAAAACAACATATGTCATGGCCATCATTGACTTTTTGATTTGCCATATAAACAAGGGAATATAATATCAATTCCTCATTTAAAATATTATAACACCTACTCATGAACCTTGAACCATATATTGTTGGTCTTAGCTCTATATGGTATTCATACCTCATTAACTACCTTCATGACCATATCATGTCACTAGAACTATCATGCAAACAACAAAAGGCCTTTAGCCACCAAACCTCATGGTATAGATTACTTGGTCCAACCTTTAACCGCCACAGCTTTGAAGGAACTTTGCTTTATTAATTAAATTTGGTAGAAGAAACATTAGCATTACGAGAAGTTCGTGAAGGAGTATGTGGAGATCAGACCGATGGGGTCATCCTAGATAAAAAGATCCTAAATTTTGGTTATTATTGGCTAATTATGGATGTAGACAAAACTACTTACATTAAAAGGTGCAACAAATGTCAAAAGCATGCTAATATAATTCATGCCATGGTCAAAACACTAAAACTAGTCTTTACACCATGGCTATTTTCAACCTAGGGAATCTATCTCATTGGGAAGATTAACCCTACCTAATATAATGGCCATAAACACATCCTTACCACCACTGAATATTTCACTAAGTGGGTTGATGTTATACCCCTCACTTATGTGATTAGAAAATTTTTATCCAAGTTTATCTTTAATCATATGATTTGTCATTATGGTATACCATCCAAAAGTATATTTGATAATGACAAATCATATAAAAATAAGAATGTCTAAACACTTTGTGTTGAATACAATATCACTCAACATTTTTTTACTGCATATTACCCACAAGGTAATGGCCAGGCAAAGGTATCCAATAAAAAAATTATCAACATCCTTAAAAATATTATCAATGATGTTAGACACAATTATCACCTCCAAATTTTATGTGCCCTATGAGCATACCACACTAATTACCATACCCCAATATGATCCACTCTATATTCCCTAGTTGATGGCACTAAGGCCATTCTTCCCATTGAGGTTGAGTTAAATCCTTTGTGCATCATGTTAGAACATATCCTCAATTATAAAGACTATAGAGTAGCCTACCTACAAGAGATAGATTTACATGATGAAAAATGCATTACTATTGTCAACAACATCTAATCATACTAGAATAGACTTTGTAAACACTATAACTGGAGAGTTAAACATAGAGATTTTGAGCTTTGTGATCTTGTTCTAAAATAAAACCAAAATAACACCATTTCTAAGAATAATAAGAAAGGCAAGTTCAAATCCAATTGGATAAGTTCCTTTATCATTGTTTTAAATTATAGCTCTAACACATATAGACTCACTACACTAGACAAAGATAAACCTGATGAGTCAATGAATATCATACAACTCAACTATTACTTCAGTTAAGAGAGTTGGAGTATTGTTTATGAGGAATGTTTCACATTGTATCATAATATCAACATTATTCTTTTTACCATACTGTATATCATTAGACCATGCCTTTCATATTGACCAAGTTGTTTTTACCCTCCCTTACAAACCCTCTGACCTTAGTTCTATTCCATTAATTATTTAATTAATTTTGGCGAGAGGATTAAGATTGCATTTTAATAGTTGATTCATTATTCTAGATAGAGGAAGTCTTTTAGACTAGTATGATAGTGTTTTGGAAATTACATCATTTATTGTTTCATTTTATCTTGAGTATTCCTAATTATAACCACCTTGGTAAAATCAGTGTCTCACTCTATGCTACTAATTATAACCACCTTTGGGAAAAATAGCATCCTTGACATATTCCATTATTTCCTAATTATAACCACCTATGGGAAAATTATAAATAAAATCTTTATCCTACCTTGAAGTCCCACCTTTTTATTCCAATGTTGTACTATGACATTTACCTAATTTGAGAAGTTTCTACTAACTATTTATATTCCTCCACTATAAGGTATAACTCTAGTTACATGAGGTCCCATTCTAGGACTATGTAGGCAATGCTCGATTCATGTTGATGTTAGTTTAGTCACCCTTTTCCACACTCACACTATTTTATGAGCAATTTCAATTTGAATGCTTTCATTTATTTTCAAGTTGGACCATTAATATCACATAATTCTGGATCAAGTTGAGATGCTTTGAAAATTCCAAAAACATTTGCAAAAGATCTAGAAAATCCTAAAAATCACTAAATCAACCGCTTTTTCATCTTAAGGATTCTAGGACCCACAAATATTTCACAAGAAACCACTTGTCATTTAGTTTCTCCATCCTTAATTGGCATAAGCTTTATGCTCTTGCCATTTTGAAAGTTAATATTTTGTGCATTGCGTATTCAAGTTTGATACACTAATGACTATTAATCTTCATTTCTCATGCTTTCAGAAATTTTCAAGACCATTCCCATATTCCTCTACCTCATCAATTATGTTTTCTTGACCATCATTTTTATTCTATCCCATCTCCTATGAGAACTACATTTGGCCTAAATTTTATGTTGGATATTGCATCCATGGAACTATGTAGGCAGTGTCCACTTACCTATTACATCTGGAGTTAGTGTAGCTACCCCTTCTTTTATTCCATTCCCCCATTTTGTCTGTGTTATTTTCTCCTATAGCCTAGGGACATTGTCTATTTTTTTTTGTTGTGGTGTCATTTACACTAATATTGTGATTAACCCTTGATTGTATTTATTCACTTCTTGGCATTTGGTTGTGCTTTTTATTTATTAGTATTTTGTCTTCCTATTTTTTTTTCATTTGATTGTTTGTTTAATTTAGTTATTATGCCTTGACTTAGTATATATTCATTCATTAGGTTATTCCTTGAGCTTTATACTTAAGTTTATCCATATTCATACGCCCACATTGTCATCATGGTCTTTATCATTGGTGCATTATTTTTTATTATTAATTGGATCATGTGTCACTCCTCATGCATATTTTGGTTAAGTTATCATGATGTTTTATATTGTGATACATACCATCATATGCTAAAACAAAAATTAGCTCAAGAAATCTTATAAGAAATGAGGTCATGGTACTTATCCTTGATCACCTTAAAAAATTCTTGATTTATCCAAATCATTTCTCACATATAGATTAATTAAAGAAAAAAAATTAATCCTTGTTACTCAGGAAGTGCATCTCCATACTAGTAGTTTTCCCAAATTCATCTTTCTCCATTGTATTGGCTTACTCTTACTCTATAAGTATGGATTTAGTTCATAAGTCCCTTTATCCACTTTGCCATAATATTCCACCCATGGTACCAATGACTATAACTGCCTTTGGGTAAACCATCCTTTATTATCTAACCAACTGGGGCATCTCACTATGCCACTAATTATAACTTCATTTGGGTAAATCATTCTCTTGTTACCTTTTTCTTTGTACTAATGATTATTACTACATTTGGGAAAATCATTATGTTTCAATCCAAATTGTTGTTACAATGATTATAACTGTGTTTGGGAAAATCCTTGTGTTTTGATTTATCATTATGTTAATGATTATAACTACCATTGGGCAAATCATTATCTCTATCCACATAATTGGGGCATGTTTTTTCCTACCAATGATTACAATGGCCTATTGGAAAATCATTGTTTTCATTTTAATGATTATAAACACCTTTGGTAAAATCATTCTCTTGTTACCCTTATAATTTATTTAATGATTAAACTACTTGTGGGTAAATCATGATCTTTTTACCATGCTATAATGATGATTATAATCTCCTTTGGTCAAATCATCATTTTTATTTACCATATTGGGATACCTCATTGTGCCACTTATTATAATCTCCTTTGGGAAAATAAGTAATTTCTACCCCATTTCTTTTTTTGGTCCCATCATTCCCTCATTTTGAGGGATTGATCGCTGACCTTCTTTACTGACTGCTCCCTCAAGTGGCCTTCAATAGGTTATCAATCACTTTTTGGGGCATTAGGAATATATAAAATTTTCATTATTTTATAATAAGTTATTATGCCTATAAATTAAAATGCCTTCCCAAATAGGGGTAAACTATAGACACCTAATTTTGGCCACAACTGGCTTTCGACTGGACTTTAGACTGATTCATACCAAACATTGTAAATTATGTCTAGGAATCACTAAACATCCTAATTTTGGTTATGCATCATTCATAAATTATCAAAATAATTTTGAGTCATCCTTATTTTGGATATTAACTTATATTTAATAATAACCTCTCACATATTTATCCCTAATCACCTGGTGACCTAACAATTGGTAGTTTGGCCTATGGGCCCACTAAGTAGGGCACTTGATCAAATATTAAAAGATATAAAATTTAAATCAAAACTAATCATCTAATTAAAAAATATTCAATTCTTAGTTTAATCATCCATTTGAAATTAATGAATATCTAAAAATGGAAATTCCAAAAATGAAAATATCAAGCCTTTTCATCATTACCTTTATGAGTTGTTAAGCTCTTTGAAAATATCTCAAAATATTAATTTGAGATCCATGCCTAGTAACTAAAAATAATAATGACATGACAAATTTTAGTTTAACCGAAGTTAGCCTCAAGTCATCTAGGGTTAGTTTGAACTCATTTCATGTTTAGACTCAACCTTAATTCACCTTGGTTGAGAGTTAACTTTTGGAGGATATAAATAAAAGGCCATGCCTATTAATCTTTAAGATATACTAGTTTAATGCTATAATGCTCAAATAGATGAAAAGAGACCATGAAATTAATGTTACCATGCCAAATTCATAAGCCAAGCAGCCAAGCCAAGGTGATAAGGAGAAAAGAAGCAAAGAAAAATTCATTGTCAAAGACTTCTTGATGCACAAGCCAAGTAAGCTAGTTTAAAAATCCATTTGAAGCTCCAAGGAAGGTAAGAGAATGTTGTATTTAATGTTCTAGTTGTGTTTTCATATGCATTCTTGTTACCTATGTTCTCCCTAGCGGGCTAGAGGTAATAGGATTTTAGTGTGTTATGTTGATTTGTTTTATTGGACTAACACAAGACTAACCTCCACTCTACGTAATCCTTATTCATAATATGGACATTGAATTTCCAGCTACCTTCTATGGGATTGATTCAAAAAAACTATTCTATGTGACATGATCTCAATAAAGTCAAGCTCAAGAAGACTTATCTAATTTTAGGGTATGATTTATGATCTCAGAGATACATGATCAAGACACATGGAAATATCTATGGGGTTACAAAATATCCTTCAAGAACATAGAATATGTAATTTGATTCAATGATCTCTAAATGAATGTATGAGTGCCATATTGATTGTTGGTGTTCATACATTGCTTAGAAGGCTATGAACTCACTAAATTTGTATTTTTATATGGTGTTCTAGGATAATGAGACAAGGGCATGTGGTAATGATCATGGGATTTAAATAATTAGAGGACTTCAACTAAGATGTAAAAGACTTGGAATGGTCTGTAATGCTGAGAGAGATAATTATTTAAATTTGGGGAGTTGTGGACCTTTGAATCTGTATAATATGTGAACAGTGTTGCTTCAATCCATTGATAGTCTAAGATGAAAACACTTGAAGATAATCTAAGAAATCAATAATGATGAAACTTCATAAAGCCCTTATAATTCTTGGTAGAATAATAGATCATCTAGATGTAGACATCTATCAAAAACTAAGAAAGATTTGTTGAAATAGTTAAGTCTTTTAAAATATGTTAGACCCTTGACTGAACTTTGATATCTAGGAACCTGTCAAACTGCACATCAACAACTAAAACACTTTTAATTTGCAGTATATCGGTTAACACATTAATTTAAATGAATCAAATTCTAAGCATGATCAACATTATACTAATTAGGATCATTATCAATTAAATCAATGATAAAAAAATAAGGATTTATCATTAGAATTAAACTAATTCAAATTAGTTCAAAAATTAAATCGAACAAGTCTAGGATACAATAAATTTTGCATAGATTTAAACTAGACAATGGACTAAGGAAATCTTGAATAATTTCAATATCAAGGAATAAATTTTATTAAACAAACCCAAATATGGACCACTTCAAAAGTCTAATACAATTAAATAACTCATTATAAAAGGACCAATTAGACTTTAACATAGACTTATACTAAGGCATTTACAAGAAGAAATCAATATAATTTTCAAAATATTACTAATGTTCTAAATTAATCATTTATTAACATTCATCCATTCCATTATGAAAAAATACAATCATAGGCCAAATCACTTTAGTAGAGGGTGAAACAATTACACAATAGTTAGATTATTTTCCTAATTCCAAGTCAAATATGCCTCAAAAGGGATTTACTTAAAGAATTTTAAAATATAAATTATAATGACCAAGAATCCCAAACTTAATAAAATTCAATTATTTATATCAAAGATCATGCAACTGAGCAAAAGTAGAGAAATGAGAAAATCATGCTAAACCAAGAGGCTTCCCATCTGATAAATTAATGATGGTATTGGACCCAATATTATTATGTCACCATAGCAACTCACCTAGTCAAATAGTTTTGAGTAAAATGTGTTTCATTGAAATATACAAAAGGGCATGACAACAAAGAGCTACCTCATTGTTTGGTATTAATATAAAAATGTGTCTTCATATGCATCATGTGATATCCACATTCAAATCCAATGGAATTATTGTACATCAAATATAACATGGTGTAATTAAATCTCAAAATTATTTATACAATAATTTAAACTATTAAATAATTCTATTTTTGTAAATAATCAAAACAAGATTAAGTGATGAAATTCTATATTGTGCTAAATGTCATATATTTTTAGGGCTATCGTATTCTAGATTAACCTAATTAGATGTATGCAATGTGATTTTGTGTTCACTTTCCCTTAGTTTCACTATTAATTAAACGAACCACTTGATTGTATTAATCATGGCTAGATATTGGGGCTATTTAAGCCTTACAAACCTAATTTTTAATGAATAACGACAAAGTTTGGGCCTTGGTTTGTCTTATATTCATTAGTCATTGAGCCAATAATTAGATTAGTTATATCAATAGTAAAATTTCATTGAATTTAAGCCTCATAATCATAATTGTATGTATATAAAAATATAATTTTTGGCTCAGTTGGTCCCCATTTCATCTTTTATTGAAATAATCACTGAATTAATTCAATCAAAAATTGAATTTGAGATAATTCAATCCATTTGAACCTAATTAGGACTAAATAATGGGATTTAGGGATCAATTCACACTAAATTTATTGATTTTAACTAATAAAATATTTAAATATGGAATGAAATTCAAAGTATTGTAGCATGCAAACAAATTTATAGAAAGGTTTTACAATATGCTCACTGGGAATGTCTTCGACAATCTCTTCAGGGTCTTCTTATTCTAATTCATATGAAACATTTTCATACTAATTATGTCCTTAATGGATCCTTCAAGGGAAATGTCAAGGTTATTTGTATCCTAACCACATCCAAAAAGGAAATCCATTGTAGAAGATGGTTTTTTTTTCATATGTGCTCATTCATTTCTTGAATAAAATTTTCAATGAGGTTGAACAAATAGGCACATGAGAAATCTTGGGGATTTCCATAACATGAAAGGAATATTAAATCAAAAAAAGGAATAAAAAAATTAATGAATCTAAAGGAATTTATGTTGATTTCAATTAAAATATTCAAGTATACAAGACAATATACCGATGGGAAAAATAAGCTAATTGTAGAATGAACAAATATGATGTCCACTAAATATCCTACTTCAATTTAATAATTATTGTTTGAATTCTATATATAATTACAAAATATATAATAACTTTTTAAGTATGGATTAGATAATACATATTCCATTATTTTTATGCTATCTAGGAATAAAAAAAATGTTCTATAAAGATGATAATGTATCATTTTCAGAAATAATGTTTGAATAAAAACAATCTAGTGATGTTTTATATTCCAAATATGAAGGTCTATTTTTTTTATTGTCCACTTAACTAACACATCTAATTGGGATACTTAAATGTGGTATCAATAGATAATGTGAGAATTAATTAATCACCTATCCTATTCTAAACATAAGTAACTATGATTAAGAAGACACTTAACATAGATAAGCTAACCTAACTCAAGTTAAAATTAATGCATAAATCTGTGTGTGTGTGTGTGTGTGTGTGTGTGTGTGTGTGTGTGTGTGTGTGTGTGTGTGTGTGTGTGTGTGTGTGTGTGTGTGTGTGTGTGTGTGTGTGTGTGTGTGTGTGTGTGTGTGTGTGTGTGTGTGTGTGTGTGCGCGTGCGTGTGCATGTTAATATCTAGTAAATTTCATAAACATCAATAGCATGGTTTATTAGTATAAATCATGTCATAGTGGTATATTATATTTTAAGAGCAAATGGAAGATGTATACAAAGGAAAATGAAACTGACCTATTAATGAATCCTAGTTCATAGAAGATAAATCCTACTTACACTTCTTGTTTGTTGATACATTTAGACATTTGGGATCATGACTGAGATGGATCTGCTAGGCATAGCTAAGGGGTTTTTTCATCACAATAACATTACTAGAGAGGGTTCCATAGCCTCTAATCAAGCAAAACCATGTAATAATCATAGCTAGATCCTATGTTTTCATATTCACTAAGTATATGCATAGTGAAATAAAATCTAATCTAGTGCTCACCAAATCTTGTGACATAAAGTGGGGGTAATAAACATAAAAAGTAAACATGAATATAATACCTATGTTGAATTCAATGTATAGGAAGTCCTAATGCATGAGAGATAAGTATAAATGAAAATATATCTACTTTAAAAAAAGAGGAAAAATGTTAGGAATACTTAAATTTTAAGATGAACCCACTGAGCCTCAATCTCTCCCTTGGCCAAGGTACTTTGTAAGAGGTTATTTTGGTATGTAAGGATAATAAAGATAAGTCAGCCATAAGCTACCCAATGTTTCTATGTATCTAAAATACTTCTGCACAAGACAATATATGCATCTATAAATAAATAATTGAAACACTAAGCAATGTTCTTCAAGTAGAATGGTTGATAAGCTTATCCACAATATAATATTCTTCTTTTCTTCCTATATAAATGATAGAAATATATGTGTATAATAGATGAATCTAACCGTAAACCTTTATAAAATTTTACCAAATAAGGTTGACCCAATTTGAATTTATTTTGGTAATTTATAAAAACAAGTTAGGTGATCTTGGCTACCCTAGACCCATAACATGCAAATATCAATTAGAATATAGGGTCAGACCAAGTTGACATTATTTAATAAATGTCAAAAAGGTTTTTAGGATTAGGTATGGGATAAGTAAGGTGATTAATTTATTTGAGGAGTGTGTAATGAAGGAGGAAAATCTTAGCGAAGTGTATATGATATGGTTGTGTAGATAGCAAGTTGTGGTATAGGGGAAAACAATCCTGTGAAGAACTAATGGTCTACCTGCCCCTTTTCTAATCCACCATTTAAAGCATGCACTTAGATATATTGAGACTTGATAGGTTCCTACAAGAGAGAAAGCATCAATAATTGATAAAGTTTCAAAATATTATGTGTATACATATGCCCCACTTGAATATCATCACGTGTCACAATCTATAAATAAATAATTAAAACACTAAACAATGTTAATCAAGTAGAATGGTGGATAAGCTTATGCACAATATAATATTCTTTTTCTTCTCTTCCTATATAAATGATATAAATATATGTGTACATAGATGAATCTAACCCTAAACCTTATATTGGTAATTTATAAACATATGGTAGGTGGTCTTGTCTAACCTAGACCCATAACATCCAAATATAAATTAGAATACAGAGTTAGACCAAGTTGACATTATTTAATAAATGCCAAAAAGGGTTTTAGGATTAGGTACGGGATAAGTAAGGTGATCAATTTCTTGGAGGAGTGTGTAATGGAGGTAAATCTTAGGGAAGTGTAGATGAGATGGTTATGTAGATAACAAGTGGTTGTATAGGGGAAAACAATCCTGTGAAGCACTAATGGTCTACCCACCCCTTTTCCAATGCACCCTTTAAGAAATGAACTCAGATATATTGAGACTTTATAGGTTCCTACAAGAGATAAAGCATCAATAATTGATAAAGTTTGAAAATATTATGTGTATACATATTCCCCACTTGAACCTCATTACGTGTCACATAGGTGTAACATGAGATGGTGCTTCAATAAAAGAACATAGCAACACACAATGTTGAAGTTAAATAGATTGTATTAAGAAGTAAATAATATATATGAAAGGACATGATGAAAAAATATATACCTTTACTTACCTTAGTGTTGTAGATAAGCAATGAAGTGAATGAATTGTTAAGGTGCCCAATGTAGGCAACATTAGGTGAACCTGTATAAATTAGCAAAAAAGAGAAACAAATCAAACTTTATACAAAACATACTTGTAATATGTAAAAATAATCTCTAAAATGTTAGGATTCCTTAACATCTTGCGGTTTGAAAAAAGAGCTAGTAGAAACAAAGATGTGGTTGAAAAATGGAATCTAATGGTAAATATTTGACAAGTAATTTGTTTGAATAGTAAATATAAATAGGATGAAAGTCAATTCATTTTTTATTTTGCTATTCTAAGAAAATATTACTCTGAGAGACCCAATGTGATCTTAGAGAGTGACCATGGTTGACAACTATGATGTGGAGGATGCATGTAGTCTGTAATTGGTGCAACATAGGTAAAAAACATGACTTTTAATTTTTTTGAGAAAATTTTAATTAAAATTAAGATAAATATATAAAATTAAATGGTAGGAAAAATATAGACACCAAAACCAACCCTAAGAAGTTTCTAGGTAAACTAGGGGTAGAACAAGGTACTAGGTAGGAAAATATTAGACCAATAAAAACCTAAGGTATTTATGGTAAATGGTTAAAAAATCACCGTAGACTAAAAATATATTTGACCCTATTGACTTAGTTTCTAAGGTGAGAGAGAAATATGGGACCGAATGCATAGAAATGGGTTAATATAGTATCACTAGAGATGGTTGAGTATGTTGTAGTAGACCAATATAGTTTTAAAGTAGAAAAATGGGTGACATAGTACCTTTTGGTTGATGCAATTTGTACTATGTGGCTAATAAAATTTGCTAAAATAGGTCTATAGTGTACCAAAAAGTTGATATAATATGATAAAACTAGTAAAAAGGTTGATTTAGTATCATATAAGCCAGTATCATTTGAAATAGAAAGGTCGATTGCATACTAGTGGTCTGATGTAGTATGGAAAGATTGTGATAGGGCTGATTTAGTATCAAATAAGATGATTATGTAGAAAAGTAAGAAAAATAGAAAAATAAATCATGCAAGCTAATGAATTCATTAATTTGTATTTTTTTGAGAGCATTGAAAATGTATTTTAATGGTTATGACATCAATATCTAATACATCCTATATTTTTTGACATTTTACAAATATGATAGAGATTTTGGCACCTAGTGGATGCATCCTAGCTACTAGGTCTATTGGAGAGATTGGTAGACATGGATAAGGCTAAACTAGTCACCTTGAGATATAGAGGTATTATGGAGATGAGATGAATCCCTATAAATGTTGATCTCATTATCATGTTCTTAAGAATATGGGAATGATTGAACAACACTTTTTAATGGGAGGTAGAGGGGGATACTATAGAGGTGGTGATCACCTTGGAAGATTTACATGCTTTTCTTGGACTTCTTATAGATGGGATGCTAGTGCTTTTTGAAACACCAGAGTTGGAGGCTAAGAGACAAGCCTTGGCTTAGTGGGCTACAGATTCATATATGATCTATCCTAGGTTACATATGAGTTTTTTTTATGTTTATCTCGCATCCATTCTAGATATCTAGAATGCCATGATAGGGCTTGTGAGAACATGAGTGCTATGTTTCAAGTTAGATGGTAAGGAATCACTATATGGGTTAAGCTTGTGCTAGTCAATTTTGGATCATAGAGGGTTATACGATCTCAATTATATCATTTGGGTTCAATTCATATATGGTATGTATGGGATGTTATCCTAGGGATAGAAGATGATGGGAACTATTATTTTTTTAACAACAAGGATATATGGGAGATTCCTTATGTATTAGTCAGATGGATTCCTCCATGCAGTCAATGATAAGTTACCTTGGGTCATTTGATGGAGGTAAAACAATATAGCGTGGGTTATGCCCTATGTTTATCATTACATATTATCATAATAAGTAAGATAATGTGGTAGTCATACACTCACATAACTACCATATGGCCATGTTTGGTTACCATTTCTATAGGGTTAGCACTATGTAGATCATAGGCCACTACACTTCATGGGTGGAGCCTCATCTAATTGATCATTTACCTAGATATATTCAACTTCCTCATTCATCAAAACCTCGAGTAGTGCCTTCTTATTGGGCTTAACATAGTAGAGATCAGAGAGGGAGAGGAGGTAGAGGGGTACCTATTGAGATACTAGTGATTATGCCTGAGTGCAATAGACAATGGGTTGGTTAAACATGATAGTAGGAGGTAGTGAGGATAGAGGAGATAAAATAATATATATGGATTTAGGGGATGAGGTATCATATAATGGACCATAATAGAGGAAATACCATCCACTAAGATCTCATTGAATATGGAGACACCATCGGTATGAGGAGATGCAAGTGCTAGCTATCACATAAGGGATCTTATATCAATTCTAAGACACAATTGGTCCATAGATAGACCACCAAGGAGAGGACCATGGTGGGCTCATGCGGTGACTTCCAAATTTGAATTTTTGTGGATAAAACTAATGGAGGGGGTGATTTTAGGTGAGTAAATGGTGAGATCATGGTTGGCAATACTAACACTAGTGAGAAATGTTTTAATTTGATTTAAGTTTTTCATATAGAACACTAGTTGTATCATTGATTATGATAGAGAAATGATTAAAAAATATGTATGTATGTATGTATATATGTTATTTGATGTATATCTTATTTATAGTGTTTCAAATCACATGATAGATGAGGTCAAATGAGGATCCCTACTTATGGCTACACATCATGACGATTTATACAGGGTGTTATCACCATACGAATCTACCACTTTAGACGATCCAGTTGTTCTATCTACCCTAGATTAGACAAACTAGTTTAGAATTATGGGAGAGGTCATAATATAGCTAGAGGAATGAGGTGATGGGTTAAAAATACCATCAGGGGTAGGATCTGGAAAGGCTCAATCCTGAAAGGCCTTAGCATAAGAGTGAGTCGTACACATGGTGACTACTATCTATCTTACAGAGGTATAGGCCCAGGTGTCCAACCTACAGGGATACGTTGTTTGCTTGAAATCCTAGAGTACCTATTTAAAACACATCATTAAGAGGGTTTAGTCAAATGATTCTATGGGTAGCATGGCTAGGCCATAGTATAGATGGGAAGGAGCACAATTATAGACATGTATCTATTTGTATTTTGTAATTGTATTGTAGGAGTTCTACTTTTATTTTATAAATTATACTTATGTTGAGAATTCATTGATCTTATGAGTTGTACTTGGATTTATATTTGGATGCATGGATGTATTTCCTTTTTATCACATGTATTTTGATTTTATTTTATATGTTATTGGAAATGCGATGTATGTTTTATTTTCTATCATTATGTGATACACATGCATGGATAAATAGAAAATGGTAAACATGATTTGGAAAAGTATTAGTAATCAAAACAAATTTAGTACACACTATATCATGATGAGAAATATGTAATAACCTTAAAATGAATAAATATACTAAACCAAAGTGGTAAAAGGGGAACAAATGTTTTCAAACCATGTAAAAGATTTGCACCAAATTTAAAACAAATTTAATCACACTATATCACATTGATAAGTATGAAAAATTGTAATAGAATGAAAAACACATGAAAAATGATGGTCTAATAACAAAATAATTAAGTTAATCAATCATGCTAATTCAAGTTAGGAAGTATGAAAAGAAAAACAAAATGTAACTAGAAATCAAATTAATCACACTAATTCAAGTTGGGATGTATTATTATTTTTAAAATGGTTGTAAACATACACGTAATTAGAAAATAAGAAGATAAAAGTGAAATACTTATGAAGTAAGTATAAAACATACTAAATCAAGATGGGAAGTATGTCAATGATGTGTAACTAATAATTGAATATTACTTATCTTAAATTTAAAGTATGTAATTTTCTTGTGACTTGGTTATAGTATGAATTAGCTATTGGGATATTTTCTGAGGAGGACCTAGTCCTATCCATGGTCTTAAAATAAAGCTTAGGGAAAACCAATGTGGTGGGAAAATTTTGAAATATGTTTGTAATGTGGTAATTTGTGAGGATGGCCTAGTCCTATCCATGGTCCTACACTAAAAATCACAAAGGGAACATCAATGAGGTGTAAACAACTATGGGAATAATTTAAAATATGTTTTTAATGTGGTAATTTGTGAGGAGGGTCTATTCTTATACATGGTCATACACTATAAATCACAAGAGGAACACTAATTTGGTGAATGGTAATAAGGAAATATTTTATAATAGTAATTTTTTAGGATATCTTGGTTTTATACATAGTCTTATAGTGCAACTAACAAAGAGAAACCCTAGGGGGAAATGATCAATTAACAAAACAATATTTATCAACAGAAAAAATTATGAATGTTTTAATGAAAGATGAAATGTAAAAACCATGACACAAGCATCTATGAGAAGACCTTAGGAAACATGATGCATACTAGGTATAAAGTATAGACACTAAAGAGTCCAATAACCATAAAAATACAAGGATGCATACTCATAATAAACAAAAAGATGTATAGGGAAATAAGTGATATACTAAGATCAGTTCATGTTGGTTTTGTGAACAATAAATTTAAAATGGACCTACCTTTACACAAAATGTTCCTCATTCCTTAGGACCTCTTAAAAATCCATTAGTCTACTAAAAATATTAAGTAATTGCGTGATAAAATAGGTAACACTAAAATATTTTTTAATTCTCCTAGCTCAATCTACTAGCCTATCACACCCTAATGGACCTTGACTCTATGATAAGTCCAACTTTGGAGTTTGAGATTCAATTATAAATAAGAGATGTGATATGAATAACATCTTTTAGTGTGATTTGACTTTTGAATTTATATGTTTCCTTTTGAATCATTTCCTTTTGTATAAATGATTTGGATTTTATAATTATTATGGCTTTTATGATTCATCTTCCATATATATTGGGAATGACTGACATGAGTGATAGAAGTGATACACATAAATGAGATTTATACTTCAGTCTCAAGGAAACTAAATATCCAAAGAGATGACTAACTAAACACTTAGGCTTACCTATGAATCAATATGTAATTTCAAGTTTCAACCTTATGTATGCTTAGTATGTGAAAGGAATATAAAGGAATAAAGGGAGATCTAAATTATATCAGTAAGAAGAATTGGAATAACAAGTCTTGTTTTCTAACTACTCATAGGGTAGGGAAATATTAATAAGGGAATCAAGGTTTGTATAACCAAGTCACAATAATAATTATCTAATTTTTGAGTGAGATAAGATAGCAAACAATCACTATAAAAGAGAAATAATTCATGAAAGAAGTGAACTTATAAACATAAGTGTGTAATCATGAAAATGATGATAATAAGGCATAAGAAAATAGGAAAATAAATGAAATCATATAAAACACATAAAGCATAATATAATGATCTATGTAAAATAGATAGGTGAAACCGAATTTGACTCATAGTCAAGTGTATAAAATATATAAAAATGGATCATCAATCCAATCAAAAGTCATAATGTATAACAATGTGAAATAACACCAAGCTAGGTTCATAAATACTGGTAAATTTGACCAAAAATATTATCTATGAAATTTGAAACATCTCTATGAAGTTGTATCCTAATGAAAGCCAAAGTCTCATCAATCCTCATGACATGTTATTCAAAGACTTCCTTATGAATATCCTAAAATACAAATGTAGGTATGGATGAATGATAATTCTCATGAGGGATGTTGTGCATAAGATAATTAAGGAGAGGAATAGGTGTCTAAAATGGAATAATGTTTTTAGGATGAGAAAGAGGTGCCATCGATAGAGAAGGAGGAACTTTCTTACATGGGTAACTTGTGGAAGGAGGAATAGTTGATTTAGGTGTAAACTATGGGTGATCACATAAGTACTACTAGAGACTACAATAGTGATCAGTATGATGTGTACCGCATTGGTGCAAAAGATAGTATATTTCCCCATATTTAAGGATATACTCTAGTAATAAATTAGGAGGGCGTAGAGTCTTATCTTTGGGTCAAGCAATGGCAATATGTAATGTGTCAATATACTACTCAATTTTATATAAATGAGTAGAAGAATGGTTATTTATCCTAGAGAAGCAACAAATACATTTGATAGTAGGCTTTGGGGGTCTACTAAATGAATAAGTGGAAGGAGAAGCTATGACAAATTTATATAACTATTAGTCCTTAGTCTAATGATCACCAACTTTATGGATATCACAATAAGGCTGATCATCCCATTGGGTGGGCATGGGATCAAGATGTGACAAATGAAGAAGGTTATTGATAAAAGAAGGTAGGGATGGAACAAAAAATAAAATGGGCTCATATTAAGGTAGAGGAGGAGTAGAAACTAGACTAGGCTCAACTAAAGGTGAGACTGATCACATTGATAGATTAAGAATAGTAGTTAGAATCTCTAGGGGAAACAAACTATAAGGGTCATGGTATCTAGAAAAGCAGTAAGGACCTATCATGTCATGATCCATGAGCACGCTCCTAAGAGAATATTCTATAGCTAGAGCTGTACCATTTGATTGCTCCATCTCTAACCTATGATAAATTAAAATAATATTAGTATTAGGAACTATAAAGGAAGGAATGCTAAAATAAAAATGAAAATATTAAAATAAAAAAGTATGATATTAAATAATTTTGGCACTTTAGCTTGACATGTTTGATTGAAATGGGTCATATAAAGCATAACCATAATTATAGATAGGTGCATGAAATTTGATGGTACATGTAAGGATTAGTTTATCATTTGAAGATGCATGAAAGATAGAATATCTAGTATTGGTTAAGACACAAGTATATCATAAATAGGTGGTTGATGGGATAGAGGTTGAAAAGAGAGAGGAAGTTGGATGATGATATGATGGAATAGAACATAGGTTTGATCTTGAGGCTAATCTCATCTATCTCATCATCATCATCATCATAATCTAGGAGGTTAGGTGGAATGTTCACAATTAATTAGGGGTGACCATTATAACCTCAAGTGGAATTGACTAGATAATTGAAGAGTTGAGATTCCCTAAATGGTATACTAGGGAAAGGTTCTAGGGTGGGAATATTAAATACACCATATTCTTGGATTTTTTTTCAAAATTCCAAGGGTTCGTGTATCTTTAAAACTTATAAATAGCTCTATTATGAGGTAATTTGATGTATTGGCATGTGGATGAGGTGAATTATCTCACAGAATGAGTCCAATGTGTACCAAGAAAAATGTTATAAGAGAGGGGAAAGTTAAAAATCATAACTTTCATGTGAATAGTGATATGAGGGAAAATGGTGGAAATCCAAACACAACCTAGAGGAGGCATTTTCCTTTTATCATATCCTTGACATGTGTTACATGTGGACTTGAGGTTGCATTCAAAATATCCAAGTGTCTTAATGAAATCAAGGGATGTAATGTAAGTACCTTAACCTTCATCAATTAAGGCATTCTAACTTATACATCACCAATTTGGATGCTAATGAATAGAAGAGGATCACCCGAATGAAGAAGAATCTCATCTAGAATCATGGAAGTGATATGAAACTTAATGAAAAGATAAGTGTGCATTATTTCATCAATTTGTATGGACATCTCTTCACATTGTTGAAGGATACTATAGTTGGATATCAACAAGGTAGCTTCATGTCCTAATGAAGGAGGATGATGGATGCTCATTTCAAATAAAAATTATATTAGATGGTATTGATGATAGGGATAAGTTCACATTCAATTGACGAAAGGTATTTGAGATGGGAGATAAGAAATCTCTACAATGGGGTTCCATTCATCATAACCCATAGGGGGATTGCTAGATATAGGCACATAATGTTGTAATATCTCCAATGAAGTAGGGTTGGAAGTGTAATTAAACTTGTGTTGAAAGGGTGTAGTTCATTTAGTTTGAGAAAAAATAGTTTGATTGACTTGAGATGGTATGATGGTTGGTCGAGGTATTTCGTGTGGTTGGGTAGAAGAAACACTATTGTAAGTTTTGAGAATGTTGTCTTATTGTATGGATTTTGTGGGAAGAGTATAGATTGTACAAGAGGTATACTCAATATGAGTTTCTGAAAGTGGTACTTAGAAGGTTATAAGGTCCTCTTTCCCTAATTCCATTAAATTGGATGGGGAAGTATCCTTATTGATGTATAATGGTTAGGAGGTGTGATGTGTGGGTGTTAGATTGAAGTCAATAAAATCAAATACTCTCTACATGTTAGTCATATTAACCACATTTTATTATTTATTAGTGAGGTCTATAAGAATTCTAACATTGTTTGTAGAAGGAGTAAGCTTGTCGATGTTATCTTGGTGGGTGGGAAGAGGATCTTTGTATGTAACAAGATGAACATTAGCATGATTTAAAACTCAATTTTTGTTTTTTGTTTCATGGGATTTAAATTCTATGTCATATGCTTTTTGACACTTAATAATAAGTGTTTCATGATCAAATTTTGGTCCAAGAATAAAATCCGTAGCTAGACTACATAATTATCTACAAGTCTCTTTAGAGTGGACCCAACTTGCATAAAACAAACAAAATTTGTTTGGATCATACCATTATTTAATTAGATGAGTGGGGTCAAGATATAATGGTAAAGGTATTCAAAGATGATTTTAAATCTCAACCAAGTATAATGGTTTATGGACATTAGTGTTGTTCATTTGAGAAAATATAGGAGTAAAAGTGTTATTTAGAGGGGGAGATTGCTCCATAGTGTTGTTTGAAGTGATTATTTGAATGCTATCAATATTTTCATAGGTATTATTATCTACATCATTATTTTCATGATGTTTCATGTTTTTAATGAGATTATGCATTCCATTTGTATGTTGAGACTGTTCAAATTTACACATGATGAAGTCTTATTTCTTAGTTTAGTCAAGGGCTTCTTCAAAAGTTCTTGGAGAGGGAGCCCTAAATAGGTATTGTAATTTGGGTAGAGATCATTATTTAATATGTGGAAAATGTTATCATCTACCATATTATTCTGACATTTTTTAGAAAATTCATTCCATCATTTGAATAAGGATCATGCCATTTCAATTTTAATTTGTTTACAATTTATAAAGTGAGCTAAGTTAATCATGGGAAGATCACTAGTTTGAAAATTTTAGACTAGTGACATAACCAAGTTTTTAACTCTAGTTATAAAATGGGTTTCTAATTTATTATACCAATATGAATAATATTTTGAGAGTGTTTTAGATAATATTTTGGTAGTGGCAAAGGTGTTAAGTGTAACCCAATCTTTATAAAGGTTACCAATGTCTTTAAGTGCAATGTGGGATCGGTGGACCCATTGTAATTGATGGTGGGTGTGATACCTACTATGTAAATATTATAAATTTGATGTACAATAGGTTCATATATAAGATATTTCTATATTTTATTAATGATGGGGTTTTTTGGGATAAGGTTACCATAGGAATACCCGAGGCAGTGGGGGGAATTCATATTTTATGCTCCCCACAAAACCTATTGAGGTTGGTTTTGAAGGTTAATGAGATGGTTTTGCATTTAAATAATTTAATTTCAATTATTATTTTTTAAAGTATGCATTTGATCGAGTGTTTGTAATAATATTTGGTTAGTTTGGGTAGTATTTTGACTAGTGTGTGTGACATGTGATGCATTAATAGAACTATTAATGGCTTGAGTTGCACTATGAGTATTAGCATGCACTAAAATAATGGAATGAGAAGAATTTGTAAAAAAAGGCACTAATGGCATGGTTATAATTGGTAGAAAATAGGTACTAATGGCATGGTTAATGGGAAGTGTGTTTTGAAGAGGCCCACTAGAATTTGAACCTACCATGTTAGTAGAGATACATGGCATGGAGGTTGAAGAAGTCATAAAATAAGATGTCATGGTGTGTGGAGACATAATAGAAGGAAAATTTTTATATACAAATAAAGTGGTTTGCTTAAATCCATGAGATAAGATAGGAGAAAGTAAAGTAGTTTTTTTTACTTGAGGACCTATCATAAGACTATAAATGGTTGAAGGGTCTTTTCCTCTATGTTGAAGAAATTCATTTATGAAGAAGAACATTTCAGTTATGCACTCTAAATAATGCTCATATTTAAGGGAGAATGAATTATTACAAACTAAGGATGAATGGGAAAGATTCCCATAATTGGTATTGCAAGTGATAACACAGACATTGCTTTTATCCAAGATGGGTACCATAAGCTGCGTCTAGGGAAACCTATTAGGATTGGTAAAATTCATCATTTTTATTTGATTTAATTATATATTATCTTCAAATAGGAAATTCATGATGAAGGAAATATGCTAAAATTTTTATGGAAAGAATTATTAGTTAATAGGTTATATAATCAAATTATTCAATATTATTTTATAAAATACAAAACAAAATAGGGAACAAAGGGACATAGTCATATATGTCAATTGTGTAATACTAGATAGGAAATAAAACGTGATGAAAAGAGGACATAGTTGGATATAACAATTATGTATTATAAGATAGGAAATAGAATAGGCTAAAAAAAGACATAGTTAGATAGATTGGCTATGTATTGAAAGATAGGAAATAAAATAGGCTGACAAGATACATCATCATATGGGTTGGCTATGTACTCTAGAGGTATAAAGTAAATAGGCTAAAAAGGATAAATAGTCATATAAGGTGACTACATACTGAAGCGAAGAAAGATTAATAGTCTGTAAAAGACTATGTTGATAGGGACGATAGTGTTCTAAAAATTGTGATAAATTTTTAAAAGATAATATCTAAGAAAATAAAGTGAAGAACACAAGAAGTTAGATAAATTTGATTGATATAATTAAAACACATATCACAAACATTTCACTAATCCTAGTTGGTAAATTTTTTATAATACAAAATATAGTGATAAAAGAAAAAGCATTAAACTTGAATGTAAATGTTAACTAGTTGGTCATTCCTAAATGTTGTTAAGTTATAATAAAATTTAAATTAATGTGATGGGGATTTATTTGTAATAAATAACTAGAAATCAATCTATGGATAGTTTTAGGTAGATTAGGCTAAAAGGGATATGTATTGGTGATAGAAATGACTTTGTATTGGGGCCTGCTCCCTAAATTTAAAATCCTATAATAATAATGGTATCTTATGCTTTACCAATAGATACCATCAAACACATGTTTATACTTAGCTAGAAAACCAAGTCAACTTTCCCCTTAGGGATGAGATCTAAGTAGGTAGACCTTGGGAAGGAAATTTTTTAATGTTTTTTATTATATAAAATGATTTGAAAGTGTGTACAAAAGAGAAAAATAGTGTGAATTAATTGGTAAATTGAAAAACCACCTAATTAGTCTATATTTATTACAATAAGTGTGAAAGTAACTAAACTAGAAAGTGAAATAATTACTAGAAATATAGGTTAATTCCTTTGTTTATGAAGAGTATAGAGTCAGATTAGGTGAAACTATATGCAAAGAATATAGAATAAAGTCAACATGGTTACTACTATTATATGGAAGCAATCTCTAGAAGAAAGCTTTAAAATAGGTCAACTATTCCTTCTAAAGAGATGATAGGATATAGAACTATGCCGAGCTAGTTGACCCAATTTTCTATATGGTTGCAGATTTATAAATTGTAAACTTGTGAAAAACAATATTGTACAAAAAATTGAAATGATAGAGAGGGTAAGAATGAACCTTGATGGTTTTGAATATGCTTAGTTTGTAAATTTTATAATATGTTTCTCAAGTGTTGATTTAAATATTTTGTAAGTAGAGTCGACTAGGTTGATAAAGTTTGCAAAACCTATATGATAAAAAAATAATTTACAAACAAAGTTGACTAGCTTGACTATGTCTATAAACCTATATGATGAAAAAGAGAACTGTGAATAGATTCAACTAGATCGACTATGTATGAAATCTTATAACTGAAGAAGAATATTATGTTGAGAATGATCAATCTAATCACATGTGTCTGGATAAGATCTACACAGATAAAACAAAGTCATTTTGGAGTGATTATACATTAAACCGACACATATATAGTTGGAACTATATCAATTTGTATGATATAATACTAAAAAAATAAATATATATATATAATATGATAGTAAAATGAATACATGAAAGAAAACCTATAAGGATTTGATTCCCTTCAGGTTCACTAGAATATATATAAAATAAAATGCAGCTGACCTACTAATCAATCCTAGCTTAGAGAATATAAATCTTACTTACACTTTCATTTTATGATACATTTATAAATTCATGGTCATGACCGAGATGGATCCACTAGACCTAACTAATGGTTATGTTATCATAATAACATCAGTAGAGAGGGTTTCAAAGCCTCTATTTAAGTAACACCATGCAATAACTCTAACTAGGTCATATATTTTCATATTGAATAAGTATATGAAAAGTAAAGCAAAATATAATCCAAATCTCACCAAATCTTGTGGAATAAAGTGAGATTAATAAACATAAAAAACTAAACATGCATATAAGATATATACTCAAGTCAATGTATCGGAAATCCTAATGCATGGGAGAGAAGTACAAATGCAAATCTATCTAATTTAATAAAGGAGGAACAAAGTTAGGAATACTTACCTTTGAACATGAACCCGTCAAACCTAAATCTCTCCCTTGGCCAAAGTGCTTCACAAGAGGTTGTTATGGTATGTAAGGATAAAAATGATAAGTCAGACCTAAGCTACATAAATTCTTTATGTATCCAAAATAATTATCCATAAGATAATATATGTATCTCCAAAGAAATTATTGAAAACATAAGTAATGCCACTCAAGTAGAATGGTGGATAAATAGATGTATAATATAATATTTTTCTTATTGTCTTCTTCTTGAAATGATAGAAATAAATGTGTATATATATCTAAATCTAACCCTAAACCTTTCCAAAATTTTAGATAACAAGGTCAACCCAATTTGACTATGCATCCTTAATTGATAAAAATAAGTTAGGTCCTAGTCTAAGTTGGTCAAGGCTAATGTAGACCTGTAATGTGTAAATATTAATTAGGATATAGGGTCAGCCTAAATTGGCATTGTTTGGTAAATGTCAAAAAGGATTTTAGGCTTAGGTAGGGGATAAGTAAGTTGGTGAATTTCTTGGAGGAGTGTGTAAGGGAGGCTATTTATTAAGTTTTGGAAATTAGATGTTTAATTCCTAATTAATAAATGGGTTTGAGTAGGTGAAATAAGTAAATAATATGTAATAAATAAGCTACTAATTTGTGAAATTTGACTGTAATTAGGGCATTTCTAAAAATAACAGTGAGAGAGAAAATCAAATGTATCTTATTTTGTACTATTCTAACTAAGACAGGGTCTAGAAATCTATGTGCAAGCTTGGGAGACTATCATAAAAATGAATCTAAAGTTAATTTCTTGATTGGACATGAGGTTGAAAGCGGGACACCCTAGGTTTCGACACTGTAGTCTTATTTTGGTGTTGTTTTCCTGATGATCTAATATTTCTTGGTTTTGTATGCTAGTTTTGTGTGACCCTACCTATGAATTATCAAAGCTTGAAAGTCCATGAAACTCATTGTGTACCTAATTTAGTTTTCAATACCCTAGGTCCTATTTGTGCTTAAACATGAATGTAAAATTTTGAGAAAGAAGAGGAAGGGTTAGTGTGTAAAGGATATGTTGGATGCACTTCACACCTCGTATGTGTGTATGTTACCTACATACCAATACTCTGATGAGGGATCAAGTTATATGTATTCCTCCCATTAAAGTGCTTGGTGCAATAGTGTGATAAAAATGTAGGTAAATGTGAAACTAGGTGTACTTGGAATGACTAAGGATTGATTTAAAGGATTTATTAAGATTGAAATACTATTGTATGGTTGTATGCAAAGAATATGAAAAAGTGCTTGAGTGGTCTTTCTTGTATGCTTACTTCTCTCTTGTAAATGAGTGCCAAACCTTCTAAATGGACTTTGAATGGACTTTTATAGGGGATTTAATGATCATGGGTTACATGAATTAGGATAAGGATTCAAAAAAATATGACTGTTAGAAGCCAAAATGTACTTGGAAAATAGTACTAGAAATAGGACACCCTCGGTTTTAGCATTGTAGTAACATTTTGGTCACTATTTTCCATGACTGATGGGACTTAGCGAGATGGATTAAGCATAGAAAGAGAAATTTTGGTCTATAAGGGTTCAGTTTAAGAGGGTACAAATGATTAAGAATCAGTAAAAACATGCCGAATAGGGTCATGAGAGAAATAAAAATGGACCTATGGATTGGTTTTTATTAACCACACTCAAGTTATAAATTTTGAATTTTATATGCTAAATTTTCCCCTCCTTTATTCTAGTGATGAAACAAAGTGAAATACTAGGATAAAGGAAAAATGAAAAGGATACCTAAACTTACCTATAAAGGTAAAGCTCATGAAGTTGTGTGATGCTAGATGTACACATAGAGAGCACAATATGAAGTGTGAATTTGTAATGAAAAACATAGAGTAGTTCAGTCCTTACTAGATATTCTATATCTAAAATAATAATGTACAAAAGTTGGGGAAGAGAGAGAAAGAGAAAGGAATGAATACACCTCACTAGGTATGTGACCCAATATAAAACTTGTTTTGATGCTAGATTATGTTGGGTGTGTGTTATACCAAAATTAATATCGTGAATGGAGATAAGTGCTCAATTCCCTAGAATTGGCTCAAGAAAGCAAAGGTAGGCCCTTTGGATTTATCATTTCCATCTAAGTGAAGCTAATAAATCATGCATGTGTCAATCAATGTTTGGATTGTGTGTCTAATCCCTCTGAATAGGTGGCTGAAGAATACAAAGGCTAGCTAGTCCTTTGGCTCCATCATCATCAATTTAGTGAAGATAATGAATCATGCATATGTCAATCGATGTTTGGACTATGTTTCCAATCCCTATGGATAAGTGGCTCAAGAATACAAAGGCTGGCTAGTTTTTTGGCTCCATCATTGCCCTATGAATTGAAGCTATGAAGTAATACCAGTATGGATTATATTTAATATGAAATGGATCTTGAATCCAATGAATATACTATGATTTGATAATATTGGCATGGATAGCCAAATGTATGCTAGAAACAAGGCCACTCATGGCCATTTTGAAATATGGATATTAGGCTTGTATGAAAGTCACTCCAAAACTAGTGCAATAGGCTTATGTGGAATCCAACTTGAGAACTTGGGTACTTAGGAATTTAAGCTTGTATGAAAGACAAACTTTAAAAAAAGATTCCAACCACCTAAAAATTGAGTAAGGTACACAACTACTGAGAAATTCTTGGAAAATAATCTAAACTCAAAAAAAGGGGAGGATCAATGTGCCATGCATATTGTACCCAATCAATGGTGTCTGGAATATGGATTTTGATCTAGAATTTATATCAACTACCTAATCTAAAACTATAAGTGAAATCCATAATTTCATGCATGATGCCCCCTATATCTTGATTCTCTAAACAAAAACTATACTAAAACATGTTAAATTTAGACTATACTAAGCTAATAAACCTATGACTAAACTCACTTTTCTATCTATTTTTGGAAAAACTATTTTTTCTATTATTTAGATAGGAGCACAAAAAATAGGACACCCTATTGTTTGGTGCTATAGTCCAACTTTGACACTATTTTCCATGGCCAAATATAGTAATTGTTCTAGATTCTTTGTTGTCTACCTAGTCTGTTATGCCTAATCTAATGTTTGGATTCTACTCTAAGTATTCTAAAATTTGATTTTTTGAGTATTAGGAGCTCTAATATTTGTGACAAAACCCCTATTTGTTATCCCTCTTCTAAGAGTAGGAATGAAGATGTTGTAATGACTACCCTCATAATAAATATCCCTGAAATTGTGTTATGATGCATAGATATATGATATAACAATGATAATTGACAAGATAAAACAAGGTTTGTATTGAGATATTTTTAGATCAATAAGTGTATACTTAAATAGATATAATAATGTAATAACATGTGAAAAGTTATGATCTAGAATGAAAACTATTAGTTTTTAATTGTTATCAAGGAGGGATGGAGCATGATGTCGATCATGGCATCTAAGAAAGCAAGGAAATGATTCATATGGATCATGGCATTAAAAATAGGAAAAGTAATTAGGAAACAAGCATATAAATCAAGAAGCATGCAAGAGTGGCCAAGGGGACAATCAATCAAGGGACATGGGCACATGTCACTCAAATTGGAAAGCAAGCATACAAGACATGTTAAAATTCCACATACACATAATTAAAAAAAATAAAGTTGGCACAAGGGCCACAAACACATGGAAGAGTAAAAACAAAGGAGATTGGAAAATGTCCTAAGGCACACACCTAAGTAAAAGAAAAAGACATTATTAAATGTCCTAAGACACATACAAGGCATGGAACAAGAACTGGGAAAATGCAAACACATCACAATATGCTAAGAAAAAAAGAAAGCATGTATATACTAGAATTGCAATCACATCTAACTAATCAAAGCAAGAAGTGAAAGTATTCAAGTCATGTTAGTACAAGAATAGATATATGTTCAGAAATACACAAGAACAAGATACTAGTGAGTATTGATATGGTAATCTATGTAAGCTTAGTAAGTAATGTATGTCAGCATGATAACTAGAGTGTGTAGTGTAGGATGACATAACCTGGATGGTGTATTCATGTAGAAGATTCCCCAAGTGGGTATGTATATCGATGTGTGTATCGAATGTAGAATTAGGATGCCCTCTCAATGGGTAGAGTGAAGTAATCAAGGATCTGTATGTCACTGGACACACTCAAATAAGATCAAGTGAATCATGGTAATATAGATAAATTGACAAACAATAGCATAGAATAGCAAATGTATGTATAGCATAGTAGTAACAATGTAAATCATGGATGATGCATATAATCGAAATGTTATTGTGTTTTAGGATATATTTGAATGTTTTTGGTATTTTTGATATTTTACATATTTTTTTATTATGGGTATTTTTGAAAATTTTTGGTATTTTTGAAATAAGATATGTATAGTAAAGACTACGAAGAAATGATAATAATCGATGAGTCTCAGATGAAAATCCCTATCATGGTGTCTTATATCGAACAAATGTATCATGCATGATCGTGAAGCATAATGAAAATGTTGAGACTATAATTTTGAAAGATGTGTGTGTTGTAACTATTCTCATATTACTGAAGTGGAAACTAAATGTGGAATTTTGCTATAAATCTGAGAAGTGGATGCAATTAAGGGACTCTTAGGGAACAATTTGGAAGTAGGAGGAGTTTTTTAGAAGTGTGATTTATGTTTAGAAGCATGAGATCTCAATATTATTTCTCTAGCTATGAATATTGTAGCTAAAAGCTGTCTAGAATCCTAAAGTTGTGGAGGTTATGAACTCACTATACTGGTGTGGGTGCCTCAACTATGTATAAATCTATACTGGAGGAAGAATTTTAATTGGTGGGGAAACTAAAACTGGTGGAGAAGCTATAACTGGTGACTGGAAAGGAGATGGCTCTAAAGTGGGAAGTGGTAACTCATATGGAACTCCACTAACTGTAATAACCTAATTAGCATGAATGAATTTCATGCATCTATGAACTACAAATGGTACTATTCAATTTTTCTAAATCCATGGGTGACCAAGTAACATATCAAAAACTCTTGCACTAGGAATTATGGTGAAATGTGTGGTCACATGTATTAGACCAGTCTGTAAAGGAAGTATAATCTCACCCAATGAACTCTATATGTGCCCACTAAATCCATTGATAAATTTATTTTTTGGAGTGATATCCTACACTAAATATCCTAAATTATGTAATAATGTAATGATGCACATGTTGACACTAGAACCATTATCGATGAGAACACTTTGAATGGGATGATTATGAATATGTGCTCTAATAAGGAGTGCATTATAGTCTAAATAATCCTTAATAATATCTAGATCTGAGAAGGATATCAAAGGTCTAGTTAGGAATCTTGAATCATACACACCTATCATACCACTCAAAGGATGTGACTCAACTGAAGGTTTTTGGTATGTAACTGGTGGAGGATGTGCATGATATGTGTGGTGACCACTTGATGTGTCCCCTTTTATTATTTAGAATGCTATGGAAATTGATATGAGAATATTTTCAAATCTTTATCCTATGTTGGATTTTTCCTATGGGGGCTCAACTAAAGTCCCAAGATCAAGTAGGTTGTCATTTATCAAGTCTTATATCTTATGTCTCAAAATAATGCATCTATTTGTAGTGTGGCCTAGTGCCCTAAAAAAATCACAAAAAGCATGATGATCATATCCCCATGGAAGAGGCTTTGTTGGGTCAACTTCTTGAATAGGAGGGAGAGTGATGATGTTACATTCTAATAAATTTTGTAAAACTTTGATTGAAGAAACTAGTAGATTGGTAAATACACACCAATGAGGTGCTAATAAAACCACATCCTAAGGGGGCTCTGAAGCCATATTGGCTATTGGTTGATTCTGATTCTTGTTATAATTGAATTTGACCTTGTATGAGACTTTATTATTACTCTTGCTTTTTATGTCTATGATGGTTGTATACTTGGGTTTGCCCATCGAAATAAGTTTTACTTATCTTTTCTTTAGTGTATGACATAATTCAGTGAAGATAGAGAATCTTTTGAACATAATATATTTATGTAATGTTGGTAGAAGGCTCTATTAGAAGAGATCTTGTAACTCCTAATCTACCATGGGGATAGTCATCTTATCTAAGATGGTCTTATATCAAAGCACACAGTTTATGAGATGGTCATTTGATTTCTATTTCTATTGTGCAATTTGTACGTAAGAGACCCTATCACCAATGTTGATACTGACATGTGCTAGGAACATGTCAGCGAAAGGATTGAATGCATTGACCAACTAATTTGATAGAGTATATAAACATTGTAAAGCATAATCATTTAGAATCTATGTAAATAACTTGGTAAGTAGCCACTAATTTAGTACATAATTCAAGTATCCTACATGAAAAGCTCTCAAATGTGTCTCTAGATCACCCTTGCCATGATAAAGAGTAAGCTCAGGTTGAAAAAAACCTTGGGGTAAGGGTGTAAAAGTAATATGATGTGCCAATGGTGTATGCAGAAGAGCAAAAGAATCCAAAGCTTGTGTAGGTCTAGAGGTACCTTGCTCAAGATGTATCACCTTGGATTGAATAAATATTGTCTGTTGCACAATTGCTACCACATTAGGAGATATGGATGTACTAGCTATAATTGGTGGCACAAAGACAGGTTGGGTTACTATAGGGGGTTGTTGAGACATAGTTGCCCCCATAGTGTCATTTTGAACTGGTTGTTCTATGGCTTGAGAAGATTGATCATTGTTCATTCTATGTTATTCCTCTTGTAATATTTTAAGCATGTTATCTTGCATGTCAAGGTGTTTGGTTAAAAGTTCATGAAGTTCTCTCTTATCAGTTTCATCAAAGCTAGTGTATTGGGCCATTATTAAAGTAG
Organism: Torreya grandis; assembly: GCA_037957365.1. Lineage (NCBI taxonomy): Eukaryota > Viridiplantae > Streptophyta > Pinopsida > Cupressales > Taxaceae > Torreya > Torreya grandis. The sequence goes on from JARHVA010005134.1 coordinate 1,254,234, forward strand.
GAAAATAATTTGAGAAGTGTTTGAATTTTTTTCAATAGTTTGTTATAGGACAAGTGCTAGAAAAAGAAAATATTGAATATAGGAAATGTAAAATCATAAAAATAGTTAACTAGAAATTGCATGAAAAGGATACAAAGTGCGCAAAAATGTAAGGTGATACCTCAAGAAGTAATGAGACCTGGTAGATGCAACTAGGGTTTGAAAAATGATTATGTGGAAAATTTACTATGAATTTTTGAAACTCAAATGTGAATTTATAAGTTAAATATACAATTGAAAAATCTAAAATTTAGTGGAAAATTACTAATTTAATGGGACCTAGTAGACGCAACTAGGGTTTTGGAAAAAATAAATATTTTTGATTTTTTACTATAAATTTTTGAATTTGAAATTAATTTTTTAATTTTAATATGCGACTAAAAATTCAAAAAATGACTAGAAAATTAATGGAAAATTATTGGGAGCTAGTTGATGCAACTAAGGATTGAAATATATTTATTTTAAAATTTATTGCAAAATTTTAAAATTTGAGAGGAATTTATGATTTTAATATTCAAGAAAAAAATTAAAAAATTAATGGGAAAAATCAGCTATAAATGTATCCTAGGGTTTCTAGGGTTTTTATGTGAAATTTGAAGTCAGGTTCACCAAATGATTTATTATTTTTTGGAAATGAGATGTTTAATTCCTATCTAATAAATGCTTTTGAGTAGATGAAATTATTAAATAATATGTATTAAATAAGCCATTTATTTATGAAATTTGACTACAATTAGGTATTTTCTAAAAATCATAGTGAGAGAGAGAAAATCAAACTTATCTTATTATGTGTTATTCTTATTGAGACAGGGTTTGGAAATCTGCGTGCAGGCTTGGGAGACTATCACAAACAAGAATCTAGACTTCATTTCTTGATTGGATGGAGCATGAAAAGTGGGACACCCTAGGCTTTAATGTTGTAGTTCTATCTCAGTGCTTTTATCCTAGTGATCTAAACTTTCTAGGTTTTATATGCCAGGTCTATGTGACCCTACCTATGAAATATTGAAGCCTAAAAGTCCACAGAGCTCATTGTGTACCTAATTTAGTCTTCAATACCCTAGGTCCTCTTTGTGCTTAAAATTTAATGTAAAATTTGGAGAAAGGAGAGGAGGGGTTAGTGTGTAAATGATATTTTGGACACACTTCACACCCTGTGTGTGGGCACACTACCTACATACCAATATTCTTAGGAGGGACCAAGTTATATGCAGTTCTCCTATTGAAGTGTTTGGTGCAATAGTGTGATGAAAATTCAAGTAAATACAAAATTGGGTGTACTTATAATGACTAAATATTCATGTAAAGGATTGAATAATCTTGAAATACTATTAGGTGGTTGTAAGCAAAAAATAGCGAAAAGGGCTTGAGTGGTCTTGCTTGTATTCTTGATTCTCTCTTGTAAATTAGTGTCAACCCTTATAAATAGATTTTGAATGGCCTTTCATAGGGAATTTAATGATCATGGGTCAAATGAATTCATGTTAGGCCAACATGAATTAGGATAAGGATTTGAAAGAATATAATTGTTAGAAGCCAAAATGCATATAGACAATAGTGCTATAAATAGGAGACCCTGGGTTTCAGTGTTGTAATCCTAGTTTGGGCATTATTGTCCATGGATAATGGGACCTAGGAGAATGAATCAAACATGGGAAGATAAACCAATATGTCTATAAGGGTTCAGTTTGGGAGGCTATGGATGACTGAGAATCAGTGAAAATATGCCTATCAGGGTCATGAGAGCAAGCAATATAGATGTATGGATTGGGTGTCATTAGCCACACTTAAGTTACCAAATTTTGAATTTTATATGACTACAAGAGGAGGAAAACCTTAAGGAATTGTATAGGATATTTTATATAGATTGAAAGTGGTGGTATAGGGGACAACAATCCTATGAAGCACTAATGGTCTACTCACCCCTTTCTCAGTGCACCCTTTAAGGCATGTACTTAGAGAGACTGAGACTTGATGGGTTCCTACAAGAGAAAGCATTGATAATTGATAAAGTTTGAAAATATTATGTGTATATAGAAGATATCTACTTATAATGTGAGAAAGTTATGATCGAAAAAGATATGGATATTTATTTTTCATGAAGAATATCATGGAAATATGATTAAATAAGGTTACATAATACACATATTTTGGAGATGACATTACATGCATTGTTTCATAGATTTAAATATATAGTTTGAAAATCATATACATGATAGTGTGAAAATTTTGCTAATGTTTTGAAAATTCCACAAAAAAAATATCCCTACATTTTATATGAAATTTCCAAAAAAAAAAGAAATTAAAATAACGCAGAACTATATATGTAATGTTTCGACTATTTTCATAATATGACATTCAATATCAAATATATATATTGAGATCAATATACCCTAAGTTTATATTGTGAATCATGTCATAGTAGTCTAATAATTTTTAATATAAGAATGGATTTTATCACCATTCAGTGTTGGATTTGTTCATACAAAGTGGATAGATGCATTTTATTGTTTGCCATTGAATTCTATATTTATTTGTGACATTCAATTGTAGAAAGGTTAAAATTTTTACAATATTTTCAAATGGTAATGCATCTAGTGTTTAATGCATTATGCTAGTTGGTATGTTTTAAATTATGACAAAATCAAGGTCTTTGTCCTATTTATAGTCATAAATATTTGTATTGTAATCATACAATTTTGGATGGCTATTTTTTGTGATTACAAATGCTATCAAGTAGTGGTCATCTATTGAGTTAATTACTACATAAATACATGTAGTATGAATTTTATTATCTATCTAATGTTGGATTTGTTCACACATGATAGATAAATACATCTAATTGTTCATCAATAAATATTTGATTTATTCATAGAATTTACTTATAAAAAGGTCATAATTTTAGAACGTATGCAGATAGTGGATCATTCACTAATTAGTGCATTTGGTTGCTTGGCACATTTTAAACATTGACCTGGTAATAAAATAATGATTCAATGAACTCATTCTAAGTTATTTCTATAGTTACACCTCACTTTATATTTTTTAAACAATTATAGTTGCACCTTGATTTATATTTTTTTTAAAATCTAAAATATCTTTCTAAAACTAAATCATGGGAAGTTTAGATTCTTATTTTTAATTTTGTATTTTGAATTTGAAGATTTGTCTTAGGTTTTTTATCCATTGTTCTGAAAATAGAACACTATGAACCTCTCCTATCTAGAATAGATGTCTGCAACTACATTTGTTTTTCTAAAATACATTTATCAGTGGGTTTTTTACAATTTAAAAATTAAACACATAAATAGAAATCCAAAAATAACATAGATGCATAATGATTGACAATTCATTTTTATTGAAGAATACACTCCATTAATCTAAATTAGTTTATAAAACATTGATAGTGATTTAGACAAATAATACATTTTTAGAACTTGTGTTTTTAAATACAATCTTGGCGATTGCTTATTTGATACCTTTCAAGTCTTGTTGCACTTTTGATACACATCAATAGAGCTACATGTTACAATTATATAGATCTTTTATAATTGCTTAGCAAATAATGACCCTAATGTGATATGATATTTATGTAGACAATATTTTATTGATTGTATGGCACCTCAATGTTGTACACTTGGAAAATGTATACCTTGGTTGTTCCTCCTAGTTATGGACCTTTATCAATTTCCAAAGTCTCGAATCTAATGTATCTTGTTCCCCTTGGCCTATATCTTAGTCCAATCATTCTTATGTTGATGACCCAAATCTTATATCATACCCATAATGCTTAAAACCTACTTATCTTGTACCTTTGCAAGTTTTGAGTATGTACCTACTTTCTTTCTCCCTAAACACTAGCATCTTAGATAGACAACACAATAAAATTAGGTGTCCTACTCTGATGTAAGTGTCGAGTGTCATAAAGTCATCTAATTTGTAAATTAAATGTTTCCTAATGGTTGATATAAGTGCTTTAATGTGAGTTAATTATCCAAAGTGATTGATATAAATATAATATCATCCTTCATTCATTCTTCACATAACATACACTAAAAAAAAAAACATATACATAGGTCTGAAGTACTAAAGGAGCAACCAAAGAGCTTAATTTTCTAAGCTACAATCTACGTCACTATTGTACTTACATTCTACATATTACACAATTCACACATAATCCAACATGTAGGGGAAAACTACATTCGTTTGGTTCCCTCTTCAGATTATTGGATATGTAGGTAGTGCTCATTGATAGATGGGTGTTTGGGCGTAACTTGACACCATCTGCCCACTAACTAATTTTTACATAAGATCACGATAAAGATGAAAAAATAGGGTTTTGTTATTTCATGAGCTACAGTCCATGAACCATATTTGAATACACCAAAACTAAGGTGAAGACAAATCTAAAATAATCTAGGTGGTCTCACCCTTTTATAGTAGTGATTATATACATGACACATGTCTCATGTTTAGATACTATCATTGATGAAACTACCTTTAGCTGACACTAGTTTCTATAGCCTTAGAAGCATCAAATTTAGAATATGATGACTATTCTAGAATCTTATTTTAGTTTGATTTCTAGGTATTATATATCTAGAATTGTATTAGTATTAGAACTAGTTAAGTACATTATTTCTTTGTCAATTCCATACTTAACATAGTTATACTTACTATTTTTTGCATATCTTAGTTTAATAAATTCATTATATGTTTGTATGAGTTTAATATACATATAGATAGTTTATCATCCTTGTGCCCTAAGCTATCTCTACCCCTTTAACCGTAGATAACCAAATTTAGAATACAGTTAAAGTTTAAACATTTAGTGAACCCAACCTTTTTATGTTTTCATGCAACTACTAGGTCATTATAGAACCTTTCAAATTTTTTTGATTTATAATTTGCCAAAATTTGTTTCAAAAATTAGTGTGTTTTAAAATTCTAAAGAATACATTAGCAAAATGGATTGCTCCCTAGAGTTTTTGTGTCTCTCCTATCCTATTCTCATTTTGATATTTATAACATTTCAAATGGAAAAAGAGGATCCTCCTCCTCCTCCTAAACCTAAGGAGGGTGATAGTTATCATTTCTTTAACTAGGTCCAGACTGTCACTTATCCAATGGGTAAGGTAGCCAAACATATAGTTTCAAACAAAGGTAACCAATTTAAAATACCTAGGGCTTATATTTTGAATCCTTAAAATATCATATCACCAGTATGATAAAATTAATAAAAGACTTAGAATATCATATTACATACATGCAAAATCCAACACATGGTAGTGTTAATTATGTTTTTTCACCCTCATCTACCAATATTGTGCCAAACAAGGTTTCACATCCAAATAAAAATATATAACCTAATAAATCCAACATAAGTGGTTCTAAAAGTGACCAAAAAGACTACTAAGAGACCAAGTGAAATTATAAGAGAAATGCATCAAAACAAGGTGATCAAATTACCTCTTATATATCCTACACATAGATACAAATACTATTGTGCATGTCATAAAATGCAAAGGCATCACAAAAATCATTGTTTGGCCCTAAAGAAGAGGCTAGACTGTATAATTTATAGTGGTGATCTTACACTTGACACATCTCACTTGGGAACATAAAAGTTCCAATATTACAATAATACCAAAAAAATAAAAAATATTAAACAAAATTTCAAAAACATTTTCAGCATAAAACATGTTCTATTGGCTCCTTGGAGACTATGTGTTAGTTTTATGTTAATGTATGAAATATAATTTAATCCTACATACACATGTGTGTTATGTTTTTACTTGAGTTTGATATAGACATACACAAATACATTGTCTATTCCTATTTTTGGATGTTGGGCCTTTCCTATACTCATGTCATATAGACAATGGGGACATCCACTTATATGATTACAAAAATTACAAGTTATATCATTCTATGGTCATTCTACATTTTCATACTTTGAGATCATATATGTTATTGCACATGCCTTTATCCATGATTATATCTTTCATAGGGTACTTGATATGTTATGCATTTGACTTTTTTTGCTAACACATTGGATCAATGGGCTACCATGTTATGCTTATATGCTTTCCTTTATGCACTTCCTTGAGTGTATTACCTTGCTACTATCTTTCCTATTTGAGAATTTGAATATGCTAAATTATTTATGTCCCACATGCCTATGTGTTCTTTCTTTCACATTTGAACATGTCATTTATTATTGTATGGATATTTGAATATGTCATCCTTGATTTTATGGACATTTGACTAAACCATGTCCCTTAAATTGTGTCATATTTTAACATGCCCTTGCACCATTGCCTTTTAAATTGTTTTTAATTATTCTTATGTGTGTTGTTAATTTAATTTTTGATATTATTTTGTTATCATATAGACATTTCTATGATCTTTATCATGTATCTTAAGCCTTCATGTGATAACATTGTTCAATATTATATCTACCTAGACATGTTATTCTATATGCTACATGGTTTCATTCATAAATTATATAGTTTTATTATCATTTTAAGGTGAGGTAATTAAATATTTATATTCTTCACTCACCTCAAAGGGAGGGAATATTAGTAAGGACATGTCATAGATACATGTTATTCACATTTGGCACAATCTTTAGATTCATTGGGGGAATGCTTTGAAAGCATGTTCTCCACACATTCACAGTTTTAAATTTAGTGGGGGCATGATTTGGAAGCATGTTGTCAACACTTATTGATAGTGATCCAAGCAAGCTTAAAGGTCTCATTATTACATACATAGGTAAGTTTGGATATAATGCAGGTGGAGTAACATTACACTATACATTTTCATTTCCATTTAACAAGTCAAAACTAATTCCATAAAATAGTGAACATTTTGATGTGCTGTATAAAAAATATAATCAATTTTTCATAGTGCGTATTAACAAAATATTGATTCTAGGAGAATGATTGTTATACTACATTGATAAGTGATTTAATGACATAACACAACTTCCTTCACTTTGGAAATGTTGACATGGTATTTTGTGGAGACTTCTATCAAGTTCAGCCTGTAATTGACTGCTTGATCTTTGAATACTCAAAAATCAATGGTGAACTAGTTGCTTATTTTTTGTGGTAGGAAAATGTAAAATGTTACCAGCTATAACAAACCATGACCCAAAAGGATGGAACCTTCATGTCAATACTAAACAAAATACATCCAAGCTACCATATAGATGATAATATATCATATCTTAGTAATAAATTTTTACATCCAACAATGAATGATCCTTTGTTTACATATTTTTTTTACTTAGCCAAAGATGTCAAAGCACACAATAACCAAATTTTGTCACTTTTTGTGCATGAAGATATTTTTATTCATACAATAGACAACTAACATGACCCATATAATGATATATAAGGATATGTTAAGGATGTATGTTTGACAACAAAAATCATTTTAAATCTTGATATCTTAGTTGAGCTATTTATCAGGAATTATGATATCCAAGATGGCCTTGTCAATGGTTTAGATATAATTTTTAAACTATACATGAAATAGCATAACAAACACATTATTTCGGTGAAATTCAATGATGTTCACATTGGAAATTTTTTAAATAATGAAATTTTTTAATTTGTATAGAATCCATATTGTTTCAAATTGGATTCCTATTTTTTGGGTTTCAAGACTAATTCAAATGCCTACTTATAAAAAATAATTAACAACATGGATTCAGTTTCTAGTGTAATTGCCCTATGCCCTAAAATGCATAGATCCTAAGGTGTCACCATGGAAGGTGTTGCATTCAAACCACTTAGTGTAGTAAGACATGTATTAGCATATAAAACTTTTTCCCATTTAAAAAGTATGGATCAATTGTAATTATTAATTCCACTTACAAATAAACATTATAGTTCAAAATAACATTCTAATGAAATGTTGTAATTAGAATAAAATTATAAATGGGAATTAGAGCATATCCTTAGATTAGGTATATTTCCTCCATATTTTATTTTAAGATCACTGAACACTCATAGTATTCAGCTACATCTTGAAGACATTGTTAATGACAATGACTTAATGAAATGTGTTATACTATGCTTATAAGAAATGTACATTACATCTTAGAATTTCTTTGGCCATTTTACAAACTTTGTGACTTGTAACTCAATGCATAATGTTCATGACATCATGATATGTGAACATAGACATGTTGTCACTTCAAATCCAATGAAATACAT
>JARHVA010005134.1:1267500-1302500 GCA_037957365.1 Torreya grandis
TTTAAGAATTGACATAATTTGTATAGATTTGAGACCTAATAACCTCGCCATGACTATCTAAATTTATTTGTAGCTTCAATTGACTTGACACACATAAGCCATATTTTAAATTACAAAGACCTTACTTAGTCCAATACATTCACAATAACACACTATATTTGATATGTAAGCATATTTGCTTCTTTAACAGGGAAAATCTAAAACTACCGTTGATTGCATACCGCCATTTATATTGTTTTACAACTCTTGATTCTTTCTTCATTTTTTGATGATTTTGAATGTTAAAAAGGAACATAAAATATTGAATTTTTTTGGTTGTTAACACATGTTTTGCTATGTTTACATATTTTTTGACCTGATGTAATTGATTTTAAAGTTGTGTGTCTTTAGTTGATATTAGATACATGTGTTTCTATTTTTTGTAACTTTTTCATTATAGTTTTAAGCTATATGTTTTTCTTTATTTTTTACTCTGGATGTTTTATTTTATAGAGTGTAACAATATTCAATGATTGTTCTTATTCTAAACTACACGTGCAACAAAATTATGGTTTAATGATGTTTGATAGCCATATAAAAGATTGTTTTAGTTTTAAAACACTTCAAATTTTCAATATAATATTGCAATTGTAAATCTATTTTTATTTTCAAATTGTTTTCCCTTACATTCATATCTTGTCTAGTCTCAAATTAATAATGGATACTTGTTTTTGAAATCAGGTTCATAAATGTTCAAAGATACAATATGGTTTATACCAAAATAACTATCTCTTCTATTAAAAGATAATTATAAAAAATAAAAAAATATGCATGATAAGAATATTATGATATTTTCTAAAAAATCTCTTAACCTTAACATCCTTTGCTTGTTGCAATTTGTATAGGTGAAAAAAGGCATAGATCTACATCCAACAACATGCATTATGCATTGTTTATAAAGCCATAATTTTTTTGTAAAATAATAAGAAAAGCAAACTCATTTCATAGAATTAATTTCTTTTTTGTAAAATGATTTTTGGAACAAACAATCCATTATCACATATGTACAAAATTGATATTTTATTTTTGTACAAAAATTGTTGACACCCCCTAAATGTTTGTGTTGCTTGAAAACAACTACATCTCAAACATAATATCAATTTTTTTAATGAAGGTCAAATAAACACATTACAATAATTAGTGATATATAAAAAAGCCACGCATAACAAAAAAAATGTACCATTTACAATCAATAATTGAAAAATGGAATGCTTGCTTGACTTGTAACACTTTCTTGTTCACCTATAATATCTTCTTAAAAATCTCACTTAACCCAAGTGAGAGATCCATACATTGATAAGTAGACCCAAGAGAAATATTCCTAAACTTATACTTTTTTTTTACTTCGATGCATTGACAAAATACTAGAATGTTATTGTTCTCGATATAAATGATTGAACATCTATTGAACGCATGAATACTTACTATATATCTCCAAATAAACACCTAAAATTGTAAATCTCACTAACATATGAGAAAAAGCCAAAGACTTGATACATAGCATCCTTGTTAGTCCTGGAGGGAATACTAAAGCCTTCAATATGTTTTAACCCTTGATTAAACTTTGCCTTTTTAACCAATTATAATGTTTTTTTTTTTTTGTAGGGAAAAAATTGCAATTTTATAGAAATTAAGTTGTGCATTTTTTAACAAAAATAATGAGAAAAATCATTTATCTATATTTTGATTGGCCAAAACTATTTACATGTTATTTAGGGAAGGAGTGCTGACATCATTAATAGTAACTATAATAAACTCATTGTCCATTGATTTTTATGTGAAAACTTAAAATTAAATAGTTTATTCACTAAAACATAAATACATTGTCCTTTTGTATGCTTATATTTTGATCTAATAAATTTCAAATATAATACAATGGTAAAGGTCTACCATAACATGATGTTGATTGGTGCAATAGTTGGCACAAATCCTAGAAATAAATGCCTTTTAGACATTTTTGGATCATATTGTGACTCTCCCACTCTCCTTATCTTTGATTAATTGAACATTAGCCCTTAACTTAATAATAATCTATTGATATTGACCAAACATTACAGAAAAAAATACTATCATGAAGGGTGGAGTTCCATGTGGATGTCGTAATGCTTAACATGTTTTCTTTAAGCGATAAAATTTGACAAACCATACAACCTATATCTTCATTATTTTAATGCCACCGATCGGTAATAGATTTTTCATCGGTATATATGCTCTCTTGTCTTTTGTTCACATCAATTTAGACAAACATAACATATTGAATATCCTTTGGCGGTATTATTTAGCCTTGTTGATAGTTGAATCAATTAAACATATAGGAACATATTTTGTGGTGTGTATTGGATGTAGATTTTTTGCTTCAGTCTTGATATGATTCAAGTTTTTTATTTTGAAAATATTGGATTCTTTAGGTTTTGAAAATTTGTAATGTCAGGAGTTCCTTTTCCCTAAATTATAGTGTAACTTTGAGAATTGTTTCTATAATTAGAGCTCATTTTTTCTGACTTGGAAGGTTATTACAAGGGTTAGAGGAATTTTATGCCCCTATTGCTTTGGATTGGACATGAAACATAAATAGCGCAACATCAAAATCCTTTTTCTTTTTCTTGTTATGCAATAACTGCTTTATAAGTTTAGTAGAATAGATCCTTAAAGTCAGCCATCTTAACCAAGCACTTGTTGTTTTGGTACCCTTTTCCCTTGCATTTTGACCCATCTAGTTCAAAGATTCACTCTCATAATCATACATAGTCAACAATATCTTATTGAGCTAAAATGGGTATGATTCTGTAACCAATCTAACGGCAGAGCCTCTGCTCATAGTGAAAACCATAACATATTCAGTCTCTAGAATATATAGATACTCCATAATTCTATGCCTAATATCATTCTCTATCATGCACTTTTTTATACCTCCATTTAAGACATGATTATGTCAAGGGCTAACCACCTTAGCCTCATACTACCTTTTCTAATGCTAATTCATCTAGTTCCATATGATTCAATTATTTATGTCCTACCAAGAAAATACATACATCCAAAGTAGAAAGTTTTGGTCCCATTTTTTTCATTTTATTTTAAATCCTATATTGGGTATGTATATTATTTCAAAAATTGTTTATATAAGAATTTATTTTTTACATTTTTTTTCTTTGGATTTCAACAAGATTTTTGTATAAGAAAGTGAAGATAAATGAATATTTATTATATGTATATTTATAAAAGATTATTTTTATCAATATTTGAGTTTAATACAAAAAAATTAAAAATTTATTTAATAAGAATTTTTTTTCTAAACAGAGATGATGCCATTTAAACAAGTAATAATATTAACAAAAGATCATACAAACATAGTATATTCAAACAAGAGATTCCACTAACATTGGAGACCAAGAAAAATGCATTTGTAGGCTCAATGTATTGAAATATATGGTCCTATGACATAATCCACCTTCTGATATTGTCCTTGGTAGATCTGTATTTTATATAAGATCTTTTAAAACCTAACATTTATCTGAACCAAATAAAGGCCTAATATATTAATGCTTGTTATTTGGTTCAAGCAATTTAGGGTTTTAGTGATTTGATGGAGAATTATTGTGCATTTTCAATCTAATGTGTCCTTTTTTTTAAATTTTAGTCAGGTTTTTGTCATTTAAAATCAAAGATTCTTAATTATCTTGTGTTGTTATCAACTTCTTTACATAAATCAGCTTCGCAAGACACTATATAATATGTAATATTTTTGGGGGGGGGTTATTTTGAGTTTTTTATATTTTTTTAGGTTTTATATTAGTTTCAATCAGTTTTTTAATTCAATCTTTACACAATTCAAGGTTTTATAAAATGTTGTCTCAGTTCATCATACAGACAGGATGGTGAGTAAGTGGGCACTCAGTCGATTAAAGTCTTCAGCATGATCTCTGGGGGGTTGGGATTGGTTTAGACATTGCATAGGATGGAACTAGACCCTGTAAAGTCTCTTGTTACCCTTAAATAAAAAAAGGATTTTTTTCCAACTTCTAAGATCTTAGTGTATCTATGTGGGTTTTCTAGTGAAAATTAGGGTTTCTATTGTTTTAAGGAGAACTATTGTGCATGCATTAAGGAGAATTCTTGTATTTCTTTTGTTCATTTAAGTGTTTTAAAGAGAATTCTTGTATTTATTTTGTTAATTTACTTGAGGCTATCATTTTTCTGTCTGCTTTGGGTCTTTTTAAGTCATTTTTAATGTTTTCGTTGTAGTGTTAATTGAATCTTTACACAACTGAGGTTTTTATATTTTTTACCTCATGTTCGCATGATTTTACAATGTATTTTTGTTCATTTAAAGTAGTCATTTTTTTTATTTTTGTTTTTCCTAAATGAAAACATTCCATGTTTGTTATATAGTTAATTCTTTATACAATTAAGGATATTTAAAAAAATGTATCAAAATTCTAAGATTTGGTCGTATGTTTGTGGATTTATTTGTAAAATTTGGGGGTTTTTGAGTAAAAGAGGGATAATTATTATGCATTTTCATTCATTTGAGGTAGTATTTTTTTTATTTGTTTTAGGTTTTTGTCCTTTAAATTAAAGTTTTCATATTATCTTAAATAATTAATTAAATCTATGAACAATTTAGGGTTTTAACATTTGGTTTTTCAAAATTTTGAGATATAATTGTATCTTTTATAAAAATTAGGAGGTTGTAGTGATTTAGGGAGAATTCTTAGGCATTTTCATTAGAGGTGGTTTTTCTGGGTTTGTTTCACATTTTTTCATTTTAGATCAAAATTGTGGTTATAATCTATTGTTAATTAACACTTTACATAAGTGTTAGTTGTATAAAATTGTGTCTTACTTAATATTTCTTGTTTTCTTTTTGAAAACTAGAGTTTTTAGTGTTTGAGGGAGAAATACTACGCATTTCATTCATTTGAGGCATTCATTATTCAATTTCAGCTCTCTAGTTTCAAAGAGAATAATTCTTAAAGGTGTTGGTATATTTGTTATGAATTTTTATCCTCTTTTATTTTATGAAATGATTATGTTGATCTTGAATAATTTTGTTATAGTATCTTAGTCATGTTTTTTTTTTTTTTTTTTCAATCAGTCATTTTTGTTTTTAGGCTTTCTACTCAATATTTTTTAGAGTGAAATAATCCTGAGAGGTGGGTAATCTCTTACCTTCTATTTATTTCCTTTCTAAAAGTTTTTTCTTGGATCAAAATCATATCTATATCTCATTTTATTGATTTCCTTATGAAAATTGAGGCTTCTAGTATTTTAGGGGGGATTACTGTGCATTTTCATTCATTTTAGGCTTCCAATATTTTATAGGTGATTGCCGTGCATATTCTCATTCATTTGAGGCTTTCTATTGTTTCAAGAGGGAAATTAATCCTTGAAGGCTTTAATATTTTTTCTTTGAATTTTTATCTTCTTTTATTAAATGCTTATTTTTACAAAACCAGTGCTAAAATATTTGGGAAAACTCTCAAGAAAGGCTTTGCTATTATTTTAATAACTTCCAAATGGAAGCCAAAGAAAAATATAACTTTTTTGGGAAGGTATGAACCTAATCTCAAGCATATAATTTTAAGGATAGCATGCTAAGATAAAATAAACTCTTCTTAGACTACCCCATAATACTCTGAAAAAACATATATCCCTTCCTTTAAGACTTAAAGGTCTTTTTATAATGAGTTTTGTTTCTTTCTTATTAGATAGTAGATTCATTAAGGCCTGAGTTATGACAAAATTATTTGCAACTCCCTAAGACACTTTAGATGATTTGTAATTGACTCATTCTCCTTTGTAACTTCTATTATAAGATTTTTGTAACTTCATCATGACCTCTATGCCAAGGTTCCTTCAAATGCTTGTGGGATTTCCAATAGACATAAATTTTGTCACATATTTGAATACAAATAAACAATAGCTCTATTTTTCAGCCCAAATACAACCTATAATCATTTACGCACTTTTATTATTTTCATTCTTAACTTAATATTCATTTTATTTTCTCTGGATGGTTTTACTGTATGTTGGTACATCAAGTGCATATTTATAGCAAACAATTCTATACTTTTAAAACTTGACATTTATCTGGACCAATTAGAGGCCTGAAATATTAATTATTTGCATACATGGTTTGTTTTGGGTTGAAAAATAATTTGGTATTGCCTTGATATTTAAGCCAAAAAAAATATGTTAGATCTTCATCTATTTTTTCTTTTTTCTTTTGAATAATGAAATCTAAAGCATCTCAATAAACCTAGAGTCCTTGACTAAATGTTACAAGATTAGTGCTAAAATATTTGGGAAAAATATTAAGAAAGGCTTTAATATTATTTTAATAAATTCCAAATGGTAGCTGAAGAAAAATATAACTTTCCTAAGGAGATGTGAACATAATCTCAGGCATAGACTTTTAACAATAGCATGGCTAAGCTAATATGTTTTATTCATAGACTTCCATAATACTCTGAAAAAACATATATCCCTTCCTTTAAGACTTAAAGGTTTTTTCATAATGTGTTTTGTTTCTTTCTTGTTGGATAGTAGATTCTTTTAAGGCCTGAGTCATGACAAAATTCTTTGTAACTCCCTGGGACACCTTAGATGCTTTGTAATTCGCTCATTCTCCTTTGTAACTTTTTTTATAATTTTTTTTGTAACTTTGTCATGACTGCTATGCCAAGGTTCCTTCAAATACCTATGGGATTGCCAATAGACATAGATTTCTTCACATATTTAAATACAGATAGATAATAGCTCTATTTTTCAACTTAAATACAACCTATAATCATTTACACACTACACTTATTTTCATTTTATTCTTTAACTTAATATTCATTTTATGTTCTCTAGATGGTTTTACTCAGTGCTGATACATCAAGTGCAACCTTATAGCTAGCAATTGTATATTAGACTCAATCTAAGACTAGATTGTGGAATTCATTCTAACATCTGATCAGGGGATGTTAATTTCCTTTTTGCTACTATAGACTTTACAATACAATGTCTATATTTCTCTTAATATTAAATATGTTACTTTCAACTGAGAAATAGAAACACAAAACATAGTTATCTATTTGAAGGGTGGTGTTCATGATAATCAATGTCATAGTTCCTAGAACCTGCCATTATCACAAATCAAAGATATAATTGAGCTTAAAATTTGAAACTTAGTTGTCTTCCCATCCCAATCTAGTGTTTTAATTTTTTGTCAATAATGGCACAAGATTGAAGTCATCTTGTAACAAGATAAGTCTCCTTAACAAAAAAAAGACAATAACGTTATTGTCATAAATGACACCCTTAAGATTAAAATGCATGCCAAGAAGAAAAAACAAACAATATAATCAATAAAAAAGACATTCTGAAAAGGAAACACTTACAAAACATACACTGGTTATGCGAAGCAAGTTTCACAATGCAAGCCACTAGGTGGTTTTGTTGTATTTCAATCTCTCAATTAAAACTAGGATACTGATTCAAAAACTATATATGTGGAATTTTTGTTTCAACTTCTATGAAAAAAATGTTTGGTTTGTGTTGAATAGCTAAATATTATGTTACTTTTCTTTAAAAGAATTTATTATTTTTTTAAATTTGGTTTGGTGCTTCTAAAAAGTTTTGGATTGTTTTTCTTTTACCTTGGATGGAGCCTAGTTTTTATACATATATTAATATTAAATATTTTATCTTTTACTAAAAGTTTAGATTACTTACAAGATATTTGAATCTTAATATATCTATTTAGGATCTGTAAAAGCTATTTTTATCCATAGTAATTTTGTGCAAATTCTGGTATCTAGTTTTTTTAAATAAGGGTAAAATTATTAAATACCATATCCCTTGATGCTAAAACTAGCGGCTATCTGGTTGGTTTGCAATAGGTCTATGATTTTTTTTAGAAAATAGTTTTGACCTTTTACGTTACCTTGGCTTTGAATTGCATATGATTTGCTTGGCATTGTAAAATGGATTTGACAATCTAAAACAAAAGACAATGCATATTTATAGTAATCAATTGATCATTGATGTTGAAGAATACAAGCCACTCTCAAGAACTCAATGTAATAGAATACATGATGCTTTGGAAAAAGAAAATCTTCTTAGAACTCATAGTTTTAAATACAATATGGGTGACTACTTGTTTGATGCATTTCAAGTGCTATTGCACTTTTGATACACATTAATAAACCTACGTGTTGGAATTATAGAACATTTCCTTAGTTGCTTAAAAAAATGACACCCATGCACTAAGATCTTTTGCATTGGAATTAGATCCCAGAGAGTATTATAAATTACATTAAATAGAAGACAATAAAACATATTTTTGTTGAATGCAAGTTTTTGTAACTTCATGTATAGGTAATGGTGAGCATGATTGATGGGGTGATAATTTATGCATAAATTAGCTTTCTAGATGGATAAATATTTCCATTGGTGTTTGGTCTTTGACAAGCAAATGTAGCTAATTTCATTTCAATTAAAATGCTCCCATCACTTCATATTACATTCTATTTCATGACCAAAATCCAATCTATGGCCATTATGAACCATTGTATTATATAAAAATAAAAAATTATCAACCCCCTAGCAAGAACCTCGCTATCAACAACTCAATCTATGCTTGGTAGCTAAATACTAGAAAAATGGAATTATATAACCTTTTTAGAATGATAGAAACCACATCTTATTGTCGTGATAGCATCTTTAGCTCTATTTTCTATTTGACAAAAATTCTTTTGACATATGCTACTTGCATCACTATTTGGCACAATCGTTTCATAGTGCATTTATTGCTAGAGATAAAAAAGCACACACTTATTTGAAAATTAACCTAATAGATGGTGTCATAAAAAAAATATCTACTACCGTAAATTGGCAAGCATACATTATAAAAATGGGTTTTATGTATGATGAACTAGGAATAGAAGGAAATTAATTCACTATCGAATGGATTTTAAATGTGTTTAATGTAAGCATATGCCTATGGTTATTCAAAACACTACAAATTTTCATGACCTAAAATGCCTCTACTCAACCACAATATTTATATAATATCATTTTATTTGAAAGAAATATAGATCATATACATTATGAACCTTTGATAACCCAAGAACATAATGAAGAAGGAACTAGTGTCATTGTTGATTGCATAGAAACATCCCAAGAACAAAAAAAATTCTCTTTGCACCAAACAAAGAACATTGCACATGAAAAAAATAAAGCATTTGGACTACAACACATTAACAAAAGCCAAAAATATAAAACGACAACTTGGCACTACTATTCCTAATAGGTAACCACCATTGTATGGGCCTATTGTCTCTTCACGTCACTTAAAGAGCATGTCACAAAACAAAATAATAAAAAAAGGAAGACTATTAACATCAACACCAATAAATAAGTTCAATGAGAAAATTTTAGACACACCAGTCGATGTTTGTGCTATTTTCAAATAGCTACACTTTAAACACAATATGAAGCCTTTTACTTAGTCTGAAAAGAACACTTACAAAAATTTAATGCAAAACACAAAAATTACTCTAAAAAAATGTGCGACATGAAATAAATCATTAAAAAATAGAAAAATTCGTGCATTTGCAACATCTATTAATATTAGTCTAAATAAATAAGTGAAATTTGTAAACATGCTATCTGATCTTGAAGAAAAACTTGCTCTAATTAAGATTGCATTTGTGTAAATACAAAACTTGGGCTACAAAAAATCATAATTGGATTAATAGGACCAATTATCAATGTCCCCTAAAGCATTGATAGAATTTAGAAAGTATTTCCTAGATCCATAGATTAAAACCAACTATTGCAGTGGCTTTAAAATGTTGATTTGAATACAAAAATGTGTACCAAGAAGGAAGAGTTCACTCCAAATTTGTGATACAAGCACTCTAACAGCTTTGGGCCCAAAAATTGTACATTACTCATGTTGTGAAAATATTTTTTCTTTTGACACAACCCAGTCCAAGCCTAATGACACTTTGGTACATGGTTTTGTTGATTCAACATGCATTGTTGCATTTGAAGACAAGTTAATTGCAATATCACCAACTGAAGGAAACCATCCTCTTGGTATTTTCAAAGACAAACAATCAAAATAAATGAATTTTCCAACACTTTTCTTTGTAAATCCTCATGATGATGATAATGTGTCAAGTTACTCCTATAAAAAATATCACAATGGGAGTTTTTGCATACTAATTGACGATTTCCATATCATCTTACTAATCTATTTTTCAAAATAGTGGAATTAATCATAGACCAAGTTGGAAATACAGTGTGGATTCAAATTAGAAAGGGTCAACTAAAAGGAAGAAAGCTTTCGGCCAATGATGTCCAATACAAATTGATTTTAGAAAAATTACTCAAATCCAAAATTGGTTATGTGGATTTCAAAATTAATCATATTTCACCTAATTACATGCAAAGTATAAAAAAAAAATGTTTGCTATGATATGACAATTAGGACCTCAAACATTTTCATTGAATTTTACAAGTGCTAAACATTATTGGTAGCCATTAACCAATACATTGAAACAATTACATCTAAAACATCATAAAAATAGAAATTTGTAGCTAAACCAGTTTAATGTATCAAATGACATCTATTTTCATGAAAATTTAGATCCAATCACTTGCACATGTTATTATAGACATCGTATCAATGCATTAAAACAAATACTATGCAAAGATGAATCATTTTTGAGTAAAATCATATACTACTTTTGCATAATAGAATTCCTACATGGAGGAAATGCCCATGATCGTTGGCTAGTATAGATAAAACAAATGCACCTGCGTAAGAAAATAACAAGAATTCATAAATATTACATTGTATACATAAATACATAACTTTTGACACCAATATTTTAGAAAATGACTTCAAAAAATTATATACACACCATCATACAAGTAGCTGTAGAAAAAAGAAAGATAAAAATGTAGATACAATTTTCCCTAATTTCGAATTATACAAAAAACAATACTTGAGCTATATAAAACAAAACATGAACTTTCAATTCAATATTAAATGAAATTTTCTTGTTGCTAAGCACCAAACATTACAATGCTTCAGATGAGTTCCATAACATCCTGCATGATCTTGAAATAAACAAGACTCAATACATAACAACAATACAAATTACACTTGAACCTCCCACCATTTTTCTTGCACACAAGCCATCTCAAGTGTGGATTAATATTTTCATAACAAATATGCTCTACCTATGGCAAGACAACATAGATGCATAGTTTATTTTAAATGCATATGTTGCAACAATGTATTGTACTTCATATATGATAAAAGGAAACTAAAAGATTACTCGTTATTTAAAAAAAAATACATAGACAACATTCAACAAAAAATATATATGCCATTAAAATGTTATATATACATGGGAATGCAATGCTAAACTATCAACAAATGTCTGCATAACAAGTTGTTCACTTAGTCTTATCATTGTCATTGAGTCATTGCTCCAGAACATGTGCATTCATAAACACATCTTGCCTTGAGGAATGAACATTTGTTCCAAAGTATCCTTTTATCTTGAGATAAGAAGAAGATGATTCCAAAAATTTCATATGCAAGTCTATCATAGACTATTATATTTCCCATCTTACAACTATAGATCATGTTTGTCTAGCTGAATTTGTTTCATAGTACCAAAAAATGGTATGCCATTGAAAAAATGGCTAGAAATTATATGCTTTGTTAATAAAATAAACATCTTGACCTTCAAATCATTGCCATGAAAAATTATTATTATATATGCCATTTAGAAACAATGAAAATAGCTTAAAACAAAAATTTGAAACATGGAAAGAGGCGTACAATTTGCAAATTAAGACGATAATATAGATTGAGTCTAAATTCAATCATGACACCAATCCTATGTTAGGAAACATGCAAGATGTTATTTCCTAGCTTGAACTTGATACTAAAATCAAAATCAAAATAAGCTTTCATTTTGGCATAGGCAAATCTATAGAATAATAATATGATTTACAAATCGACTTGCCATTGATAAACATTTCACCAAAAAAGAAAAATTTAAAGCCCTTTGAAATCGAGCACCATCCATTCATCATTGAAAATATCAAATACTATAAACAAAGATGAATTTTAAATGATGAACAAGCTGCAATTGTTAAATACATTGATTTTTAAAAATGACTAAATAAGAACCAACCATTGTACTTATTCTTAATAGGAGGTGCAGGAACTAGAAAGACTTTTACATCAAAAGTTATATATGAAACATTGGTTCATATCTATGCACAATCTATTGAAAATAACCCATCCAAGCCAAACGGTCTCATTCTTGCATACACAAGAAAGGATACATACAATACATATGACACAACACTACATTTTGATTTTCTTTTGCCTTTTAAAAAGTTAGAGCTCATTCTGTTGAGCAATAAGCACCTTGATACATTATCCAAATGTCATAATAAACTACATATAGTGTTGGTTGATGATATCTCACTTGTGGGAGCAAGAATGTTATATTATATTGATATGTGTCTATGTGAGATAAAGCAATTGCCAACCATGTATTTTGGCAACATTGACATGATCCTTTGTGGAGACTTCTATCAAGATCAACCTATAAATTATTTCCTAATATTTGAACACTCAAAAATAAATAAATAAATAGTACCATATGTGTTTTGGTAAGAAAATGTGAAATATTACCAGCTACACTGAACTATGTGAAAAAAAGATCAAAATCTTGTCATTGTTCTAAATAGAATACATACATGCACACATATAGATGATGACATAATACACCTTAATTCTAATCACCTATGTCCAACACCAAATAACCCTTTGTTCCCATATCTTTTTTACTTTAACAAAGATGTGGATGCACATAATGCTAAAAAATAAATGTTTATTGATGCAATAGATAAGAAAGATCACGCATATAATAAAGGTCAAGGATATGCTAATGTTGTATGCCTGCCTAAAAAAATTGTTTTGAAACCTGATATGTTAGTCAAACTTTTTGCTAGAAATTATGATATGCAGGATGGCCTTGTCAATGGATCTAATATTATATTTAAATCATACACCTAAGAAGCTAATAATAACATTATCTAGGTAAAATTAAGTGATAGTAACGTTGGGCATTTCTCAAGAGAAATAAATATTCATTTATATAGAATCCATATTTAATAAATTTGGACTTCGATCTTCAATATTTCAAAACCTGCTCCAAAACATGCTTACCAAAAAACATTAACAACATGAAACCAATTCTTAATACAACTAGCTTGTGCATGTACAATACATAGATCCTAGGGTCTAACCATGGAAGGTGTTGCATTCAAGCCACTGGGTGTACATAGACATGGATTGACATATAAAGCATTTTCTCATGTAAAAACCATGAAATAATTATTTTTTCTAGGCACACTCACAAACAAAAACTTCAAGCTCAAAAATAACATTCTGATGAGATTTGAAGATTAGAGTCATAGTCAAGATGGGTATTACATCATATATTAAAATCATGTGTTATTAACTTATCTATAGTAATATGTTTGTTGAATACTCACAACCTCCATCCACATTTGGAAGACATTATCAATGGCCATGATTTGATGAGGAGTGGCATACTATGCTTACAAGAAACATACATGTTAAATGCTAAAACTTTCAACCGCTTTCCAAATTTCAAAAATTATAATTCAATACAAAATGTTCATGGTGTTATAATATGTGCAAAAACAAATGTAGCTACTTCAAATCCAATACAATACACTGAAAATCAGATAGAAGCATTCTCAATAGAAATTGAAGTGCATTAGCATGCATTTCCAATTGTATACATATATGCATCTCCATCTTCTTCTATTTTAGATATCATAAATGTTATAGAATAAAAACTATCAAATGCAGTCCCATAAAAATAAATTTTCGTATTGGGAGACTTTAATATTGATATGTCTACATCCAACAAGTTAGCAATGCTTCTTGAGAAACACATGTTAGCTTATAACATGAATTTATTTCCTAAAAAACATAAACAATATATAAACAAAATCATAAACCATGTATGGTCAAATACTTTAAAAGAATATAACCAGATTCTAGCAATAGATACTTTCTGGACTTATCACAATGTTATTTGCCTAGTCATAAATGATACTACTTGAACACTGGTGCAAGAAAACAAAGGTATAGTTTTATGAAAAGAACAACAACCTCATGCATTATTTTAAACATAGAAAATGACACTATTCAACTCAACAACAAGCTCATTAGACATACACTACATCATGGGCTTGAACATAGGTAAGTTCTAGGCCTAGTTTCTATTGCTCACAAATTAGTAATGGGCAAACTTTCAATTGATTAGCTGTGTTAGATAGGCTAGTTATGGAGTTTCTAAGGGAGGAATGCTTGTACATACTAGTTTTTATCTCCCTAGAAATTAATGGTAGACTAGTAGATGCCCAAATTGATACAAGACCTTCGCTCTCTTTTGCTAAATCTCAACTCATTTATGACTGGAAAACATTGGATGACACCATGGCTTACAAGAGCCTAGATGTCCAAGGGAATAGTTTTATTTGTAATAAATATAAACATCAGCAAACCCTTCAAATACAATAAAATCTTCCATGCTAACTTCTTTGCCCTAGATAGGATGCATGTAGATATCTTGTTAGGTGGTGCCTTTATAGACAGATACTCACCTTATGGTTCTACTACAAAGAGTTTCATGTTTAATATAGAAAATGAAAGCCTTAGAATTCCACATCTCATTTATGCCACTAAACAGTTTCCTAGTTCAATGACTCAAATACCTGAGATAATAATCCCTATTGAAATCCAATATATAGGTGAAAAGATCAAAACCACTATCTATTCTGATAACCCTCAGTAGTTTTGGTTAAAATCTATGCCTGAGATGGATATTAAAATCCTCTAAGGTAAACATATGAATATTTGGAAAAGAATCCCAATACCAGCACATGATTATAATGATATGGAACTCCAGATCAAAGAATTGGAAAGTAATTATTTCTTTGAAAAATCTACTTCTCCCTACTGCTATTATGCATTCATGGTTAACAAACATTCTGAGCATAAAAGAGGAAAGAAAAGAATGGTCATCAATTATTGGCCATTAAATGCCATTACCCAGCCATTTCCATATCCAATTCTAGATAAAAGCTATCTGTTGGAGAAGGTAACAATGTGTAAATACAACTCTGAGTTCGACTACAAATTTGGCCTTTATCAAATTAGAGTTAAAGAAACTGACAAAGAAAATATAGCATTCAGCTATCCTTTTGGCCATTTCCAATGGACAGTGATGCTTTTTGGCTTGATGAATGCCCCAACATTCTAGTAGGTCCATTTTTCAAGGCACTTCTAACTTTTTGTGTGTATATATTGACGACATACTAATCTTCGGTAATTCTCTTACTGACCACTTTTCTCATCTCTCTAGATTCTTTGAATTAGCACAAAATGCAGGAATTATTTTAGCAGAAACAAAGATTCAATTATAGAAAACTGAATGCAACTTTCTTGGAATGGTGATCCAAGATTCAAAACTACAATTTCAGCCACATATCAAAGAAAAGGCCATCAGGTTTCAAGACATTCTAGATAAACCAAAGCTCCAAGATTTTTTGGGATTATTGAACTATCTAAATAGCTTTTATCCTAATTCTAGTGAAGATAGGATTCTACTACAAGAAATTCTCTAGAAAAATAAAGCTTACACCTGGAAGGAAGAACATACAACCATTGTTCATAAAACCAAATCTAAGGTTGTCTTACTTCCTAATTTACATATCCCAAAATCTGATCAAATGATAGTTTATACTATTGCCTCTGATACTGCATGGGGAGTACTTGTTTGTGTACATAATAATAAAAGAATTTGTCTTTGAATTCTCCAGTGGAGTATTCAGTATTGATGTGCATAAATGGATTTCTTTTGATAAATAAATCTATGCTATAAAAAGGTGTTTAGAGAAGTTCATGTTGAAACTACTACACTTGCCCCATTTCATTGTAAAAACTAATTGTACTAGACTTCTGACCTTCAGAGAAAAAGATCATGGTTGAAAAGATGGTCGCGGTAAATATTGTAGATGGAAAGCCTATTTTAATCAATTTAACTTCTTAGTAGAGCACATTAAAGGTACTGATAATACAATAGTGGATTGGCTCAGTAGAAATCCACCTGCTACTCTAATGCACCAACCTGCTCCTGGCTTTAACTTAACTAGGATTTATAATCAAGGATTTGCATCTATAAATATTCTTTTTTAAGAACAAATCCTTCGTGAAGGGTTGCATCTAAAAAACTCAAGAATATCTTATGTAGCACAATAGGATTTACAAATGTCCTTCGCAGCAACCATCAAGGCAAACCACCATCAAAATACTAGTGTGATAATAATCAAGAGATTAAACAGTGAATTCCTTTTTCACCAGTTTACTGAATTATTAAAGCATCCTCTATGGACCTAGATGGTAAAAATTGGGTCATCACACAATGAACACCTTTACATATGGGTGGCAAGATATAGTCCTCACCATATACATAAAGAAGAAGATCATGAACAAGACACAGTTGTCCATATGATCATCAGACAATAGCTGGAATGGGAATCTTACTTCTACATCAATCCCTGCCATCACGCTTTTGAAGCTAGACCCCATCATTGGCATCTTTCTAGAACATTCCAAATAAGGTGTCTTTTTTAGCCAATCAGTGAAAATGACCTATTAACTGAAGCAAAAGCAATGTTGGACCCACAAAGTCAGACATTGTCATCTAGTGCCTCTAATATCATCTCACTGTAGCTTAAATTTTATGCTATAAAGTATGATGGGACATGACACCACCTTGGAAAAGATTCTAGGTAGGACCTCCCAACATATTATAAATAAGCTTCTCCTCCATAGAGTTATCATCGAAAAATTTATAAGATTTAGAAATATAGTAGCCTTATTTCAAGAGTATGCTCTTCTCTTGCCCTTTTTGAAGGATCTTGAGAATAAGAAATTAAACAAGTGTTTGTAAAATTTGATTTATCAATATAGTGAAGCCATAGCCATTCGGCCCCTGCCTACTTCATGCTTAGTGAGGTTTTGAATAGTTTTAGCCTCAGAGACTAAACACATTGGTTGTTGCTTAGCAAAATCAATTACATCTAAGAGAGAGAGGTCTTCAATGGTAAGAATCTTAAGATCAATATAAGAAATTACATTTTCAATAATATTATAAGGTAAATCATGCATCAAAAGCAATGTCGCCACCATCTTTCTTTCCAGCATCTCTCTTTTCCTCACAAGCACTCCTATGCTCCTCCTCACCATTTCCTCAAGAAATGTCACACTGCTCATCCTCCATCCAAACATCCTATTTGCTACATTTGTCACAAACTTGGCCATATTGCTCCTCAGTGCCATTGCAAAAATCCTACAGTCAAAGTTGTTTTCACTTCCAACACAACAGCGTGCTGGGATATCATTAATCTTGATGAAGATCTTTACCTACAGGATGACATCTATGAACCAATTCTAGATGATCTCCTAGAAGAAGATTTTGAAGATAATGAAGATGCAGATGCGCTCGAGTTATTAGCCGATGACTTGGAACAACCACTCACCAACATGCAATGCCCATGGTATTGACCTCGACACCATGATAATTCATAGCTATCATATGAAGCACATGGCACTTGGTCTCATCATCTCCATGAAGTTCCAGAATGAGACACAAAACCATGGACCAGAGGATATTCCAGACTAGAAGGACCAACCAAAGGGAGACAACCGTCAATGTCTCAAATACCTCCAACATTACAAAGGCCTCAACAACCTCCTTTGTAATTCTAGAGCTCTTTCAAGCCAAGTGCCTCTTGGATCAAAAACAAGTTCACCAGCATAGATTCTCCAATGGAAATCCAAGCACCAAAGATAGAGCCACAGTGGGACATTTTTCTACCCACAAAAGAAAATGAAGAAGATGAAGAAGTATAAATTGCTTTCTACTCCAATCAAGATTATTGTCCAGGTGAATGCAGTAATCTCAAAGAAGAAGTAGAGCAAGAAGTAGAAGACATCTACCTTAAACAACCTCTTGTTCAAGATCTAGCGAGATAAAAATTGGTATGTACAAGCATTCCTCCCTTAGAAATTCCACAACTAGCCTATCTAACACAACTAATCAATGGAAAGTTCACCCAGTTTATTACCCTAGAAATTAATGGTAGACTAGTAGCTGCCCAAATTGATATAGGAGCTTCTCTCTCTTTTTCTAAATCTCAACTCATCCATGATTGGAAGACATTGGATGACACCATGGCTTACAAGAGCTAAGATGTTTAAGAGAATAGTTTTATTTGTCATAAATATAAACATCATCAAACCCTTCAGATAAAAGATAAAATCTTCCATGCTAACTTCTTTGCCCTAGATAGGATGCCTATAGATATCCTGCTAGGTGGTGCCTTTATAGACAAATACTCGCCTTATGGTTCTACTACAAAGAGTAGCATGTTTACTATAGAAAATGAAAGGCTTAGAATTCCACATCTCATTTATGCAACTGAATAGTTTCCTAGTTCAATGACTCAAATACCTGAGATAATTATCCTTGTTGAAATCCAAGATATAGGTGAAAACATCAAAACCACTATTTGTTCTGATAACCCTCAGTATTTTTGGTTAAAATCTATGGCTGAGATGGATATTAAAATCCTTGGAGGTAAACATATGAAGATTGGAAAAAGAATCCTAATATCAGCACAAGATTATAATGATATGGAACTCTAGATCAAAGAACTGGAAAGTAATGGTTTCATTGAAAAATCTACTTCTCCCTATTGTTGTTATGAATTAATGGTTAACAAACATTCTGAGCATAAAAGAGGAAAGAAAAGAATGGCCATCAATTATAGGCCATTACCCAGCCATTTCCATATCCAATTCCAAATAAAAGCTATCTATTGGAGAAGGTAGCAATGTGTAAATACTTCTCCCAGTTTGACTTCAAATTTGGCTTTTATCAAATCATAGTCAAAGAAATTGACAAAGAAAAGACAACATTTAGCTGTCCTTTTGGCCATTTCTAGTGGACAGTGATGCCTTTTGGCTTGATGAATGTCCCAATATTCTACCAGGCCCATATGGATAAAATATTTTAGGGTACTTCTAACTTTCTCTATGTATATTGATGACATACTAATCTTCAGTAATTCTCTTACTGGCCATTTTGCTCATCTCTCCAAATTCTTTGAATTGCCACGAAATGCAGGAATTGTTCTAGTAGAAACAAAGATTCAGTTATTCAAAAATGAATGCAACTTTCTTGGAATGGTGATCCAAGATTCAAAACTACAAATTTAGCCACATATCAAAGAAAAGGTCATCAGTTTTCCAGACATTCTGGATAAACCCAAGATCTAAGCTTTTTTGGGATTATTGAACTATCTAAATAGATTTTATCTTAATTCCAGTGAAGATAGGTTACTTCTCTAGAAAAAGAAAGCTTACACTTGGAAGGATGAACATACAGCCGCTGTTCGTAAAATTGAATCTAAAGTTGTCTTACTTCCTAATTTACATATCCCAAAATATGATCAAATGATAGTTTATATTGATGCCTCTGATACTGTAAGGGGAGGAGTACTTGTTTGTGTACATAATAATAAAATAATTTTGAAAGAAGGAGGTGTCTACTGACGATAAAAGATTGCTATCCAGAGCCAAGCAATTGGTATTCTACTGTGGATGTAGTATTGTTACATAATTAGAAAAATGAATTTTTGTAACAATTAAAAATAAAAAAATAACACATTATAAAATAGAATTTTATATCCTGACCACTAAATGCTTAATTTTAATGAAAGGATTCCAGACCTATCCAATCTAAATGTTGACTTTATAAATATAGATAAACATCTTGCCAAGCTCACTAAGTCTACAACTTCTCTAGAGTTTTCTCATAGGTAAGTTCTAGACCTGGTTTCTATTATTCATATTTTAAATACAATTAAAAAATTAGTACCACTATGATTTTTTAGTCCAATATTGCTTTGTCTATTCATAAATAGTGTAGTGTTCAAAAAAAAAGTTTTTAACAACTACAAATGAGAAAAACAAACAAGAATTTCTGACATAGAATTCTATATCTTGGCCACTAAATCATTAATATTCAAACAAAAAATTCAAAGTCAAGGCTATTTTATAACTCAATAAAAAGAATAAAAAACAAAAAGAAACACTATTGTCATGTTTTGACATAGGAAACATATACTCCAACAACTGCAAATCAGCATGGCCATTTTGATCTGATCTTTAGAAATTAAAATGACAAAAAAATAAGTGCCATCATTCATTAATCCAAGCAAAGAAACAACCAAGATTTGCCTCACTGCTTTTTATAGTTTCTACATGAATATTTCAATATAACTAGTACTACTTTGATTTTCATACTAAAGCTCTCTAAAATAAATATGTTTTATTTTTTATGTCAATTAGACATAGATTTATATATTTCTAATTTGGTGTCCAAAAAATAAATTTTGCTCATCATTGACATAAATATACATCTATTTTATTGTTTATTGAAATGATCCATGGCTTTATCGTAGCATATGTAGAAAGCAAGATATGGAGCCACAAAATCAGTCTATCTAGGAAACAATACCAGAACAACAAAATCCATAAAAATATTAATGTTTTGTTTTTTTTTGTCATTTTAATTAATAAGAAGAAATACAATGCACAAAGTTATTGTTAATATTTTAAAAAAACACTATCTTTTTTCCACTCTTGTTATGTTAGCATTGCTAGAAAAAGAGATGTTTATGCAATTTTCACAATGCAAAAATGAAACTAAACATGGAGCTAGACAAACACAATAGCAAAGATACAGAAATAGAGAAACAAAAAATAGGGAAGTGGTAATGTCCTATTTTCTAGATTTCTCTAAGCAATAGAAATATATGAAAAAATATTATTTTGAGAAAGAAAAAAATATCAAACTAAAAATTTCCTTTAACTTTTCCATCTCAAAATGCTCTACATTGTATCATATTATAGAATATTTTTATTCAAAAATTGCATTTACAAATAATGATTGTAGCTTGAACACAAACCAACATATGTGTATTTCAATCATTGACCTCTCCACAAAAATATGTGGCAATGTTTTTGAAGGTGATATGGTGGTTGTTTATAGACCTAGTTTCACAAAAAATCTGAACTCTCCAATAAATATAGAAATAGTGCATGTTAATCTTGTTGATAGAATTGGTCAAATGACAATAACAATCAACATCAACAACACGTTGATTGATAAATTATTACAATATTTCTCTTTTGTAAAAAGTGTTCATATCATAGATTTCACATTAAAGAATAGAAGCCAGTATGAGAGAGGTGATGTCGACTGTTGCCTTGTATAACATCCTAATAACACTGTATAAAACATCAAAAATATTTTCAAAGAGTGTAGACATATCCCAGACACCACTATACAAGATCTTGTTGACTCAAACAATCCATATGCAATTGCTTCATTTGGTGCCATTGTAATTGGACACCAAAAACAATACAATCAACATGAGTTCCATCTCAAAGATGGTGAATCTAAAAAGGACATGGCAATAGTAATTTATTGTACTCTATGCTTATAGTTTTTTTGGTTTATATATCCTTTTCCCTCATTTAATTCTAGATTAAGTTCAACTTCTAACATAATTGTGTAAATATTCTTTATTGCTTGTTATGATTGTTGAAACTATTTTACTATCTCTCGAAACTATGCTAAGTTAAGCAAAAATATGAATTATTTAGATACTAAAAAAGAATCAAAAAGAGTTGAACTTCAATCTTTCTCTAATTCATATGGTATGAGTACTTGCTTAGTATGAGTAGTTGTTCATGCTATTTATACTTTTCCTTGAAAAAAGACGGAAATGTTTAATTTACTTATTTTACTTCCCTATCTAATGAAAATGACATACTTATAAATTCTCACCTTTTCCCAATAGGCTACTCAAAATATATTTAATCCAAAAATAAAAGGTTGATAAATTTAAAATACTTAGCAAACAATCTGCAAGCAAATGCAAACACACATAATTGATAAATTAATATATGCCATATAGAGAATATGCTTATGTTTGATCAAAATTTGTATTTGACAACTAGATAAATAGATATAGATTTTTCCCAATTTTGACTTGTTTTCACTTCTCATTTTCATTTTGTGAGTGTACATTTTTATTAAATGCAACCCAAAAATCATTCCCCTTATTTTCAATAAAAAGTTAATGGTTGTACTTTGTAATATTTTCCTAATTTTGACTATCCTCTACTTTTTAACCATTTTTAAGATCATAAGTCAGCACTCATAAAACTTTAGGATGATTAGAATTGATAGACACCTAGTTACTAGCAAAACATGACTGGAATAATATTTTATGCTATAGCTACAAATCTTAAAGATTACATTTGTTTTAAGATCGTGGCCAAAATTAAGTGTGTTCAATAAGGGTTTGATGGAGGGAGCTACTATTGCAATAATATTTCATGATTGTTTTTACATCTAAAATTTCTCAAATGAAAAACTGTATATAAAAGAATATTCCCCAAAATCTAGAGTAGGTGATTTTTTGGGAGTGGGATTTTTAATAGCTGGTAATGGTAGGGCATTGAAATGTGTAGGAAATTGTTTTGCTTAATAGTAGTACTTTAACTGCTCATTAAAATCCAAAATTATACTATCAGTTTGTTTTATAAGCCCCAAAATGGTGTAACAGGCAAAGCAAAAAACAATATTTACACAACTATCTTATAGAGAAAAGACTCCTGAATTTTGTCAGCAACATCTAATAGATAAATTTAGGATTTACCCCTCCATGGTAGTACTAGGTTTACATGTAAATAATTAATAAGGCACCACCTTTATTGGGATTTTTGATACCATTAACAATATTTACTTCTAAACCTTGCATATGGGCTTGGACTCAGCTAGGTTATTGGAGTTTATTTTTTGATTGCATAGAAAATACTTAATTTATCACCTTTGTATGTGATTTTAATATTCTTCTCATCCACAGTACTTAGATTTTATTTGGGTAGACTCAATAACATTTAGTTATGGGAGTTATCCCAAACATGTTTCCATCTTGCTCAAATCCTTTGAAAATTATTAATGCCAGTCTCCAATGATAGGGCGATGGTTCATATTTTATTTAGATCCTCAATAACTATGCTATATGAGGATAATTTCTCTTATTTTTTAGGATCAGTATTGGTAATTTGACTAATTTCACTGATTGTGACATATGAGGGAAGTTTATCTTATTGTTTAGGATCGGTATTCATGATTTGACTAATTTCACTAATTGTGGTTCTCTCTTTAAAACATCAACACCATATTTGCACCTACAACTTTATCAAGCTCAAGTACTTATTTCCAATTTGTCCTCTTATTGTTCAAGACAAGTTTACATCAATTAAAAGAATATGAAAACATTTTTGAGATTACATGTTGTGTCTGCAATAGGGAAGATTTTACTATAAAAAAAATTACCTTTTGAGTTTGAGCAAAGAGTTTCAAAAATTATGAAAAAGATTGGGACCATGTACACTTGTAAATCAGTTGTATTTTCCATAATGACAATAGACATTTTATTTCCATTTTTCTAATTTGAACCAAATTTTTAATTGTTCTAACAATTAATTTTATCTTTCTAACTAAACAAAATAGATTCTCAACTATATAGAAAAATAAATTGACTACATTTTCCCTAATGATAATGGTCATTTTTCTTTCCATTTTACTAATTTGAATTGATTTTTTTAATCATTCTAACAATTAGCTTTAGATTTGTAACTAAATAAAATATATTCTCAACTATATATAAATAATATTCATCATTTTTAATAAATGTAACCCAAAAATCATTCCCCATATTTCTAATAAATAGTTAATAGTTTCTTGATTTTAATTACCCTTTGCTTTAGAATTCCTTACACTTAACTCTAATGTAAATAAGTCATTACAAAATATGATTGCAATGTGGTAGTATATTCTAAATTCCAAATAGTTGCACGCATTTATTAAAAGGATGTACCAACCTGTTGAAAGCCGAAACTATGCTCTGCCTATAGTTAATTACTTGATTATTGTGTTGAAGTGATCTTGGTGATTAGTTACACATGAAATAAGTATCCATTGAGTTTTGATTTGCTTTTAATAATCTAGCTTTATGTTTTTGCCTTTGTTATACATGTTTTTCATTGTATCCTACTACGATGATCTATTGACATTTTTTACTTTCAGCCTATGCACATTATTTAATGGGTGGTACTAGTTATTTAAGGGGTGTTGATATATATATATATATATATATATATATATATATATATATATATATATATATATATATATATATATATATATATATATATATAACAATCTACTAGGTTTTTTCATGGTCTCCTTTGGTTATTGGATGCTACACTTGAATTTAAATTTGTTCTAACTGATATGGTATGTGCAGTTTCTTATGATATGGAATGGGCATTTTTTGATGCTATATTGATTTTTAAAAACCTAAAATTTTAACAATTGTTTCCCAACTTCTAATCAATGACACCTACAAACATCCAAATCCTAGCTTGCACCAATTGCTATCATTAGCAAAGACACCAATAATGCTTTTCAAAAACATCATCTAAAATGGAAGAAGAGGCACCCCTTTGCTCCGTGAAAGCCAGTCCACTTTTTTGGATGTGTTGAATGACCAATATACAAAAGCCCATTTACAAATTTTGACAAAAGTGAGCATTGAGGCAAGCATCTATTTCACACTCATCACTCTTAGATACAAAAATATGGCTTTACATAATTTTTAGCATTACAATTATCTCATAACATGACTAACCACAGTTTTGGTTTTTAGGTCAAGGGTTTGTTAAAACAAAAAAATGTTCATGCTTCACCTTTCCATCAATTTTGCAATGATTATGTGCATCTAGTCTTGACAAATGCTCCTTCAATAGATGTTTTGGCACATTGTGCAAACTACCAACAGACTTGAAAGTACTCATACCATCACTCACTAAAATGCATCATACACACATAAAATAGACATATTGGTTGCACTTTGAACCACAAGCTCCTTGGCTAGAGTTTGTCAGTGCTAACTATAATCTCATTTAGCGACTATAAACAAGACATCTCAGCTGTAGTATTTTTCCTACATTGTTTTCAACTATAAGTCACTTTTACACTTGCCATGAACAACATCATCACATGTATTACTTAGCAGTAAGGGCTACTAAAAAATAGCCATTGCCACTAGTTTTTTCTCCCAAAAGAAACAAAACAAGCATGAAGCTAATATCTTAATTCATGTCTTAAAAAAATTTTAAGTCCATAATATTCGCTTGTTGCAATTTTATGTAGCTGAAAAAAAATAACATCAATCTACATCATCCAAAATGCTCACTTCATGGAACTCATTTTTTTTTCGAAAATATTTTATTACACAAAATTAATTGTTTTGAATATTTTTAAAAAAAAATTGGAGTTGTTCGAAAGATAAAAATTGATGTTTCAGATGAACATCAGACATTAAAATGTAGAAATAGTGTGTCATTGAATTGCTGTACATTTGTTTAGTATTCTATCCATTGTCTATAGCGTATATTCTGCATAGATATGTCAATATAATTAAAGAGTTTAAGTTATATATTTTGCACTCAATTATGTTGCAAAACTCATAATCTATAGCCTATATTCTGCATGATTATATCAGTATAGTCAATGACTTTTCTCTCTGTATTTAATTTGTTAATCTATTGCTTGTTACATATCATGTTATTGAATCCTTTCCTTTGTTTTTTAATTATGTCTGGGATTCAATCCTTGTCCTTCAAAAAAATTTAATATGTTAGTAACAATATAGTGTATAATAATTTTATATTTAATGGTGGTAAATTCATATTTGGGAACACGCTGAAGTGCTCAGCATTATGTTGCCTTGCCTATGCATAAACAATGCATAACAGAGAAAGTTGAAAAAAGGTGTTATTCTACTGCATTTTGTTGTGTTTCAGCTGACACCTACTAGAACAAGATAAGAATTTTGCATTACATCACACTCAAATTGTAAAATACATAATCCATTATTGGTATTGCCATATCACTCATGTATCACATTTTAGTTCCTATATGTATTGCAGTTAAAATTACAGTTGTATTGTGTCATGAATATGGTTTTTTAGTATGTTTTAGAGCATATGATTTTGGAGTTGATTTTGCTAAGTGCAAACTAGTTATAACAACTGATGGAGTGACTAAGAACTTGGCTTCTAGAAGACAATAGAGGAGCAAATTGAAAAGTGTGGTTATTCCATTATATTGGTCATGGTTTACCAAGGGCACACTTGAAAGGAATGCAAGTCTATTTGTAGTTTCTAATACTAATTCTTAACGCTAATTGAAGTGGAGAAAATAATGTCACTTTATTATATATATTTGATGAACAGTTTATAATTAGCGTGGATTTGTCTATTTGATTAATGAATGCAATCCACAACGTTTATCATAACAAATTTGATTGATTTTTTGACAAGTCCTGTTATTTACTCCAAACTTGTTTTTTGATATTATATTCAGATGGGTGGAGGTTCTTACCTTCTATGTATTCAAGGCATGGTATGGCTAGTGGATACTAACGTGGCAATGGCCCATCCTATTATTGAACTGTAAGTCTTTTGTTTTCTTATTACGATCGTAAAATTTCCACTTAACTGCAATTATTGAGGTTTGAATACTAGACTATAGAGCTGTCTTAGTATGATATCTCCTTGCATGTCTCTATGGCATACATATATAAGTTTTGAGGCTGCTATAGTCTACAATTGATTCAGAATCTGAGAAACATATGCTTACCTTTTAAAGACAGCCTTCTTTGAATTAAGCACTAGAGAAAAAACTTTTGTGGCTTGAAGTGGTTAGATGAAAATAAATGTATAGAGGGTTATACAAGCTGCTAGTTAGTGGCTTAAGAATTTTAAGAGATTTTGGTGGCACCATTTATTTGTGTTATATATTAAAGATATTTAATATCTCAGCATGGGATGCTATAGGATGAAAGGTAGAAATAACATGTTATTGCCATTTCAGCATTTTTAATGATGGGATTTTATATATATATATATATATATTAGAGTATATATATATATATATATATATATATATATATATAGATATATATATATATATATATATAAGATTGAACTGTTAAATGGTAAAATGAAAAAGTTGTTGAGTGCTTCATTATGTTTTTGATGTTGTCAAAGCTTTGACATTAGAAATAATGTTAGATGGTTTGCTTGTACTTATAATTGTTGGTAAACTTCTAAAATATGTGAAATAATAATTATTTAAAAATATTAGCATAAGAAATGTTTTTATGCATAATATGTCATAACACTCAAAATAATATTTTTAGAATTGTATAAGATTGCTTGAAGGTTCATAACAAATGATATACATTCATACTTACTTTCTTATGATGCATGATTAAAAATAAATAAAAATAATCTAGATCATACTTTTTTTGTAATTCAATATTATTAAACTAAAGACTACAAATAAACCATATCTACAGATAAATTATACCAAAATCATATGCTAACCCCACAAAAACTTAGACACTTAATACCCTTGTTATAATATATATTCTAAAATTTTCCATTAAACGAAAATTAATTAATTGAAATCTAATCCATATAATCACCACATTATCAAATTTTACAAACTTTTATAAACGGTAAGATTATAGAGAGTAAACACATAACGGCGCACGGAAAATTTTATTTGAGAAAATGGGTAGATTTGAAATACGTCCTTTATCGGCTGCATGGATAAAGACTTGTGTACGAAAATTGAAAGGCACTTGCGACGTGTATGGTTGGCG
Source organism: Torreya grandis (assembly GCA_037957365.1). NCBI lineage: Eukaryota > Viridiplantae > Streptophyta > Pinopsida > Cupressales > Taxaceae > Torreya > Torreya grandis. Next base: position 1,295,548 of record JARHVA010005134.1, read on the forward strand.
ACCGAACACGGCATTTCCTTTGAACCTTCGTTTTACTGAATTATTGAGAAGTTTTTTTATGTCAATACTTCCTTTCTTAATTTTATAAAAAATAAAAAATAAACATTTAATATATTTATTTTTATTTTTATTGAGAAGTTTGATATATATCTTAGTAAATAGCATAACAATTATGATATTTTATCGTTTTTCATCTATTCTAAAATAAATTATTTATTTGATTTTTTCTAATTTCTATTTTTTAATTTATTGGAGATTTATTTAAACCTTTTCGATGAGGTGTGCTTATGATAAATGTTGTCTTTAGATGTCAATTTTGAGCTTTGGTGGAGTAGTAACTTCCATATATTTTATTGAAGTCATGAATCAAGAAATTTTCATAATTCAAATTGGTTGAAAAGCTTTAATGTCACTACCCTATACTAAGATCTAGTGAGAGTTGTACTTTCCATCTTTTATTAATTTTGTGTGAAGAGCTTAGAAAATTTGGTTACATGAAATCTATAGTATTATTTTGCACATTGTATTTTGTTGAATAGTTATTTTAAGCAACCACATATATAGCCATGTTTTCTAGTGTGGTTTTTGCTTAGTGAGATACCAATTGAGCACCTTTCTATTAGAAACATCTGGTATTAAAACTATTTTTTTATTTTAGTTATTTTGTGTGGACATTTAATTTATTATCTTGTATCTCTAAGGAAAACTTAATATAATAGAAGTAAAGTGAAAAGGGTTTTGTGTACATCTTATAAAAATTTTCCTCTAAAAATTTATTATAAGATTTGATTTTATATATGCCCTATATAATTTTAAGTTTAGATCTTGGTTAAGTTATTGAAAAAAATAGACAATTAGATGTTATATACATTAGTTAATCAATTTTTTGTATTCTTAAATATTTGAGGTCTATTTAAAAAAAATGTTTACATAATGTAAGTTTAACAATTATGGTTCTCCTTAATTATTTTTTAAGGTTTTTATTATAATTCTTTATTTAATTTAGTAAACTCATAATTATAATAAAAATATAAATACCAAGGAAATATATTTTTATGCTATATAATTAGTTTTAAAAAATAAATGCATTCCTTTTCTCTACTTCATTAATCCAAAGTGTTTTGCAAGAGGTGATTTTTATGCTTGTTATTTTTGTAAGACTTGTTTGTTGTAGGTAGTGAGATGACCAGTACCACAATTGAATGGGCAATGAGTGAACTCATACACAACCCAAAGATAATGAAAAAGGTAAAGGAAGAATTAGATGAGGTAGTAGGACAAGGAAGAATAGTGAAAGAAAGAAACTTTGGCAACCTTCTTTATCTTCATGAAGTGGTCAAAGACACCTTTTGTCTGCACCCTCCCACACCCTTTATAATCCCCCATAGAGCACAAATTAGATGGTTTTTTTATACCCAAGGATGCCCAAGTGTATGTGAATGTTTAAGAATTTGGAAAGGACACACTCTCATGGAAATACCCAAAAATATTTTTTCCAGATAGATTTTTAGAATCAGAGATGGAATATAATGGGTAAAATTTCAAATTGATTCCTTTTGGATCAGGGAGGAGAATATGCCTAGGGTTACATATGGCTCATAAAATGGTTCACATAGGGGTGGCCTCTTTTGTTCAATGCTTTGATTGGTGTCTTCCAAGTGCACAAGATCTAAAAATATTAGATATGAGTAGAAATTTTGGAATCACACTCTAAAAGGCGAAACACTTGGTTAAAATATCCACACCATGCATGCCACATCATGTTTATAACTAATCTCTTCTTAAAAAACATAATAAATGTTATAATTAAATTGAAAAAATAAATATTAAAATAATATATATGTATACATTATTTTCTCCTAATACACAAATTTAAAACAAGTGTTATGAAATAGTCATGTACAACTTCAATAAAAATTATGTTTAAGCTAATAATTATTGTTATCTATCATGTTTGTGTCGAATAGGATTCTTTACATGATAATTTATAATACTAGTTTAGATTTTCCAAAATTATTTATAAAAAATAATGATATTATAAGTGATATAATATTTTAAAGATGATACAATTATTATTACAAAATTTAAGTTACAATTATATTAAATTGTTAACTCAAAAAAATATTTAAGTTAGTGTTGAATGTTCAAAATTATATATAAGATCAATCACAATAAAACATCTAATTTTTCAAGGCTTTAAAGTAAATATAAATTAATGTATTTGGAATTCATAGCTCACACAATTCTTAAGATAAACTAGCTCTTAAATAACTCTATCAAAATTAAAATACCAAAAGACTAAATTAGCTAAGGTATATCAATAGCACAAACATCCCTCATGGGGTGAAGATGATGGTAATGTGACTGGAACATTGAAGATCATAATTTATGTAATTAAAATTACATTTAATATATGTAGGTTTATATAAAAACTTATTAATTAATTGAATTGTTTTTAATTGACAAATGCATTTTTATTAGTAAAATAATATATAAAACAATGTTAGTCATATAAAAAAGACAAGTAGAAAAGTCACATCTTAAAATTAAAACAACACTAAGCTAAACAAGTCTTGGGAAAAGTACAATATTACAAAAGGGTCAATCCAAAGCCATAGGAGCCAAATTTAAACTAACTAAAATGCACATCAACCAAAAAGAAGGTAAACAAAAGCACAAACAATAAATAACTCATTAAGTAACAATAACAAACATGCCCATAGGTGGAAGAGGTAGAGAATACTATGAATTTCCTCCCCATCCCCTTTTAGTAGGGAAATCCACATCAATCGGTAACAGATTCCAACCATATTTCTATTTACTATTTTTAGATTCATCTTATTTGATAGGTGAAATGGCAAGAGAAAATGGAATAAATTTATGCTGTGGAGGTGGGGTCTAAGCTCCCCCTCCACCACCATTTCTATTGAACCAATCAATCTCATTATGGGATGGGGAGTGCCTATAGAAGTGAGGATAGGCTCTTCTCTAACTGTAAGACTGAATTAATTGAAATTTTAAAAAATAAAATAATGTAAAAAATGTGCATTCAAAACTCATTGAAAATTCATTTAAACTATTAGACAAATTCCGTAAAAAAATAACTTGAAATGTTATATTGAATGATGCTCTTAGGAAATATTAAGGGCTTATTGAATATGTTTTAGAGACTATTAAGAGATGTAATTCAAATTAAATGTGGATAATATTTTTGTTAAAGATAAAATGTGTCATTGAGTTTCCAATACATTATTTATTTGACAAAATGCTTCTACCACAACTTAAATGGATGGAAATCATAATTTTATTTCTTAAGAATATACTAGTTTAAAGAATAATGTATATCTTTCATACAAAAAATTTCTTAGATCGTTATTTTATTTATCATCATCATCATCATCATCATCATAATCATCATCATCATCATCATCATCATCATCATCATCATCATCATCATCATCATCATCATCATCATCATCATCATCATCATCATCATCATCATCATCATCATCCTCACCATCACCATCACCATCACCATCACCATCACCATCACCATCACCATCACCATCACCATCACCATCACCATCACCATAACAATAACAATAACAATAACAATAACAATAACAATAACAATAACAATAACAATAATAATAATATAAAATATTAAAATTTGAATGCGGGCTTGCATTATAATTGGGTATACTATCAAAATTGATAATTAGACTTTCACAATTTGTTGTAGGAAATTATAAACCAAGTTTATAACATAATTTTAAAATGTAACAAATGTAATACAAAAATATATGTAAAAATAATAATCACACTGAAGCCAAATAAATGCCTCAAAAATAATTGCATGATGTAAAAAATGTTATTATTAAGCTAGCCTCATTGACTTGATGAATACAACATAAATAAAAATTGTGCTTGCTCAAAAGTCATCAAGACTATTAAGCATATACATTGACAAATAAAAATGCACACTGGATTTAAATAAAATTTATGAAAAAATTGACATTACATTTAAAGTGGAGATAATATCAATTATTCAAATATTGAATAAATATTTACTTTATTGAAGTATCATTGACCTTATTTAAATAAAAATTATGGAGAACTTGACAATACACTTTAAAGTGGAGATAATATCGATTATTGAAATATTCAATAAAAATATATTTTATTGAAGTATCATTAATATTATTTAAATAAAAATCCTGATAAACATGAGAATACATTTAAAGTGGAGACAATATCAATTATTAAAATATTGAGTAAAAATGTATTTTATTGAAATATCATTAATTGAATGATTTTTTCAATATAAAACAATATTTCCTATGTACATGAGAATGAGAATGAGACTTTATAAAAAATAGCAAGGCAAGAAAAGAAAGACAATAACAAGGCAAAACACTAAAAACAAGATAATATAAAAGAAAAACAATAACAAACACTCAAATGCTCGAACAAGCAAGACAATAACAAGGCAAAATAATCAAGCAAGTGTGTAAAGTAGAGCATAAGTAACCAACATAAACATGTCATAATGGCCCATGGATCAAATGTTTTAATAAAAAATGTCAAGTACATAGCATATGAATTAGCTTGTGTAATGTATAATCATGGATAATAGGCATGTGTAAGTATATATGTAAGTTCAAACATGATAGTGTAGAGTGATCATCGAATCATAAAACTTGTGTATATCAAGATCAAAGAAGATGGATTCTCCTAATGTCTTGGAAACATGAGTAGAGGGAAATAAAAACCCACATAAGTGTATCATGTATTTGTGTAGGCATGTATATGTGTATGTATCTTAGTAAACGATATGTTATCCCTCAATATGAAATTAACACATAGATGCCAAAGAGCCAATAAGACATGTAGGTGCCGAAACTGTTTTTGGATTTTTTTTGAAAATTTTGATTTTTTTGGTATTTTTGAAAGAGACAAGATCATCCTATGATGTCATCCAAAGGATGATCATAATTATCTCTCCACTCAAAACCTGGTGCAAAAAATTGGTGGTATTACCAAGGAGCATGTATATGTGCAATATTTGTTATTTTAGTATCTGTGATGTTTGACATATGTATAATAGGACTCTAAGGTCATGAAGTATCAATATAATAAATAGGGGTTCATGGAACAAATCTTTGTGGACTCTATGTTTTCTTTGGTATGATAATAGTAATGGGTACATGTGTAGGTGTTATGTATGTCTAAACATGGTGCATAGTAGAATTAGGAGTTTGTATCATGGTTCTTTGGTAGGTTTGTATTTGGTATTATTAGTTCACATGTCAGTATACCTTTAGTTGCTTACATTTGTTTCGATAATGTATGTTTGGATATGGCAAAAGGTATAACTAATATTTAAATTTAGTGAAATACTTGTATGATTTGAACAAGAAATTACTCAACCTATGCAATAGAACCATGTAGGAAACAAGAATGCTTTACTATAATGATCATGTCATAATGTAACTATTGGTTTTGATCCTATACTCAACTCTATAGTAATTGTAGGTGTAACCAATGAATCTATCGGTACCTATTTAGGAACCCAAATTTCTTGTGTAGATAGGGTTTTTTGGTGGAGAATCTTCATTAATTCACAAATATTCCATTTTCCAAAATCTAGTTTTAGCTATGTTTTTTATACCTAGAAAGAGTGCTAGGTCACCAAAAAGTTTGGGTTATATATATGATTTAGAGGTTGGCTCACTTACTATTGATAATTAATTCCATAATCTTGACTATAAATCACCATTCCATAAAAGGACATTCTGCAATATTTTTCCAACATTTATTATACACCACATATGACATATCTTAATCTAATATATTTCATAGACAATTAAGATAAAAAAATTTACCCATCCTCAAAAGAATACATGGACTCAATGGTAGTGTAGTGACAATAGGTCATAGATAGCCAATAAAATTGAAAGGCATCCATAGGTTCTGGGTACCATCCAAAGGGTTTGGATAACGTCTAAAAATATTAAATGGAATCCATAATGGCCTAAACACCACCTAAGATGTTTGGATGGTAACTAAAAAAACTTAATGATGCCTACAATATGTGGACATCATCCACCATAACTAGATAGTGATCATACAACTTGGATGGCATCTACAAGTTCTAAAACTTATCCACAAACTCTAGATAATGAATAGATAACCTAGATAGCATCCATAGGGTTTGTATTCTATTCATAGAATCTAGATAGTGATCAGATAACCTAGATAATGTCCACAAGTTCTACATGGCATTGATAGGCTCCAGACAATGACCAAACAAATTGGATGATGTCCATAGAGTCTATATGTCATTCACATAGCTTGGATAGTGACCGGATAGCCTAAATAACAACCAAAGGATATAAGTATTGTCTATAAAATTTAGATGATGACTAGACAAACTGGAAGGCATCCATAGGATATTTATGGTAAACAGATAGAATGGATGGTATCCATGGGAATTGGGTGGCATCTACAAGTTTTGGGTGATAACCTAAAGTACATGGTAATGTTTAGCATCTACAACGACATTGACCAATGGTCACATAGAAAATATGACCAACTGCATAGTACCGAAGTGGTACATTATTATTTGTCTAGTGAAAAAAACTTTGTATGTTCATCTAGGGATAAAGGTAAGAAATTAGGGAAATTATCAGTGACAAAAAGCATATCATAATATTTTTGGTAGCCAATAAGAATTTCCAAGCAATGTTAACCTATACCCATTCAAAATACACATACTAAATGATTTACATAATTTCTTTATTTATTTGTAATAACTATTATTTAACATTTGAAGGATAATAGAAAAATCTTTATACATGTAGATCCCTTCCACTTAGTGTGCTTTTCCAAATGAAATATTTAATCATAATATTATTTCACCAATTGAATATATTATTGATGATGGCATGCCA